>JARQZK010003617.1:1220000-1280000 GCA_030704885.1 Cynegetis impunctata
AGTTGTTTCAGAATGTTGAAATGAGGTGGCGCTTCAAACTTTAAAACATGTTGTGACATGTCTGCAATATTTATTTTTATTCGTGTATTTGTTACTTTCGTAGTGAACTTGCTGAAAATTTAGTTTGTTTTTTCTATATTGGAGTAAATATTACTGTACAATATATTGTACATTGTGAGTAAACGGAAATCGACAGGTATGGTGAAAAACTCCACGTTATTTAGAGTTCTTGTTATATTAGATATATTTCATAATAGTACGAATTTAAAAATGAGTAAAAATGTGCCGTTAACTGAAGAACAATAATTGAAACTAATTGAGGAGGGCCTATCAGATATTGCAGGGCTTAGTGATGACGATTATGGGTGGGGAAATAGGGTTGTAGAAGTAGGCAATGATTATGATGATGAAAATACGGTAAATAAAAGAAATTCAGATGATATGGAAGGTAATTTTGATGAAAAATCTTTTTCTTCCAGATGCAGATTTCCTGAATGTACATCTAGGACGAATTTTGTTTGTACTAAGTGCAATATACATTTATGCATTTCAAAAAAACAATTGATGAATCACACAAATAAATGATCAGTTATAACCTTATGTTGTTTTTCAATTGCATTTCATTTTACAAAATCACAAATATACTACCACTTATTCAAAATGTGCAATATATTGTACAAGTCATATATACCGTTTACTCACAATGTACATTATATTGTACATATCACACCCCCTAAAATGGACGACATAGAATTGTTTCGAGTACACCAAAAAAAATTGTGAAAAAATGAAAACGTAAGACTTTTCCTAATATCAGATTTTTATCTTGAAAAACAAAAATGCGCGAGCGAAAAGGTTAAGATGGAAAGCTCAAGTGTGAAAAAAAATCCATAATCTTTTCAAGATGGAAAAACATAAATGTTGCTATAATATATATGCTAGAATTCTATCCTAGGCGGTACTATTAGTGAAAATAGGTTGAGGACCACTGTTTTAGCCTTATGTTAAGAAAAATAAAACAATAACAGATAAATTCTCGGATAAATTCTCAAAATCGTGTATTTGTAAATTGTCATGTCGTCAGTAACAAATATATATCTGTGGTACACACAGCAACTTCGAAAACATAATCAAAGAACATTAGCATTAGAACAATAAAAGAAATTCTTATTATTCGAAACATTTATAATATGAAAATTATTCATTCTAAACAGATTTCCATGTATCACATTGAGAGAGAGTAGAATTCTGATAACTTACTAAATGAAAAAATAGACTTAAATCATTCCCCCTGGTTAAATATATTCCGTAAATGATGTAATTTGTGCAATTTCCCTCAAGCTATCGGCTACCATTTACCCTATTTCGTAACTTTTTGTTATCGTCTTTCCCTACAATTTAAACTGATATCAGTTCTATTTAATGAAGTCACCGTGTGGTGGAACGCTACGTCATAGACTAAATGATAGTAATTGTTAAAATTAAACATGTGTTTTTCTATCACAACATGAGCGAGGAAAATTATTCGAATTTGAAAGTTGTCAAACAACTTTGAAGGGAGCTGATTATATGTATCAAGCCACCCCGACTCATGATCTGCATAGAGCTGTTTCGATCTTATTAGACCTCTTCAGTGCAAATTACTTGACTCGGAGTGAAGTGACTCATTTCTAATTTTTTTTTTACCGAAGTACTATATGGATAACATGGAGGGCGCTATGGCCCTCCGTCAAAGATATTGGGAACATTCACCGTTCAGACCGAAAGTGCAGAATTCCGTTTGAGAGAAAAAAATACTTCTTGACATGAAGCTGTCTTCTCTGCAATAGTGGCGTGTGTATCCAATATGTTGATTGAGTCAAATAAGCTGCACTGAAGAGATCTAACAAGGTCGAAACAGCTGTATGCAGATTTTGAGTCGAGGTGACTTGAAGTTTTCTATAATTCACCGTTGGATTGTGAATGTAGAATTCTCGTCGGGGGATACATATATCCAGCTCCCTTGGAAAGTTGTTTGATAATTTTCTAAATTATTGAAGAATTTTCCTTGTTCACTTAATGTACCTATAGTAAATTGACCATGGTCAATTTGTATATTTTTCATGATTTAATTTACTATAATTGTTGTTGAGTGAATCCAATTGACATTTCGTTAAAAGCATGAAAGTGTCTTTTTTGCTGAAAACTTTAGGCGTTACAAAATTGTTCTTGTATAATTTTTTGATATATGACTTACCCCTCAATAAATGTTTATAGAACTGAATATTTCCTTATATACTATTTATAGTAGCTTCACTTGTATGTAACATATTAACTAACTGTCAACATGTCAACAAATCTAGTACGAAGTCGATTTTAACCTACTTCTACTAATTGCTTTATTGAATTGAAGCTTTGCATTTGCATGTAATCTGAATGATAACAAGATAAATTGCTTCATTCTTGTATTAAAAAGTAGAAATGAATTATTTTTAAACGCTTCTGTCATTAATGCATTAAAAAGTATAAAATAAATTCTTTAAATATTTATCCAAAAACTATGTGATATCATTAAACTTGTCACTTCTTAATGTTGAATTGGACAAAAATTTGTATTTTGGTTATTTTGTATTTTTTTAGTGGCAAAAAATTGTTTTTAAGTTTTTTCAAATTAATTTATTAAGTCAGGGTGACTTGACGTTTTTAGGGTTCCGTACCCAAAGCGTAAAAACGGGTCCCTATTATTATGACTTCGCTGTCCGTCCGTTCGAAGAACCACAATAGCTAGACAGTTGAAATTTTCACAAATTATGTATTTATGTTGCCGCTATAACAACAAATACTAAAAACAAAATAAAATAAATATTAAAGGGGGGTTCCCACGCGATTTTTTTGCTCTATATTAATAATGACAACAGGTAGGATTTTGAAATATTCACAAAATACTCGATACTTATTGATAATTGCACCGAATGTAATTATCTTAAGTGATTGCACAAGTGCATCAAAATTACCGATAATTTTGCATGACAGCGTGTTGTCAAAAAACTGCATGAGTGTATTTTCATTTTTGGAGAAAGGGCCCGACACTGAAGGTGGGGATGGCTCTTTCTCCAAAATACGAAAATGACCGAATGCTTTTTTTCAAAGACAACATGCTGGAATGCGAAGTTATCCGGTTATTTTGATGCACGAGTGTAATTTTGGGAAATAATTCCCTAATAAACTTTCAACTTGTCAAACTGACGTTAGTAATTCATAAATTCTTAGCTTGTCATCAATAACCATAATAACTATATGAACTATGCTACTATGCAATTGTCGGTCTACAGTGCAATTATCACAGGGCTCTTTCGCTTTCTACAATGCAATTATCGTTAGTAATATCATAAAGGCATCTAATTTTTCCGAAAAAAATCGAAATAACAAGTTGCTAAGTAATATTTTAACAAAAAGCATGAGAATGGTATTTGACAAGACTCTTTCATGAGTAACAGATTATTCTGCATGCATTATGTATTTCACGTCCAAACTTTCAGGATTAGGTTGAGTTGTTCTAAACTTGTAGTTTCCATAACCTCGTATTTCTTTGCCTTGCCGAATTCCGTAAACTGTTTCCATATTGACGTATAGGTTTTAACGGTATGTACGGTACATTTTTCTCAATCGCCAGATTAATATTAGTCGAAGAATCACTTCCAAAGCGACTCATTTTCACTACATAAGCTGACTAGCATTGTTTTAAAACAATATCACAAAAATTGACAATAAAATTACAAAAATTGTTTAGCGTCGTTTTCTGGTGTCCTAGGAGATCATAATTACTTTTGTTTTCAAAGGTATTGTAATTTTTGGTGACATTAACTGTCAAGTTTTGTCGCGGGTAAACTCGAAAAAACTGCTGACAGCTGCTGCCATACAGTTTTTCCATCTAGAAACCATTTGTAATTCAAAATTGGGCGTTTCTGATTGGTGGAAATTAAGACGAAGGAAATAGTCACTTATCAATACGCAGTAGTTATGCAAAATTCACCGATTCTATTGGCTTATTTATACATGAGTTATATAATCAGTAGTAATACAATACGTACTTCAAAATAAATACGGTTATATATCTCAAACTTCCTGCATAATTACAAAGAGTGTCAGTTTGACAGTCTAAATAATCCAACCGCGGAGCGCGAGGATTATTCTGTGAAACTGACACGATTTGTAATTATGCAGGAAGTTTGAGATGTATAACCGTATTTATTTTGAAGTACGTATTGTATTTGATACGATTATTTATTGAGTAAATTAAGTAAAAATCTCCGAATCGATTTTTATTATCGATATTATACAAGGTAACTTCACTAAATTGATCGTTCTTATTGGTTGAAAATTATACGAAAAAAATAATCATTTTAATGTTGACACAATGATTGGGTAAAGTTGTTTTATATTACACAAAATGACAAAATTTTAATGGTTGTTAGAACTGCCAAAAAATTTTCGAAATAATTCTTGTGAATTTTTTTCGCGATAACTCGTGCAAAGTCCATTTCTGTTTTGCTTATGCCCAACTGCAACCGATTTCGGCCCGTCCGCCCGTGTTAGAGGCGTACACGAAACGTAGTTTTATCGATTTCGGCAAGGCCCGGCCACGCAGTGAATGTGTAACTTCGCCCCGGACTCCGGAGCGGAAGGGATGGGATGACAATAAAAAAGTCCGGGGCGAACGGGCTTTTTCGGAGCCTCAACCAGACCCCGGTCGCCGCCGCCGCCGGTAACAGAATTTTCATATTTACGATTCGTTTGGCATCGTCGATAATTTATTTCTCGACATCAGGAGACGTCGTTGCAAGCCGAGCCAGAAATGACGGATGAGCGGGTGAAATGGTTATTTTTTCGTTTTTGCATGCCGAGGAAACGGTTGATTCGTGCCGGGTTTACATTGCGTCATTCTTAGTCGCTTCGAAGCGAAAAAAAATATGCCGTTATGGTCGCGGTGCGGTCCGGGGCGAGGGAGGAAGACATGGATAGAGAGAGATAGATTGGAGGGAGAAATAGAAGGAAATATAGAGATACACACATATAGGGACATGTTTGTTTCATCAGTCCGAATTTAAGTAGATACACATCTTTTTTATCCATTACGCGTAGATCTTCTATTCTATTTTTAGTCGTATTTTCTCCAAAGTCAACATTTAGCTATGAGAGTAGTTTTTTTTTATTCGTTTTGGACCTACTAGATCACGAATTTCCTGTTTTTTTTTTCTTCCCGGTACATAATTGCATCTTCAGCGGCTCCCATCAAACCAAATTAGCTGAAATTTGGGAACTCGGGTTATTTTCAAGGCAGAACGAAACTATCGAAATTTGTATAAAGGTCTCCAACCTCCGCTGTTTTTACGTACCTAGATATTTCTTATTTTTCCTTGCTCAGCTCCACAGTTTCTGCATTCTAGATTGAAAAATGGAAAAAAAAAGGTTGAAATTTGTTACGTAGATTGAGTTCATGTGGACATACGATTCTTTTTGGGTTTCAACCCTTTACCCCAACCGAGCTGCACTTTGTAGGGTCTTTCACCTTAGTGACGTAACTCTGACGCGTTCTTTAAAATTTTAATGCTAAATGAAATCGATTTTTTAATTCACGCAACAGCTACTATGAATATTGTTATGTTTTCAGGCGACAAACTGATTGAAACGGATATTATATTAATTTCTAAAAATTGAGCAATAAGGATATTGAAATTTACTATAGATGATGTGAACACATGACGTCACAAACACGTACACCCTGGAAATCTGACCGGTTTCAATATAAAAATTCTTATAGTACTTATAAATCTCGTATATTTAAACTCAACGGGGACAAACTCCACTCTTCTAAGTTCGACTGTTCAGTATATAAAAATCAAAGTCTTAACTTAATGTCTTCTAGGTCTCCTGAAGAAGATAATAAAATATTATCGAAAGCTCTAGAAAAAAAGGAAAAAGACTGTATACCTATTTGCATTATCCCAGTCATGCTATCCCAATTAATTCATCTCTCTTATATAGGTATATATCTATATATATATATATATATATATATTTATATTATTATATATTTATATATATATATATATATATATATATATATATATATATATATATATATATATATATATATATATATATATATATATATATATATATATATATTATACAAAATTCGTGGCCGAAGCCACACTTCTTACAGTTGAATTTCAATAAAGTGCAGTAGTCCATTATTTCCGGTGGAGACTACGAATACAACTGGGTATATATACAGGATGTCTACATCCTTGAAAACCTGTTCTGGAATTCTCAGGAAATTTTTTCCTCAGAAATATTCTGGAATTCTCAGGGAGTTTTAGGTTCACTCAGGAAATTTTTTCAAGTGTTTCCAGTTTTTTCCAAATTTGCTTTCTGCAAATGTAAAGCCAATATAAATTGCAAAAGAAAAAAATTATCAGTATATTTCCAGAAATAACGATAAATACTGATAAATTCTTATGTAAAGGCAAATTATCTGACAGCACATGACGCATGTTCTTTCAGAAACTCTATTCGTAAAAAGATGTTTTAAACTTGTCTGTGTAAGACATTGACAGAAAAAAAACCATATATATATATATATATATATATATATATATATATATATATATATATATATATATATATATATATGTACATGGTGTCCCGTAAATAACACGCCAGAGTGACACTGGAGGTAGATTGGCTTCAGGTCAATCAGATAACATCAAGATGACCTCAGTAAAAGTTTTCTGGTTTTCGAGATATTGCCACTCTTACGTTTTTTTCAAAAATCTATACTTTTTGGTCAATTTCTCGCCTGTTTTGAATATAAATAAGTTCTAACTCATGGTTTTTTTCTTGTGCTATCATCAATATATGGTTGAGACAATCGACCTATCATTTCACTAAAAACTAGCTCGCTAACATCAAAAAAAAAAATTAAGTTGTTTCAATTTAATTTAAATCCGAAAACCTTAAGTAAAGTTTGACTATTTACTGTGAAAAAATATTGTACCAGACAGAATCAGCAAATGATCTTAAAAACTAGCTTATTTAATGCTCTTTCGAAAGCGGTATAACATTTGTGGTTTTTTTCTTTCAAAAGTCTAAAAATTCCAATTTTTGTCATTGAAGTCGTGCTACTTGCGAAATACACTGCGCCGCAAATTTAACGTATAGCTTATATATTTCCTAAGTTTTGACTGAATATTTTCTCAGGCGGTGATCCGATTTGAATGAATTTTTCACCAAATAGTAGCTCCGTTCTTTGAGAAAATGTAATAGTTATAAGATGACCAAAACAAATGAATAAACTTATTGTACAGAGTGTTTGAGTAGCGACATGTTTTCTTCGTCCAAGTTTACATCCTTCTGCAGGCAATATCGGGTAGCTCAGACTTGTAGTATGGAGAGATATACAAAACCAAATAAACACAGTTTCTACTTGTAAAGAAATTTTGAATACACAGCCTTCTTCGCAAATTAACAAAAAATTTTTAGAAAACTTCGTTTGAAAAGTGTGAGAATTATAAAAACATGAATATCTTTCGAGTGGCTTAAGATAAACAGACGATTGAAAAAACAAATTACTCAGAAGTCATGCGATTATAATACCGTCTATTTTTTTTTCTGCCTGAGCTACCCGATATTGCCCGCAGAAGGATGTAAACTTGGACGAAGAAAACAGATCGCTATTCAAACACCCTGTACAATAAGTTTATTCATTTTTTTTTGATCATCTTATAACTACTGCTTTTTCTCAAAGAACGGAGCTACAATTTGGTGAAAAATTTATTCATATCGGATCACCGCCTGGGAAAATATTCAGTCAAAACTTAGGAAATATTTAAGCTATGCGTTAAATTTGCGGCGCAGTGTATTTCGTAAGTAGCACGACTTCAATGACAAAAATTGGAATTTTAAGACTTTTGAAAGAAAAGAACCACAAATGTTATACCGTTTTCGAAAGAGCATTAAAAAGGCTAGTTTTTAAGATGATTTGCTGATTCTGTCTGGTACAATATTTTTTCACAGTAAATAGTCAAACTTTACTCAACGTTTTCGGATTTAAAATAAATTGAAACAACTTGATTTTTTTTTTAGGTTAGCGAGCTAGTTTTTAATGAAATGATAGGTCGATTGTCTCAACCATATATTGATGATAGCATAAGAAGAAAAAAAAAACAGGAGTTAGAACTTATTTATGTTTATGAGGCGAGAAAATTACCAAAAAGTATAGATTTTTGAAAAAAACATAAGAGTGACAATATCTCGAAAACCAGAAAACTTTTACTGAGGTCATGTTGATGTTATCTGATTGACCTGAAGCCAATCTACCTCCAGTGTCACTCTGGCGTGTTATTTACGGGACACCCTGTATATATATATATATATATATATATATATATATATATATGTATATATATATATGTAAATATATATATATATATATCTGAAATGTTCCATAGACATATATGTTAATTATATATACATACTTATATATATATATATATATATATATATATATATATATATATATATATATATATATATATATATAGATATATATATATATAGATATATATATATATATATATATATATATATATATATATATATATATATATATATATATATATATATATATATATATATATATATATATATATATATATATATATATATATATATATATATATATATATATATATATATATATATAAGTATGTATATATAATTAACAAAGCCTCTGTCTCCTGGAACATTTCAGATATGACTAAGTCTGCCTTATCTCCAAGAGGAAGCAATTCATCACGTCTTATCAATGTTATGAGTTGATGATCCAAGTAGCTCTTCATTCAAGGAGACATTATGATTTGTACGAAGTCTACTTATACAGATCTGTTCGAGTGTGTTCCTGCCCCGTATCCTTCGAACGGATACGGTCCAATCTGCCTTTGAAATTACGTAATGCCGCCGATAAGATTCAACCGAGCCAAATATACATCTGTGGGGAGGTTTGCACGTAACAAATCGATATGTTTATGCAACTATTTCCCTTTTCGGGCGACGAGGGGCGATCGAATGAGCTCGGCGGGACCGCCGAATCGAGCGAATGGCCGACGTAAGTGTCGAGATGTACGTGGTTACATCTCTGATGAATTCGTATATTACGTTGACGTAATCGATATGAAATTTATACAAATAAGGTTATGTTGTGTAACGATATTCTGTGCGCGTCCACGGAATCTACTATTCCGACAGATGTGTTGATTCGGTTTAGATAATGTTGATTGAAATAAGTCCGACAAAGTGAAAATGAATGGTAATTACCTTTTGAATCATTCTTTTATTTTTAGAAATATTTTAATGAAAATAGGATTATTCTCACAATCAAACGTAATTTGTTGTTGTTGTGCACACATGGTTCGAAAGAGTGTTTAGATCGCGTAAGGTTCGATAAATTTTTTCGTAAGGTTCGATAAAAACCTTCATTTTCTAGCTTTTATATTTGAAAAATATAAACTTCCTCGCATTGGGATAATACCAGAATATATCATATATATATATATATATATATATATATATATATATATATATATATATATATATATATATATATATATATATATATATATATATATATATATATATAAATAAATAAATACTTATAGTGTGCTTACATACCTAAGTAAGATACATATGGAAAATGTTTTTTTTATTAGTTTCATCGAAAATTCTTCATAAAGTTTGCAAAAATATTAGTTTTGATCAAGAGTAAAGTAAGCACTTTCATTTTTGACCATATTGAAAATTTTTATTAAGAAAAGATGCTAAGGATTCAAAATTATTTTCAAATATCCAATATTGTTAATTTGCAATAAAAAAAATTTCTGTGCGATAACATTGAGAGTTCAGGTTTGAATATTAATGCATAATAGGAAGGTAATATCTTGTTAATGTTTTGATATCGTTGTAAAGTTTTTTTTTGAATGGTATAAATGACAGCATTATCTATAAATTATTAAATTCTTAAATGTAATGCAGTAACCTTCCAATGTTATGACAGATAAAATGTTTTATTGTGAATAAACAATATTGAATATTCGAAAATGAATTCAGATCCTCAAATTCTTTTCTTTATACAAAAATTTCGATATAGTCAAAAATGAAGGTACTCTTGATCAAAAATAATTTTTTTGACAAACCTCGTATACAATTTAATATCTGTTGGTTCAATTTTGGTTTCTAGAATATGCAGAACTTTTTATAAAGAATACATTTTTTTGATGAAACTAATAATAAAAAAGTTTTCTGTATATAGCCAACGTAGACACACTATATAAATATATATATATATATATATATATATATATATATATATGAATTCTTGATTTTTACCTGTTTATCGTATTCATTCCAAGAGATATCAATTATTGGTATAACAGGTTTATTTCGAACATTACATTTTAAAATTAAAATTCATTGGACGTTTCAATGGAGTTTCCATCTTCATCAGCAGAATGTTCGTCGGTAGTTGTCACAATACTACTTACAATACTACTTACAAGTAGTATTGTGACAACTACCGACGAACATTCTGCTGATGAAGATGGAAACTCCATTGAAACGTCCAATGAATTTTAATTTTAACATGTAATGTTCGAAATAAAACAGTTATACCAATAATTGATATCTCTTGGATATAATATATATATATATATATATATATATATATATATATATATATATATGTATATATATAAAAAAATATATATATATAAATATATATATATATATATATATTTATATATATATATATATATATATATATATATATATATATATATATATATATATATATATATATA
This sequence comes from Cynegetis impunctata, assembly GCA_030704885.1. NCBI lineage: Eukaryota > Metazoa > Arthropoda > Insecta > Coleoptera > Coccinellidae > Cynegetis > Cynegetis impunctata. The sequence continues at coordinate 1,230,896 of JARQZK010003617.1, forward strand.
TATATATATATATATATATATATATATATATATATATATATATATATATATTCGAAATTCAATTCCAAGAATCTTCAATTCTCATTCAATATAAGTTTGGAAATAAGGGTGTATCGACTACTTTTATAGGGAGAATTTGAGTAAAAATCTTCATTCTTCGCCAACCTTTAGAATTGCAGAAGAATTTGTCAATTGTCAGATTCAAGTTTGAATTCATACGTTCCATATGTGATGTCCGAAATAATTAAGTTTAAATTCAATGAGGAATAATGTTGGTAGCCTCGAATTTTCTATGCATAACCTCAAATTCAAATATTAAATCATCAAGAAACTGAATCAATATAAAATAATTTATATTGTATTTCCAGAAGTCCTGATGAAGAATTAAATATAATTCGAAAGTTTGGCGAAGAATGAATACACCCTTAACCCTTACTTCCAGATTAAAGTTATATATATATATATAAAGTTATATATATATATATATATATATATATATATATATATATATATATATATATATATATATATATATATATATATATAATGTATAGAGAGAGAGAGAGAGAGAGAGAAAGAATGACACGATGTTGAAAATATGAGATATATGATAAACTATAGAATTTTATTCAATTTCATACATCGTCAGAAATATTCAATATTTTGTTTGAGTTCATGAAAAAATGAATAAATAGCGTGTTGTTGATCTCTCAGATCAATTACTCGCCGTATGTGTCATTGGATGTCGTATGGTGCAGTCGATTACCAACATAAAGGCGTTCATTATAATTTAGGAAATGCGGCATAGGAAGTTTAGAGATCCAATAAATCAGCGCCCCACGTTCAATGTTCACCGATCCAAAACAGCCCATTGTCAGCGAAATGTCAGAAACATCACGGTGTGCCGGTTACAACGGAAAATATCACGATATATATGCCGTTCATTTGTTTTAGAATTGATCTTTTCACTCGGACGATAACACAACATTGTTGTGTACGGTAGGAAAAGTCATGGGATCATGATGAATTTCCAATTCAATGGTTATGTCCAGCTCGACAAGTCGCCCACCCCTGACACTATCTGATTTATTTCTCAATATTTTCAATTGTTTTTTCCATCATCAGTTCATCGATTGACATTAGCGCTGGAAAAGTTCATAGAGCCAATCATGAAAAATGAAAAAAATTCGTAGATACAAATATTGTTTTTCTCGTATTCTATTGAATTAGGTACCTTACCGCACGTTTCACTCGTGACACTAGAGTAATGAAATCTAGGACAGGGAATGTGCCCGTCACGACCATCACGACAGATTTGCTAGGCAGGCGTGCCAGCGTTTTTGCGTAGGAGTTTCGCAAGTGGTGCGAGTTATAGTACTGATAACTTATTTTATTAATCCAATTGCTCTGATACGTGTTATTTTATTAATAAGGAATTAATTGTTAATGTGATTCAGTACAAGTTTAAGATAGTGATGATGAAGTAACAGTGTTTATGCATTTTTGTTAGATATAGAATGTATAGAAATGAAGATATGAGTATAATATCAGTGAATTGTTGTTTTGAAGAAGAGTATTGATTATAAATTTTATAAATAAACCATCCATTCATATAATTATAATATGGGTTTGAAGCAAACAAATTTTAAATGGTTGTTCTTAAAAAAAGAAGCGATTTGAATATCAACTTTTCAAATAGTCGATTGAATCCGTCGTTACTACGTAATAATTTAACATGATGAACAAAAACAAAACTGGAATTTACTACGGTTATTATGACAAAAATACTTTGAAAAATTTCAAACTGTGATTGCAATTTCGGTCACTAGACAGACCATCATCGGGCATATTGAGTTAAGCACTGAATACATAATTATAGATTTGACGCTTACGGGTGGGGAAGGTTAATTACAGGTACCTACCTAAATAGACAAAAGGAACATATTTCAAGAAGGGCTAATCGAAGTGGGTTTCACAAATTGGAACAATAAAATGTTCTCAGAAAATAATTATTGTTTGAATACATCTAATATAGGAGATTATATAACTCATGTATGAATAAGCCAATAGAATCCGTTAATTTTGCATAACTACCACGTATTGATAAGTGCATATACCCTTGACGACGTGATATAATCGTTTTGGTGTTTCGCCTCGTGTCAAAATGTGAATCTTTTCATATTGACGGTGTTTTGACGTTTTTCAGAAAAAATTAATATTTTTATTCGTTATATAATCGTAACGAATACCACTCGAGCAATCGAAAATAATCGATTATACTGACCTCGTCACTCGACGTATTTTCTTAAAACATTGTTAGTGTTTCGCAAAATACGTCTCGTGGCTCGGAAGTATAATCGATTATTTTCGATGCTCTTGTGATATTATAACTGAATATATCAAGTCAATCTGGTCGTTCAGCAAGAAATCGCCTTTTGTATTATGATTGAGTTTAGAAATTTCCAATGATTCTAAGTAATAGTTAGTTTGGTCCCTTTCGGTAATTTGTGACAATAAACTTGGTAAATTCAAGTTTTATCAACTCTGCAGATAAAAACTCAGAGTTATTGATACATATTCTTTTTGCTGACGAGTTTAATTTTAAGATTAACAACGATCCAGTAATATCCACAAGATAATACATTTATCGAAGCAAGTTTTTCGAGACACTTACATAAAATTGAATCAATTATGTGTGCTACTTTTGTTACTTCATACCAATAATTACTGAAGTTGAATGTACTGATTAAGCTCATAATTAGATCGTATTCTTATAATAACTGATAATTGAATGTTTATCTTCGTAAATTTTTCACAATAAGTTATTAATTATAGTTTTATTACTATTGCTTCATTTATTGTTTTTATTCATTTAATTACTCTCAGGCGTTTTCTAATTTAATTCATTGTGCCGGTTATTCAATACATTATATATAGCGAAAGGGGCTTCCAATCAAACGGGCGTCCCACGACACCTCTCGTCCTTTTTTTTCTTGTCGAAACTTTAGAGCTCAATTGAAACGGCTGATTTTATCGAACTACAGAATACACTGTGTATAAGTTTCACTAATATATTCGAAATTTTACATATGATTCCGATTCTCAGTAAATTGGGTTTTTGAAAAAAAAATTATCAATTTTTTTATGTATTTTAAAACTTTATCATAAATTATATTACTTAATAGACGACGCGAAAATCTCTTGAACAAGATTTTAAAAATTATTTATGAACAATTTAAAATTGTTAAAGTTCTACAAAGAATGGCAGGACGACAAAGGGGCCATGATAGGTGGCCATGTTTATGACGTCATAATGTTAAAGGAATTTCTCCATAGTACAGTGTCTACGGCTTCTATGTGTAAATTGACCAAAAATATCCGAAATTTTGTGAATTTTTTAAATAATTTTATTTAGTCATGAGTGTGACTATTTATAAAGGCTAATTCCGATAATATAAATGATGTAAAACATCTTGTGGAATATTAAAAAAAAAAATTTGGGGAGTTGTTTTCGTACATAATGGTACAAGCAAGCACGATAACTTTTAAGGTTTGATATTTTAGATATATTTATTAATATATTGACGATAACAACAAAATTCAATCGATTAAAAGCCAGAACACTGTATCAGCTGTGTGCTGTAACGAGTAGAAATTAACATTGTGATACAAAAAACCTAAAAAGAGTTTTGTTATAAAGCGTATAAATGATCATTCTATTTATCCCAAAAAACTTTTTTTATAAGACTATCCTATCTGCACCTAATATAGACGAATATTTCTATGATTTATTTAATTTCTATTGAATAGTTTTCAATCAATGGTGGCAAAAATTAATAACATAGTAATAATAATAATTTCTTTTCTTTGGTCCGTGATATCTTAGCTTCTATAATCTTTAATTGTTCGTGCAGATTGCAATACTATCTGATAAGTTTATTAAATATTGAAACTGATTTTATTATTCAATATATTGTTTACCAAGTTCATCATCTTTATGTGAAGTTCCAATTCAGTTTGCATTGAAATAAAATGTATAAAACAATAGTTTTCAAGGCATATTTACATGTTTAGTGTATCGGTAACGACAAATGACAAATATATTGAAAATTATGAACTGTCACAAACATCGATATCGACATCGATGTTTAATATAATCAAAATAAAGGCTTCAAATTTTAATTTGTCTAATAGTTCAAGAAATAAAAAATCAATATTTTCAGCAAAAATAATTAATTTCATTTGTTGAACTTGCTTAGAAAAGTTTCTGGGATAGTCGATTTCTAGCAAACATTTTTTTAAAATTTTTGCTACAGAATGTAACGGAATTGTATTCATTACAATTTTTAGTAGGCGTTTCGATATATTTTTTAGCTGCATAATAAATAAAGCTTTATGGTAAAATAGCTTTATTAAGTTGTCTTCTTTACGGATATTGATTGAAATATATCTCAGATGCAATATCACAACTGTTATTACTTTGAATAAAGCTGTTTGACAAGTAGTATTTCTCGTTATTTTCGTACGACAGACATCCTGATTTTAAAGATTAAATCAGTTAATTTATATTATGACAGAAAGAAATGGACACAATATGTCGTAGATGACACCCGCCTACTTGAAATACTTATAAAGAGCAGAAAAAGTAATGTAGTAAAATATTATTTTCGCTATTAAAGATTTACACATCCAAAACGACCCGACATATGATACATCGCTAGAAAGGAGAAAAAAAATTTGTTCCATACAAACCACAGCCATTGAAAAAATACATCTTCAGGCCATAGCTCGAAATTGCACTTTTTTTCAAATTTTCTCGACGCCAATGGATTATACAGAAAAAAATGCCTTAAGAGTGTAAAAGTTATTACCTCGTAACTTCACAAACAACCATGATATTCACACTTGTCTAATAGTCGAAAATAGATCTTTTGTTTATAACTAGAAAACAAAAGACGATAGCAAATTTTGGTTTTCGCCAGTGAATTTGTCTCGGAATAAGAGATGCGCCCCCCATTTTTCTGTTACTCCTATAGTAACCGAGATACACTATACAAACATCGAAACTTGCGCACCCTGTACATTTCTATTTCTATTTTTTCTTAATAGGGAATATTATTTTTTTTAATAAATACCAACGTTTCAATTTCAACATCCGTGTTTGCTTTCGATGTTTATATCGATGTATTGTGTAGATGTCTCGGCACTAATCGATAGTCGTTCAATACAAATTTTAAATAGATATATAAAATGATTGATTGAATCCTAACGTCTTATTATATCAAGGCCTTATTGAATTCTCAAACTGACTAGTTTGTACAGGAATCCTTAATCTGTAGGTACAAAATAATTCATGTACCTGACTACCATCCGAAAACCGAGTTCCCCTGATCTCCCCAATTTATATACTTCATCTTTGTAACTTTATACCTGCTCTGCCTATTCAAAAATAAATTTGTAATCCGTGACGTACCTAGTATCTTGAAAAAAGAAAGGTTGGAATAAATTTTGTAGATTATTGTTCAAGAGACTTCCGTATTGTAAATCAAGTTTTGTTGAAGAGGCTCTTGGCAATTGTCGAAGAATATGCGTAAAAACAAACTCGCATCATATTTCCCCAGTACATTAACCACTCTATATCAGCCGCTGTGGCCATGACAGTTGAGCTAACTGGCGGCAGTACCGGGTTCGAACCCTGGGGAAGATATGGATGTTGTGAGTGTTTTGTTTGTTTATGTTCAGTTGTTATCATTTAAAATTGTATCTACTGGGTATTGTACATAGTTGACAAGGCCTTTGAGGTAGAAGATGAACACATTCGAAAAACTTACCCTTAACCAACATGTTTCTGGTTAACAGTAATTCTCAAGAATATTACAATAAAATAATTGAAATTTTACAACTTTTGGATATAAATAAATTCTAGAGAATGCCTAGTTATTCTTTAAAAATTCCTAAGAGCTTTGGTTCATTATGAAATTGAGTAATTTTATGGTACCTAACGTAACTAGAAGAGCTAAGGTTTGTAAAATACTGTGTAAAAATTAATGAAATTCATATATTTGCCGATTAGATTTAGGCATTATTTTGAATGAAGAGTCATTGTATACAATGCCTGGATCATATATTCTTCCGGTAACATATTTTATAAGTAGAAACTTGAACAATTCTACTAAGTATTAGTGTCATAGCAACTTTGTACAGTTTTCAATATATTAATGGACTTCAGCCAATTGTGATTTTATTCGGTTCTGGATTTGGTTTAATCACATTATAAAATATAAAATGTTTTCATGCTATTGATATCTGATTCGAGTGAATTTTAATGTTTTATATATTCTAGTGGTTATTCAATTTCCTTTTAAGCATTCATTGAAAACGAGGATTTTATCTTAAAAATCAATTTATTCAATAGTTATTATGATGTTTTTTGTTTCAATATTTTTTAGGTCTATTTCACTGGAGCAGCTTATCACACATTCATTTTATTCTGGAAATTAGATAAATTATTTCATTTTGAATTTTGTAGAAAGTAATTTGTATCCTTACTCATTTGCACATTTCACTTATTTATGCGAAAGTTTTTTATCATCTGGAAAATTAAAATTGAACGCAATTGAGCAAAGCCATTGAAGATATGAACCGTTAAAAATGAATATTAATTTTTCAGCAGATAGTTTTAGTTGAAAAGAAATTATAACCGTTCATAAAAACGTCCTGGATTCCGCATCCACTCAGTGGCTGATATTTTCCTTGAAATTCTCTAGGGGGGGGGGCTATTGTTTCTCCGAATGAATACAGATTGTATTTCTGAAGTACTCAGGTTGTCAGCAAATACTGATGTTATCTCGAACATGTTTAAATAAAAGATAATGTCGTTAATTTGATGCGTATTATTTTGACTCGTGGCTGAAAATTTATTATATAATCAAACTCTTGTCAGTTAATATTTTGATTTGCTTAAAGGTATGCTATGCTCAAAATTTGTTTTGATTCAATCCTTATCTACTATTTTATTCATCAATTCTCGAAAATTCAATATATATATATATATATATATATATATATATATATATATATAATATACTATATATAATATATATATATATATATATATATTTATATATATATATATAATATATATATATATATATATATATATATATATATATATATATATATATATATATATATATATATATAAACCTGAACAATTGAATGTTAATGTACAATAAGTCTTATAAATTGTAATAATTAAAAATTTAACCTAGTTGGAATGTGTTTCATTCAAATAACCATATATATCTTCAGGAACCTAAAAAATAAGTGGACAAATGGCATCGCCATTTGTTTAGCTGCATAGCAAAAGGACTCCACCACTTTTTGATATTTTGAGTTCTACCATTTTGAATAGAAATCTAATGTTTAGTGACAAATTAGCTATTTTCATAAAATACGAAAATTCTCTTAATTCAAAACATGATGTTGATAATTGTTTTTTATATCGCCCATAGAACAAACCTTCGATTTTAAATTATTGGGACTCACTGGGAACTGAAGTTCATTGTGAGGGTGTAACAATAATGTGAAATTAACTGTCGCACCGAAGTGAGCACAAATAACAGAACATGAATTGTTTACTTCAATGGAATCTCCAAGTTGGCTATGAATATAAGTTTGTCGAAACAAAATAAATTGGAACAATAAATGGATACCAACCAATGCAAGGACTAGAGAGATTAACCTGTTGGTTCATAAAAGTGAGGTAGATGTATGTTCATAGAACATCTACCTCACTTTTAGAGCAGTAAGAGAATTAAAATTCTAATTAACTAATACGCAATAAAAAAAATTAATTGGAAAATATCTCCATTGCAATTTGAGTGTTCCACTGCATGGAATATATCTTATCTCAAGTGCGTACAATAAGTATTTACAGCATGCAATTCTCACAAAAATAAAAAACAATTAATTTTTTGTATAACTGTCAAAAAAACTTGACATTTCTACAGTCTATTGATGCGTAAATGTTTACTTTTCTCTGCGAAAAAAGACTTTTTTCACTGCCAAAATAATTCACAAAATAACATGACTTTTGGAAGGATTTATTTTTAACAGAGTCAATTATTAATTGATAATTCATCATAACAATTTCATTTATTGGAATAATAATTGATAGAAAAGTTTTTGAACAAATACTTCCAACATAAATTCCCGAAGAAGTTCCATGTTGCTGCTGATCAGAAACGTTAAATACTTCTTGAATAGTTGATTCTACAATTTTATCAGATATTTTAATTTGTTTGGAAGAAGATGAACAATTCAATATTTTGTTTTTTAATTATTTATTTTCAATATATTTCAGACGATTTAAGTGCACATTCACAGTTGTACAAAAAATGTTGTTTGTATTTCGTGTATAAAGTTCGTGTTTTCATGGCACATTCGAGAGAATTTTTGCCATTAAAAAAACGCTAATTTAACACACTTAATACAAAAATAACTATTTAATTATTCGTATCATTAGTAAAATCCTCAAAGCGGTTTTATTTATTTATCACCGATAATAAATAATTCAACCGAACTGTTGTACGGGTGCATTGTAACATATCGTAACCTTTGAATCCGATCGTTCGATCAAACTACAATCACATCTGAAAGTTCGACTGGAATAATTTCTTCATTCTATCAAACAATACACATCGATCACACTAACGACTGCTGATAGACGTACAAGCAATCATAGAATAATGAATAATGCACTTCTTGAGTAAAATACCGGGCAGCCTTGTTAATCGAGTTGCTTGCGTTATAACTAATGACACGTGATTGTTTTGTTTAGTAATTGTCAGTAATGACTAATCTTCGATTGGCAATGCAGAATAAATTCTTCACGTATTGGAGTTTTAACCTACTCAATAGAACCAAGAGCTGACAGCTGTTGAGCATGCAAAATTCCTGATCGTGTCTCTCGATTGTATTCCAGAGGATGTAGGAGTGTGGAAAAATGCATGTTGTCAACCGGTAATGTGGTGCAGTCCGGCAGAGGGGGAGGGAAGGGGCTGCTGAGACGCGCCCCTTAGCAACTACTCGTAGGAAGCTGAAATTTTACTCAATAATTGTACAATCAATCAAAATACGTTTATTCAAGATGGGATGTTATAAGGTTTTGCAACCTTCTTCAACCCTGGCTTTACTTAATTAATTCTCTAACATTTACAATATTAATAAAAAACCCAATTTTCCTATCTTTGGGGGGAATGCGGCTGCGGCCGACTTTTTTGCTAATTACGTGCCATTCGGTCCAAGGTCAATATATTTCAACTGACATTAGATGGTAAGGGAAACCACAGAAAACCTCTACCCACGCAATGTACTGATATTCTTAACTTTATTATATATAACTTTATAAATGGTTGACAATAGATACATTTGCTGACGTTTCGCGCACTAACCGAACCGCACTCGGTTTTTCGGAGATTGATTTTTCGCGCACTGTCGACACTACTCGCACTTTCGGCACAACTCGCACTATCGACGTTTCACGCACTTTCGGCACTACGCGCACTTTTTCGGTCAGCGGATTAGGAGTGGTATGTCCTCTAGGTGGTCGAGGACTTCATCAGGAGGGTCCTGAAGCACTTGGAGGATTCTGGAAGGAGGGAAAGAAAACTTTTTCTTCGGCCTTCTGCAGAGGACCCTTCGTCGACGGTGCCACGGCGTCATGAGCGTCGATCGGGCTTCGATGTTGGGACCGTGCAATGTACGTTGGGCGTATCGAGCTTGGAATAATTGTACAGATTCGAGTACTTTTAGTACTTTACTTATTTACTGTATGGAAGGCGGGGTCAAATTTGGGAATTGTTAGCGAACCTCTTGAAAATACTCCCGAACCCCTAATTCAAGTCAATAAATGTCGCAACTAGCAATAATTCATCGTAAGAAACTCAAATTGTTCTTATTTTAGGCTTTCCACAGATTTACATAACATTTTTGTAATGTAAATCAAGTAATTTGCGAGCTCCAATCCACTTACCCCGCTTTCCAAGAAAATCATTGATACTTTTAAAAATTATTTGATAATTGAAGTAGAAGAGGACAAAATTCTGAAGAATTTGAGACAAATACCAGCTTTGTACCACTGACTATGGCCGAATTACGGCCGAGTTCCGAAATGCATATCAGCGCAACCTTTCCACCTCCTCTTCCGCCGGACTGCACCATTTTCTCGGCAACATTCATTTACCTATACTTACCCCTGGACGACAATCAGAATAAAAACTGCGTTCAGGTCTACTCCTACAAGTTCCTTGTCAAAAGCATTCTTTCCGTTGGTATGCAATGGCTAGGCATTCTGTGACCAGATGAACAGGAGTTTCCTCTTCACAGAACCTACACTCAGTCAGTTTTTGATAAACCTATTCTCATTAGATAATAGTATATTAGATAACTAAAGTAACAGAGGACTAAAATCTGAAGAATTCGAGACCAGCTTTGTACCATTGACTGTTGCCGATGTCCGAAACGCATATCAGCGCTGCCTTACCTCCTGGACAACAATCAAAATGAAAAACGCGCTCAGTAAATTTTGTAAGCTCAACTGCTGTTAGCTTCTAGCCTACATGGCAAATTATTCGAAATACTGCACCGCGACCTTAAGGTCTATTGTACCCCCATCAGAGTTTGAACTACTGCGAAATCTACTGCTCGCCGTCTAGCTCCAGAGTACTAATGATCTCCAATATCTGGACTCCAATATCTGGAAAGGCTTTAAGGAGATTACGTTCTTACTCCTACAAGTTTTTTGTTCGAAGCATTATTTCCGTTGGTTTGCAATGGCGAAGCATTCTGTAACCAGGTGGTCAGGAGTTTCTCCCTCCTCCCCCTCACAGAACCTACACTCGTTAGTTTTTGATAAACCTATCCTCATTCGATACTTCCATAGGCGACATAGTTCTTTAAGGAAGCAAGAGAGGAGTGTAATGTCTTCTTACCGAGACGAAGATATTCTTTAGATCCGAAGGAACTTTTCGGAGTGATCCACCCCTAGAAGATTCCGCAAGAGTGTTTCTCTTTCGGTTTCCTCCTTCTCCCGAAACTCTCTATTATTAGTGCATTTTCCTATAAAAGAGAAAGGTTCCTATTTCATCGTTACTTCCATTTCAAAATAGACCCGAATTAACAAAAAAATGTCTTCCCTTGTGCAAGTTTCGCCCAAGTTCGGCGAGAAAAAAATTCAAGAGATATTGTTCTTAACCTTTTTATTTTTTCATGAATGCATATTGCTCCTAAGTTTTATACAGGCTCTTGCACCGTTTTATTATAAAACGTCGTTTAGCTAAACTTGGTTTATGCGGGGTTTAAAATGGCTTAAAACGCCGTTTATATTTTGGTGCAAGCGAAAAAAAACTTAGTTTGATAATATACGGTGCAAGAGCCTACTAGTGGTGTTTTTCGTCGACACTCGCCGTATTATCTTTTTGTACCTTTCGTGCACTATCTTCGGTAACATGAGGAAGTAAGGTTGATCGATATTTCCATTACTACAAGATACGTTTAATTCCATGCAACTGCCCGATTGTTACGTTCCACATTGTCTGGGATATTGTCAGTTCCCTGTCATATTCATCTAAATTAATTTCCGGCTAATATCGAAAGTTATTTCTGAACCGCATTGACGTTGTATGAATAATGACCTCCGATATCAATACTTTCCTTCACTTACTCAAACTACTGCGCATCGAGAATCATATATTGCGTTGAAACTTATTTCTTCATTTGTTTTGCGGATTATAGGAAAAGACCGCATCCGGATGAAAATCGGAAGTTATGTTTCTATCTGAAGCAAAAATATAATTTATAGATATTTTTCCATACAAATATTGTCTCAAAATTTCGAAAAATAAGAAACAACGACTAATTCTTCAAAATGTATGGTGGTACGCCTAGTAACAAATATAATTGATAATATACATTTTCTTCATGTAGAATAATTTTTTTTTTCACGAAAATATTGTTTTTTATGATTAATACAATAATAATAATTTTTGATTGGATATATTCACAGTTGTAATAAGTGCGTAATGCTTATTTGCATATATGATGGTTGTAATCATTTAAGCAATTAATTGAAATGTTTTAGTATACTTGTGTATGTATTTTCTATTATAAAGAAGAATAATGAGAATGATATTATTTTATGTTATTAACACACTCCTCTAAACTTCATTCTTCACACATTCAGATTTGGACTTTTGTACTACATATTGAATGTTATTTTATATCTATAATATGGAAAAATAATTAGAAGTATTTAAGTATTACACAGAATTTTCTAGGGAACAGTAGGTAACTTGTTTATTAAATTTTTGAGGTTTTTACATACTCGGATATGTATGTGCTCTTCGGAGAAAGGAAGAAACATTAAATATTATTTTATGTTATCAGTCCCTACCTCCAACAAATGTTTATTACCTACGGCACTGGCATCTTCTGTACATACTCATTTTATGCTTGTAAGATCGTATGACAATTATCAGGCAGAATTTTCATTTGTTTATCCGTAAACGGTTTTTTTAAAGATTTATATAAACGAGAAGTCAATAGTTCTTTTTTAAAGTTTAACAACATTAGTGCAATTTAAAAGTGAAAATTCATGATATTTCTGAAAAATTAAAAAGTTTTCGATTCTATTTATTTATACTGATTTTTTTCATTAAACATGGAAATAACGGAATTTTGGTGGAATTCATTTTTATTTATTTTTCATTTGGATTGTTTGAAAATCTCAACAAATGTTGTTCAAAAAGTTGTCTCCACCATTGAACAGTTGTTTTCTGCTGCAGCTTTTTTGGCATCTGTCGAAAGAGTGTTTTGGACATTCTAAAATTAGAAGTCGCTTGGGGAGCCAAAAAGCATCTAAATTTGGTTTTCAAACTTTACTATTAACTTCTTTAACAGAATTGTGTAAATGTTTTCATAAATTTAAGCTTTGTTCAACGCACATATTATAATGTAATACCATATATTCAATAATATTAATTGGTTCTCTTTCTTTCTTTTAATAATAATGATGTATTATTTGGACTATATAAATTTGTCAATTTTCTTTACATTTTTTGTTCGTAAACTGGTCATGTTTTTGAATTCAGGATACATTAATTTGCTCTTAACTTATCTGGTGTAAACTTGGTTTTCAACAAAAATGTTCTTTTTATTTAATTTTTCGTTGATTGATTTTTTCGAAACATTCAGTTGATTCAAATTGTCGCATTGTTTTAAAATGGTTTCGCACTATTTTAATATTTTATTTATTATGTTTCTGATGTACATCTGTGAAACTGATTTAATTGTTTTTTTTATTTGTTCCAGGTGAGTAAAAATCTTTGAAAAAGTCAAGAATGAACGTGCGTTTCTGTTTGAAAAGTCTGTGTGAATAGTTTTGGTAAGTTAAAAGAAAATAATTTTCACTAAAATTTCAGAAACGTGAAATGTTTCAAAGGTCTCATTTCATAGAATATGACTAAATTTTCCGGAATTATCACTAAATTTATCTTATTCTGTTTGTTTTCGAGAGTAATATTATCGTAGTAGAGTCAACAATATCATCAGTTAGTAATATCGAAAAATGAGTTCACGATTCATTTAATACACACAATCTTCCAAATATTCCATTGTTCTAACACTTAATATAATAATTTCTAAAACACAAAACACTTGAGTTTGCGTAGAAAAAACTATAATTAGTATATCATACCTATTTTGAGGTTGATAATAAAAGAACCATTTACGCAAAGAAAAATTAATTTTACTTAAAATTTGTCACACTTGGTAAGGTATATTGTTCCTGAAATTTTTATAGGAAGAATAAGTTCGACTCCTAATTGGTTTCAGTTTCACATTTCGATTACCATTGCTAATATATGTGTTTTATTACCTTGCCTAGTACTTGTTAATGATGATTGGGAATTTTGGAACTTCCCTATATATATATATATATATATATATATATATATATATATATATATATATATATTTATATATATATATATATATATATATAGTGGATCACTGTATCTCGCACAGCACGAATAGTTGTAGAGAGGTCGCCTACACTCGAAAAACGGGTAAGGCACTTGAAGAAACAGAAGAAGATATATATATATATATATATATATATATATTTATATATAGGTAATATATATATATATATATATATATATATATATTATATATATATATATATATATATATATATATTTATATATAGGTATATATATATATATATATATATATATATATATATATATATAGGTATATATATATATATATATATATAATAGAGCGTCGAAAATTGAAATTAACCAAAAAAGTCCGTTAAATGCCTTAAACATAAAAAAACTTTCTAAGCCCATAAATAATTCACTTAGAGATTAAATCATTGAGCAGATCTACAATACCATTGTGTATATAATTTACAACGTAGCAAAAATGTTGACAGTAGAACTAAGTACCTACATAATTACTATAGAAACTCATAAGTACGGAATACATGTACATAAGTAATAAAATATGACCTTACAGAATACATTGCACAGTTTTGCAATGTCACAGAATCCCTTGATTCTGTAACTGCTTCTCGACGGTCTGCATTTATGACATCCGTATCATCGTCGTTGTACTGTATATATATATATATATATATATATATATATATATATATATATATATATATATATAGATAGATAAATGTATGTTTCATAATACAATGGATAATCATTACATAAATATAGTTCTTCGTTCAAATTTTGTATACAATACAATAATTTAATCGCTTTGTGCTGATGTTCTGACTAGAGTCATTCGGAATATGAAAAAAAAAAGATAATATTAGGCCTATTGTCACACATACCTATGATATAATAAAAACCTTTTGATTACTATTTTACTATTTTGGATTTAAAAAAACACTATAATAGTAAAAGTAGAAAATAATTTATAAAAGCGTGCTTGATATTAAATGTTCTATTGGTAGATATTTATGAAATATTTGTTTGATATAAAATAAATTACTCTACTGTTCAGTTCGGTTGACTATCAAAGAGTGTTTTCTTTAGTTTGGTTAAACTATTATAATTCCTTTTCATTCAGGGATCTTAGCAATCCGAAAGGAAGGAAAACGATAAATCCCATTCCTAATTTTTGTAATGAGATATTTTTATTATTTTGCACCGCAATATTGACTAGAGTTCCCCCTCATCTACGTGTTGTAACTCCTGAGCCCAATATTTCATCTTGCTTCATAATACGTTGCCATAACTTACGTCGGTATTTCTTGGGAAATGGCCCGACATAAATTCCTGTCCTGATGAGCGAGAAATATTATTTTTCAATTTCCTCCGCCAGCTCCAGTGCAGATCCGGTGGCTCGCAATAAATGTGAATCTTTCTGCCGCCCGCTTTTCCCATAAAAAGTAAGAAAATGGAATTCCGCTTCCCGGTCAGACTGGAGGAAGTTACGACCCCGGCACCGCCATTGCGACGTTGCCGCCAGCCGGGCGATACGTGAAGCCGACCGGCAACGTCGCATTATCGATCGCCCACCCGCATTTTATTAGAGGAAGGGAAAATTCATCACTCGTCGGGGTCCCGAAATCGCACGATTACCCCGTTCTTATGTGCCTCGTACCTACCGCTCCCCGCGCCCCACCCGTTGCCCCGTTCGCATTCGCGGGATTCTGTTCCCAATTTTGCACCCTCCTTTCCAATTGTGCCAATTTGCAGAAAGTTTCGACCAAGTTTCTCAGGCACGACGACGAGTTCTAGTATTAAAGGTGTGAATACACATTTTTTTTGTGAAAAGTTATGGGACTGTTATTTTGATGATGAAGTTATTCACATGAATCTGCAATTACAAAAGAGAATACATATATATATATATATATATATATATATATATATATATATATATATATATATATATATATATATATATATATATATATACTAGCTGACCTAGCAAACGTTGTTCTGCCAAATAAATTATTTTTATCTATCTATCTATCTATCTAGATAGTTATCTATCTAGAAGATAGAAGGGTAAAAATTGAGAGTAATATGAAATTTTTTATTCTTAATCATGAAAAAATAAAAATAAAAATCTTGCCAAAGAAATTGAAATTTATAATTAACAAATAAAAAATAGGGGTTGATCCCAATATTAAGGGGGATGAAAAATAGATTTTGTCCGATTCTCAGACCTAACCGATATGGACACAAAATTTCATGAGAATCGGTCGAGCCATTTCGGAGGAGTTCAACAAATGAAAAATAGGGGTTGATCGTAAAGGGATGAAAATTTAGGGTTGTATGTATTTTTGAATGCTGTATCATAAAAAAATAGAACAGAAAATTTTGTCTGAAAAATAAGAATTAAAAATTGAGGGGTGGACCACCCTTAACGTTTAGGGGGATGAAAAATATATGTTGGCCGATTCGCAGACCTACCCGATATGCACACACTCATTTCATGAGAATCGGTCGAGCCATTTCGGAGGAGTTTAACTTCTAACACCGTGACACGGGAATTTTATATATTAGATATATATATATATATATATATATATATATATATATATATATATATATATATATATATATATATATATATATATATATATATATATATATGTTCAGAAAGATTTCCGCGGTCGGAAGTATTTGAAAACTGGTTCACGGAATTAACCGGTTCATTCCGTGAACCAAGTTTTTCATATATATATATATATATATATATATATATATATATATATATATATATATATATATATATATATATATATATATATATATATATATATGGAATATCCTGGAATTCACAGAGCGAGACAAGTCGAGCGAGTGTGCAAAGAAAAATTTCCGCAGAATCCGACATTTTCTCAACAAACTTTGGAAACAACAAATTTTTTATCCAATCAACAATACAATAGAGTTGTGACGGTTGCTATGGAAGTCAGACTGCTTTAAACATTGCAGAATTTTGACGTTGTTAGGAGAGTACCAAAAAAAAATTATAGTATACGAGAGATGCGTGCGCAAAGATGACATATCTGTACAGCCTTCGGAGCAAGATTTCCATGCGCAAAACCTTATTTTCTGAGACTGTCGTATAAAAAATGATTATAATTGATATTTCAGAACAGAATGGAAATGTATTGACACATAAAATGATGAATGAACTTAGTTTCTTCCTGCAGTTGAATATCTAGCGAACCATCGAAAAAGCACACCTTTTATTAAAAATACCTACTGGAAAACCTAAATGAGAAGAATTGCCGCGGGATCTCTTAAAACGTAGAATGAATCCAACCACCTTAATTGGAGTTTTTCCGTGAACGAGAATACGACTTTGTTGCTAGGAATGGTCCCGTTTAATATCATCTATTTAAAAATTCATTGTACTATTCCTTTCGATAATTAAAACGGAACCGAGTCAATTATTATAATCTACGAAACCTGAACAATTTTCCGAGAATTCTCGTGATTTAATCTTCATAATTTGTGATATAATGAAGGTAATAATCTCGCTTTATATTTTCTCAGTTGATTATTGCAACAAGTTTAATTAAAATATCCCCAACGTGCATAAAATTCTCTATTTATCCACGCTTTGGTGTGCATAATTTCGAATTCTACATCAAACAGAAATATATTCCATATTGGATATGTATATTCAAACACACAAATTTTCGATGGTTCTATTTCCCATCTTGTATGTGGGGGGACGACTGAATTTATTTTGAAATTAATTCTAATTTTAATTGAGTGCCTCTCGAAAATTCGTCGGATATGCTATCCCATTTCATCTTTCGTTTCGAAAATGGCAAGAAATTTGAATAATTTTAATTTGAAGTTCTTCGAAAATGACAAAAATTGTCACTGCGAACATTTAAAATCGACCTATCGGGCCCGTCAATACCTATATTGGCCTGAAAATATTTTCGATTTCAAACTAATTGACCATACAAATTTGTATTCAGCTGATAAGCAAGTTATAGTTATTAACGTAACAAGGCCGATATGTAGCAAATAACGGATGAGGTTGGATTTATAATCCTCGGCTGCGCCTCGGATTATAAATAACCGAATCCGTTATTTGCGTATCGGCCGTGTGTCGTTAAAGACTTTTCGTAATCCCGTTGAAAGATTATATTTTGATTCCGAAGAAAGAAAAAACCCCGTACCTCGCAATTCTAAAGAAAAATCCCAACGTCGTGCACTCTGTTGGAACAGTTTGACAGTTTTATAAACAACGTCAGTTTTTTTTGTTATCAAGTTCGCTTTAACGTCGACCATGGATGAAATTGATGAAATTGAGGAACAAAATCAAATTCCTTTAGAAATATTGGGAGAATCATGTGCAGTGCAGCGAGTGTTGATTAACTGCCGAAAAAAACTCAAGAGCGATATCAAAAAGCATATGAAAATTTTGAAATGTGGCGTAAAAGCAAAAATGTAAAGGTGGTTAATGAATATGTATTATTAGCCTATGCGAAATGAAAATCAGAGGTTTATTCTCCCAACTCGCTGTGGGCCCAAGATTTCAATGTTGTTATTGTAAGCAGAATGATGTTTTGAAATAAATATTTGAACAAGTGATTTCTTTACGGCCGCCGGCCGTTAACACTGACTTTTCAATTGTCATCTGAATACCGTTAAATCAAAATAACAGTATGGGATTACGAAAAGAACTTAATCGTTGTTTTATGATATTAGCTCTGATAGAAATGCGTAAGCTCCATCAGTAAGGCCGTATTTCCGCCTCATTTTTAGGGTTCCATACCCAAAGCGTAAAAACGAGACTCTATTACTAAGACTTCGCTGTCTGTCCGTCCGTCTGTCTGTCACCAGGCTGTATCTCAAGAACCGCGATAGCTAGACAGTTGAAATTTTCACAAATTATGGATTTCTGTTGCCACTATAAGAAACAATACATATATATTATGTAAAAATAAAATAAATATTTAAGGGGGGCTCCCATAGAACAAACGCGTTTTTTCCCATTTGAAATATTCACAAAATACTCAGTTGTATTTTAACTTTGATAATAAATAATAAAATTAAAATAAAATAAATATTTAAGGGGGGCATAGTCAATGGTACGGAACCCTTTGTGCGCTAGTCCGACTTGCACTTTTTGCTCGCTTGGTTTTGTTTTTCTTTTTTGCATATAAATTCTTTTCCTCTCAGTCAAGGGTACAGTAAAAGCTCTGTGGGGGTGTGCAAAACCTCAAAAACTAAGAAAGAAATGTCTTAAAAATATAGACGGTTAGAAGAAAATTTATATCGCCAAAAGGTACCTTCCTAACATTGTCTTAATCCACGTACAAATTTTGAACTCTTTAACTCAATTTTGAATATATATATATATATATATATATATATATATATATATATATATATATATATATATATATATATATATATATGTATATATATATATATATATATATATATATATATATATATATATATATATATATATATATATATATATATATATATATATATATATATATATATATGTATATATATATATATATATATATATATATATATATATATATATATATATATATATATATATATATATATATATATATATATATATATATATATATATATATACACTGGCCAGCAAAATTAACGCACCACTAAAATTTGGGTCAATTTCAAAGTTAATTTTCTCGCGAACTGCTGAATCGATTTAGATAAAAAAAAATTTCAATGTAGCTTAAATCTTCAGAAATGACGTTATGCAAAGAGAGAAAATTTAAATTCGAATTTTAGGCATATACTGGGTTTTTGAAGAAAAACTAGTAAAATGCACAACTTTTGTCATATTCTGTGGGAATTCCCATCAACAGTATTAGGTGTCTCTCTAAGTCAAAATATAGCCCCATCTTTTACAAGCATTTTGTTTTTTCATTCACTTTTTTATCTTGCTTATTAAATGAAATTTATCTAAATCGATTCAGCAGTTCGCGAGAAAATTAACTTTGAAATTGACCCAAATTTTAGTGGTGCGTTAATTTTGCTGGCCAGTGTATATATATATATATATATATATATATATATATATATATATATATATATATATATATATATATATATATATATAAAGATTTGAAGATAGTCTTGACCGCAATAAAATATAGGAAAATGTTGGAATACTCGGTCCAGGAATCAGTGATACACTTGATATATCATCCAACCTTTCGGTAAGTTTTATTACCTTTCTCAAGGATCTATAATATAAAGATATTACAATTAAGAAAACAAAAGACCAAAGAAACAAACACAACTCACATACAATGTGGTTTTTTCCTTTTTGGAGATCTGATAACAATTTAATTCTGTTGAAATTTAGTAAAAACATATAGACTCAAAAACATAAAAGAATTCTTATACAAAAGTTTAAAATCATAAAACATCGTCCAAGCCAATCAACAGCTGACAATTCATCAAATTATAAAAATATTATTAACATGTCAATGGAAAACAAAACAGTCAGTGTTCGTTGCATAGAATTTCATATCAACTATTTTCTTATTCTTCTGTGAAGTTACTAAGCTTAGGTATCCGCTCTCGGGATGATGGAAACGGCCTCTTAGAAAGTTCTAAGTAGGAGTATAATGTTGTTAAGATTACCAGTATCTTGTTTAGTATTCATTACATTTTCAGCCGAAGATATAGCCACCATTCCAGAAAAAGTCTCTTTGGTCTTTTGTTTTCTTAATTTTAATATCTTTATATTATAAATCCTTGAGAAAGGTAATAAAACTTACCGAAAGCTCGGATGATATAAAAGTGTACCACTGATTCCTGGACCGAGTATTCCAACATACTTTTTCCTATATTAATATATATAGGTATATAAAAAAATCCCAAAAATATTCGTCCAGGAGGTATTCAGCGGATTAAAACCACTCCTGCAGCTTCGATGTATAGCAACGGTTATCTTCAGGGAAAAAGCTATGAAAAAAACATAAAATGGTCGATAGTTTGAGCACTTGCAGAAAATATTGCACTGACTAGTTGTAGAATATGAAAAAAATACTATTATATGTTCCTACCCCATAAAATTCAAGGAAACATGATGATCTTTAACCATAAAACAATCAAATACGAATTTGAAATTTGAAAATAATATAATAATTAAAAAAAACTTCTCGAAGCAACTTCATCAAATAATATCCATTATTTTTGCTGAAAATAATAATATTCTATTTCTTGAACTAAAAAATTCAAGTTTGAAGCCTTTATTCTGATTATATTGAATATCGAAAGGTTAACATCGAAGTCTATATCGATGTTTGTGACCTCTAACATCGATGTTAAAATACGAAAATCCATAACAAAACGTCGTTGAACATCGCCCAGAACTATCAAGTCGAGTATCAGTAAACGAAGAAATATCAGCGCAAGCCAAGCACATCTCCAAGATAAAATTTCTACTACAGGAATAAACAGTTTTGGTCAGTCGACAAGTATATTTTACATTGTTTTTTTGGACAATTTTGACCTCATATCAACAATAACAAGAAATAATTCAATGTGTTCATTATTCAGTTCCAATTAAAAAAACTCTTCATTAGCAATTCTATACTTAGTATTGTTAATTAGCTTGTTTTCGTTTGGTTTTAGTTTTATGTACGGGTAGTTCCATGTCGATTCAACACACTTTTAATCAAATTTTTACCTCACCATCTCATTGTGGATGCTGGAATTTAAAAAAATGCCAAAATTCAAATTTTTAACTCATATGGCTGTTTAAACTTTCAAAATTTCGGCCAAAAACCGAAATGTTACTTCTTTAAAATTGCTCTAGGAGATGTCCTAGTTGAGCTAGAGAGCTGGAAAAGGTGTCATGTTGCAGCATTCTTTATGCTCTTTCCAGTGATATATAATATGCCATACGTTATAAGAAAAAAGTTTTTGTCAAAATACAAATTCATATTTTGACTTGATATTTTTCCAAAAAGTACATAATTTAAAATTTTCAAAATTATTCTACAAATAGTTAGTACTATTGTCAATCACCTGGTCGAATATGAAAGTGGGATGGCAATGGCTTCATTGTTAAAAAAAAAGTTTACTTGGCACTTGTTTTTCTTTAATAGGCCGTTTTGACCAAATAATAATAGGTACCCATGCACCTTTAAGAATTATATACTTTAAAACAAATTGGCATTTTATACCATTTAACACTAATATAAATAGATAATTCAAGAGTCAGAACACTTACAACAAACTATAAAATAAAATATCCAACATAAGATATGAAAAACTGTAAATATCAGTAACCTACTGTTAATCACCTGACAAATTTAAAACATCTGGGATGATGATGAGTTTCATTGTTGAAAGAAATTAATGACATAAGCTCGTTTTTTATTATAAACATAGCCTGCATAGCTGAATTTGACTGAATAGGCATTAACAATAAATTTTGAACAACTACATAAAAAATACAAATTCACGCTTACCTGTAGAAAAATTAATTACTGAGTTCTAAGTAGTTTTCTTCTGAAAATAATTATTTTTTTGGGATTTTGGAGAACAGATTCTTCAATATGGGTTGTATCAATGAATTTTGTTAGTTCCAGCATCCACAATAAGTATTCCAAATTTCATCGAATTCTAAAATGGGTAGGAAAATTGGGTGTGTTGATTTGACATGAATTGCGTACATATTTCTGGATAATTTATTGTTATTCAATTGGTTTATACTCTAAGGTACAAAATCACCCAAATGTCTCATTTCGAAAATTTGATAATGCGTACAAGTGACGAGTTCAGCATCGTTCCATCGTTCATCAATATATGTTAATATATTCCGTTCGGTTCATGCCTATCCGTCCGTCACATCCTGTAACATGATATCTGACGAGAACGTTCTCGAAATTTGAATTGAAATTCTCCGAATAGGTCCTGTAGATCTTGGCGTTGATTGATTTAACGCTAGAATACTATAATTTATTTCTTCTTACTTCGTACATCGTGAACACGGTTATAACTTATGAATGTATTTTATATGCGTCATGAAAATTTCTTTCTTTCGTAGAGGAATTATTATTTCGGAGGTTTTTTAGTCGTACCTACATGTATGAATACTATACTAGGTTGGAAAATTCATTTGAAAAATTGACACTCCAACTAGTTTCACGATTCTCGACGATATAGAATTCTCATTCATCCTTGAGGGAGAATTTTGATAAACTCGATATCGGCGCTACACACGATGGAAACACTAACGATAAATTGTAATACATATCAGATTTTTTTATTGATACAGACAGGTACATACATATATTTTTATGCACTACATATAAATATATTAACACCTTTTCAAGAACCTTATTTAAAAAATTCGTTTATTTTGGTTCGTTTTATTTTCTTAAAATGAATATCATCAATATGTAACTCCACTTGAGCTAGTTTGTCAAGAATATTTTGCGGAGTATCCAGTGACAGAAGAAAATTATGAACCTTATCGATATGTCGTAGTGCTTCTGCTGCAGTTGGAATTCGAATTTAAGGTTCGTTTTATCCGAAAGTTCGTTATAACCGGGTTCGTTATTTGCGAAAAAATTAACACAAAAACAAAAAACTTTTTTTTTTAGCATATCTAAGAGAAACTATCAATTGAAAAAAATGATAAACTGACCTGCACAAACAAACCAAACAATGTTATAGTTTTACATTTCATTATTTAGACTGCAGTGGCGGCTCGTGAGATGTTGGTTTAAGGAGGCTACAAGAGGTGTTAAAAAATACACCATAGGCGAAAATTTTTAGGATTTCAAAATCAACCGCCTTATAATTTAAAGAAAATCAAAGTAAAACAAGCACCCTAAAATATTAATTTCTTTGGGAAAAAAATTGTTTTCACTTTCGAGTGTCTACCTTGATCCGCGACACGACATGTTCCTGGGATTTTTCGTGCCTTTCCTGAGAACGTGATAAAATTCTTGAATTGTCAAATCCTAAGCGGCCCCAAACAGAGACATTTTCCCTAGTAAAAAGTATACACTGCCAACAAAATAATTTATTTTTTACCTGTGATCCGGTTAGCCAAGGATGTCTCTCATAATTTCTGATATTAAAACCGCGATTCTGCTACGCTGCACCAAATTGTTTAATTCCGGGGTAGGTCGCAATGTTTTTATTAAAACTTTTTCGTTTTAGCTTAGTGCACTAAAGTTATGGGATAACAAATATTCCACTAAGTCACCATTTAAATTAACTTCAGTAACCGAACTCATTTTAAAAACAATACGCCAATAAAATAAATTAAAACCGAAACTGTTTTCGTCCACGACTAGTGATAACGACAACGCCCAACGGTCCATGTCCAACGAAATTCACTCGATTTTACCCGAAAGCCTATAGTTGTGATTGGTCGACATTCTGTGAGACTTAATGTAGGTATCCTCTTTGAACCGAGCAGCTAGGTTCAATCGGTGTTGCCATTTACATGTGTTTTCCTTTTCTATTGCAATGAAGTATTCATTCGCAGTATTCGCACCGTTGTTTGCTTTTCTGTGGCAGGCATAATATAATATGATTTTGGTTAATATGAATATGCTGAATGTTGACTATTCAATATAATATATTAGTGATACACGGAATATTATTGAGGAGGCGGCTAAGCCTCCATAGCCGCCTTCGAATAGCCGCCCCTGATATAGAGGTCGCGGATACAAATTATGACCTGTACAAACCAAATAAAGACCTTTGTTTAGTATTCTATTGTATTGTGGTAGATGGTTTGTACAAATTATGATGGGAAATTGGGCTGCGAATCCTAAGACGCTGTTGTAAGTAAAGAACGGTTAGGTGGTTTCAACTATTTTCCTCAACCGCAGCCATTTTAATGAAGCGATTTTGAGGTTTTTTTTCTCACCTCCACAAATCCTTGACTCAGTGGGTTATAAATTTATATGTGAAAAAAGGAAAAGGAATGACCTTAGTGATGGAGCTCTGCTGCTCACTAGTTTTTGTTTGAACCAATAATTGGGGTTTTCTCATTTCTTATATTTTTGTGGGATCTTTCAAACCATCTTAGCTACGAATGTTTTTTCAAGTATCGATAATGATTATTGAATTATCGATACAATCGGATATGAAGAGAAACGTTCTTTAAGTTGAAAAAAAGGCGTGAGCGGCAGAGCTAGATACCGAATTGAAATAAAAATGTGTTTTATGAAAAAAATTGCAATAGTATGTAGGTATTTTATGGGATAAAATACGACTAAAAAATTGCTGCCGTCCATACATTCTGGGCCCTGTAACACAAGCCGTACAAGTCCTACAATTGTTAGAATATATTTTACACTTGTAACTTTTGCATAACACAACCTTCTTGTAATTACCCGTACGGCAGCAGTAATTACGGAAGAGTCTCGACATATGTAAGCGTTTTCTGTAACACAAAGTTAACACTTGTATTATTGTGTTACAGAATTTGCAACAAGTGTAAATAATGTTTTACCTAGCTTCAACCCTGGGTAAATGCACACTGTACACTAGGGATATTCATTCAGAAAAAACATCGATGTTTCTACTCGATGTAAAACATCGGATCCTTGCATCGATGTTTTTCGATGCATCGCTTAAAAACATCGATGTTTTTCAACATCGAGTACTTTTTTCTTTTCCTTTAAATTTTAAGATTTTGTGCGCCGGTTTAATAGCATTGTATCAGTAAGAATAGTAAGATATAGCTTTGTGAGTAAAAATTACAAAGAAGTGTTTTATTGAAATGAATATTTATTCAAAAAATTCCCTTTCACACAAAAAAAGACCTGTAGGAGGCAAAATTTGCCATACATAAAAATAGATATTAAATTAGTTATATATATAGATATTATTAGTTGTTTTAAAACCATTAACAATAATAATTATAATACTAGTCCTAATTTCGCAGAAAACGAGTAAACTCAACAGCACCAAACAATCGTAGCGTAGATTCTTAATCGTAATAATCCGTAGCATATAATATTAGTCAGCAGCCAGTGGTAAAATGAACGAGTGATAAGTTCATCACTCTCTTATACCACAAGAAACAAGAACAAGATAGCCAAACCATAGAGATATTAGAAAAGGTCTTCTTCTTCTAAATGTGCCTAAACGTTCCGGATGTTGGCGTCAGGCAAGAAAATTTGTACTTGGTGTTTGGAATGATTACTTTTTGGGTTTAGCTAAATTTTCTGAAACAAATAGCAAAAAAAACATTCGATGTTTTAATAAAAAATACTCGATGCATCGAATAGATAAATCTTTGTCAAAACATCGAAAAGAATATAGTTTTAATATTAGGAAAGACTTCGCTGTTCTCATTGATAACGAATTCAACGAAAGGTTTCGTCTGAGCCGAGACCAATTTGAAAATCTCCTTCGGGATATTGGACCAAGGCTTGCAAATAAAACAGTTCGATGGTATGGATTGATACCACCGCAAAAGACATTAATTGCCTGCACTGGTTAGGAAATGGAGGTCACTATCATGGTGTTTGCGATATGCATGGGGAATCAAAAACAATTTGTTTTGAAGACATTTTACTGAGACGTCTATTTGAATAACCTAACCTAACCACTATCCCAAGCGTGTCATGACAAGTCTGCATCGAGTAGGAATAATATTTTCATTAAATATGTAGCTAGATATGTATAAAATTATTTACTTTCTACAATTGTAGCCATTCGCATTGTGATACGGAATTAAGTAGGACTTGTAGTTACAGGCAGATCACTTGTAACTTGTAAACTTGTTACAATTGTATGATTTGTGTTACAGGCCCCTGGTCGTGCATTCTTCTCTTTATAATCAGGGACTTCAATGTTTGTTAGAACGGATATTCCGTCTTGTAATATCCGAACGGAATAAAAAGCTTTTCCGAGCTGCGCTGAAAGGCCTTTCAAGACTCGGTGCGCGCTCTCTAGGCTATATTCAGGGATCTACGTTCGCGTCTATTAATGGAATTCATTTATGTTTGGAGTTTATTGCGCAGCAGTTACGCCCTTACAACCAAAACTGAAAAGAAGTAAAATTAATTTGGAACAATGCGACCGACCGACTCTCCACCATGCCAAATACGTATATTTCGCAACAAAAAAAAAAGAAGAGGAATAATCGGACAACGTGCCGGGCCGTTGCCAGAAATTGGAATCCGACGTTGAGACCGGCTGCGACTTCGAATAAACGAGTGTGATCCGGGATTTTTCGTAATTAAAATTCCATAAAAAGCTGTCTCTGGAGCGCACGGTCTTCTGCGGGAAGGAAAGGAAAAAAGCAATTACGGTTCGTTAGGGCTTATATTACATTTGAATGTAATTTCCCCGGCGTCCTTGTACGGGGATA
The DNA here is from genome assembly GCA_030704885.1 of Cynegetis impunctata. Classification (NCBI taxonomy): domain Eukaryota; kingdom Metazoa; phylum Arthropoda; class Insecta; order Coleoptera; family Coccinellidae; genus Cynegetis; species Cynegetis impunctata. The sequence continues at coordinate 1,258,319 of JARQZK010003617.1, forward strand.
TCTGGACTTTTCACTGAGATTTCCATGCTTTAAGCGTTATTTCCGTTCGAGCTGTTCACGTGTCAGCAAAATATAAAACTCGGTCGATATTACCTCTATTTGAGACTTCCAACCGAATTATTCGGAAAATCAGTAGGTTCGATACCATCCAGACCAGGGCTCTCCAAACTTTGAGGCCTTAGAGCCATAATTATTTTTTGGATTGATTGGACCGATACATGGTGTAAATTAATAAACATATTAAAAGCAATAACAATTTACACATTTATTAAAAGATATAACGCTTGACGCACGTTTCGGTGAAACTTCACCTTCATCAGATGCTAATGGCAAACTATGTTTCTCTGTTATATCGAAAACAAGAAATAAAGAGATGACAAATTGTATAGAAGGGGTAAATAGAAAGATGGTTACCAATAATTATTAGAATAGGAAAAACCAATTCTGAACTGCTAGTCAGGTATTTCGGTAATTTTGAAAAGATTGAGAAGGGGGCTTGAATTATGATCGATTTGGCTATTCAATAGGAGACCGGAATGCTTGTATTTATAATCCAAGAAAATCACACATTCAATTTCGATTTAAAAATATTAAATGCTGAAAATAAGGGACTTGGTGATTTTTAGAATCATTACAGATAAATAAATACAAGCATTCCAGTCCCCTATTGAATAGCCAAATCAATCATACTTCAAGCCCCTTCTCAATCGTTTCAAAATTACCGAACTACCTGACTAGCAGTTCAGAATTGGTTTTTCCTATTCTAATAAATATTTGTAACCATCTCTCTATTTACCCCTTCTACACAATTTGTCATCTCTTTATTTCTCGTTTTCGATATAACAGAGAAACATAGTTAGTTTTCCATTAGCATCTGAAGAAGGTGAAGTTCCACCGAAACGTGCGTCATGCGTTATTTCTTTTAATAAATGTGTAAATTGTTATTATTAACCATTGTTTTAATACCATAATTATTTTTTCAGTATGTTCCAAGGGCCAAAACAGTTTTAACTTTTCTGCCCTTAACTATATTTCTAGACCAGACTGGTAGCAAAGTGCGCGACCTTTGGAAACATACGCTTTTTTTGCATTTGAATTACTATTCTGTAATTATTGCAATAGTAACAACAATAAGGCATTGTCTGTCGCAGGCCAGATTGATGACACTAGTCTTAATCTGTCGCGGGACGGATTGATGGCACTAGCTAGCCGGATTTGGTCCACGGGCCCTAGTTTGGAGACCCCTGCTTAAAACTAATAACCAATTACTTTAATTTTAACCAATGGAGGTTTAACAAACCATACATAGAAGCTTCAATCATGGTATACAAAATAGCCAGTACTAAAGTAAGTATTTACGAAGGTACACCAGTAAGGAACTTCCAGCTTCAGCTGAGAGAGTTCTCTTTGGATTCGAAAAAAATACAAAAATAACTGATCTGCCCCTTGTAGCATCTAGGGGATTCCAATCATGATGGAATTGGATAGGTATTGTCAAGACCATTCTAATGATGTGCCACATTTGATGATCTGATCCTTTAGACACTTCTGTTTCGCTCTTCTAAGAGCTCCCATTTTTCTGTTCTGTTTTCCCATATCTTGGACGAAATGCCGTAGGCCAATGCCATCAAGGAGTTTTACGCATCGGTCTACCGGGCTTTTCAAGAAAATTCTGTGCATTTAGTCAGGACATGTCTCGGAAACTTGGAACATTTTCCCTACAATTCCCTAATCTGATTTGAGGATTTTTCTTTAAAGGGACATTACACGTAATGTCTACGAAATTACACCTATTCTAGAAAAAATTAGTGATGTGGATGTGATTGAAGGTGTAGGTTAGATGTTCTGAAGATGTGGATGGTGTTGAAAAATTAAATCTGTATTTGAAGTTGGCCTACTAGAGAAAGGGGGTGATTAGTTGAGTTTTTTGGTTTAATTGTAGTGTTTTGATAGATGTTATTTGTTAGAAAAATTAAATCGGTATATATTGTACTTGAATGTTTTATAGCATGTTAATTTTTTTTCGAATATCCAACATTTCACAAATTTCTCGACATTTTTGATCTTTTCTATTTCAAAAAAGTTTTAATTATGATTCTCATTATTTGTTTCACTACTGTACTTTGTGTTTTTGTATTTAGGACTGAAATAAATTTTGCCATGAATATTTATAATATTGGCCAAAATTGCAGACAGGCGTTTATGTTACGAATGTTGCCTCCGCTCTTTTGCTCACATCCAATTTCGCACCATAATTCGTAGTGGCTTCTACAGTAGCCCCATGTGTGGGTTTCACGTGCAGTTTATTCTGACGAAACTAGGCCCCTTCTGTGCCGATGCGTCCTATATTGCCCCGAACACAACGGAGGGAGAAAACCAGTTTTGAACGATTGCCGTTGTTCATCAATAATGCGTGGTAGAGTTTCGAAGAATTACAACACACAGGTGCATATACGTTCCCATTTCGGTGAAAGTGGTGCTGTTGACCCTTCCTCTTATGTCGCCGGTATAATAATTAGACCCAGATGAAAGCGATGCATTGTTGGGTGTGGACATTCACACTCTCTGGAATCATACTAAATACACATTGACTAGTAGAGTATGCGGACGAAAACAAGTACGTGGAAATAACGTAATCTCTGCATTCGAAAATTAATATTTTTCGAAAGCAAAATATGTATGTTGAAAAAATTTATTTTGTCGAACTAAACGATCGAGTTATTGAAATAGCTTACGAAGTCTCCAGAGATCGTTAAATAATAAAAATAGTAGCAAATCATCATTAATTTTTTTACGTTCGGAGATAAATTCAAAAGAACTCGTAGGTAGGTACAACGTCAGCATCATGAAAATAAAGGAATGTGATGACATTCAGTCCCACTTGAATTATGTGATCAGTAAGTTTTTGACTTTCGTTAAATTAATTTTTGTGCCAAATTGTCATCAAGTATTTTATTTAGTTAATTAATACTCTTAATTTAGGTTGTGCACTAATACCTAGTATGCTTATTTATATGAAACTTTCAACCTATTTGCTTGATCATTCATATAGTTCGACAAGAACTAAAGCTGGTAACTGTAGTTGAAAAAATTACTTGGTCTCTACAGAACCTTACGAAAAAACTTATCAGCTTTAATTTCGATCGCATCAAATATGGCATTGAGTTACTCTTATGATATTGAAGAAACGCTATAAAAACTTTGTACTTTGACTTCTTTGAGTATTCAGAGTAATATCAACTGCTTATCATTTTTACCTGTAAGACAAGTGTGAATTTTGTCCAGATCTTAATTTCAAAATTATATTATGAACTACTTGAAAATATTATTATATTCATAGCAGCAAAAATTGTTTTACACATACGAATTTCCATTGATATAACCTCGGATATAACATATAATCAGTTATAATATCACAAGATCATCGAAAATAATTGATTATATTTCCGAGCCACGAGACGTATTTTGCGAAATGTGTTTTAAGAAGATACGTCGAGTGAGGAGGTCAGTATAACGATTATTTTCGATTGCTCGAGTGGTATTCGTTACGATTATATAACGAATATAAAATATTAATTTTTCTGACAAACGTCAAAACATCGTCAACATGAAAACATTCACATTTTGAGAGGCGAAAACACCAAAACGATAATATCACGTCGTCAAGGGTATATTCACTTATCAATACGCAGTAGTTATGCACAATTCACGGATTCTATTAGCTTATTCATACATGAGTTATATAATCAGTAATAATATCACAAGAGCACCGAAAATAATCGATTATACTACCGAGTCACGAGACGTATTTTGCGAAACAAAAAATTTTTAAAAAAATACGCCCAGTGATGAGGTCAGTATAATCGATTATTTTCGATTGCTCGAGTGGTATTCGTTACGATTATATAACGAATAAAAAATATTAATTTTTTTTGACAAACGTCAAAACAACGTGAATATGAAAATATACATACATTTTGACACGAGGCGAAACACCAAAACGATTATATCACGTCATCAAGGGTATATTCACTTATCAATACGTAGTAGTTATGCAAAATTCACGGATTCTATTAGCTTATTCATACATGAGTTATATAATCAAAATTATATTTAGATATGATTTAGAGACGTATTCCCAGTACGATCTCAAACAAGTTTGGAGGCTAAAAGTTTGAATATTTTGATACCTAGATACCTAATCTGAAGAATGATTCTCGTACATCAGAAAGGTCTAATTTTTCATGTTAATGTGTACCTCGTTCTTAACTAAAATCGAATAGGCTACCAGGGAGCATCTACGAGAGCGCAATTACATATAGCTCTACATATAGCTTGACAAATATGTGTCTAATATGGATATATGTTTACTTCATTTGAAATCTCGCAGAATTATTATGATTTAAAATTTATACGAGCGCCGTCATAGCTCTGTCTTCTAGTCAGCAACTTTCACTGGGTTATAGCCTGTAGGTATAGCGCTTAGAAAATAAATTGAATGCAAACATTATAAGAAAACCTAATCACTACACAAATATTATTCTGCTGAGCCGCATGCGGCTCGTAAGTCACAAGTTGCCAATTCCTTTTCGAATGCTTTAGCAACTAACGCAATTTAGGTATGACACCTCATTTTTTTTCATTAATTGTGTCCTTAAAGATGAACCTTTCATGCACCTACCTTCTACATCAAAATTTCTCGATATTAATATATAATCCATTTTCCATGGTTTTTGTTGGCTGCATCCTCGGCTGCATCAATAGTTAAAGTTGTGAATTCAGGAAGTTTACTCAAGGATTAGTTCTCCAATTTTATTAATACTAGTGGATTTAGTATAGACCCATGAGTGACACCTTGATATTGGGAATCAGTTTTATAAACTCTATGGTACCTGGAAGATAGATAGATAGCATTTTATCAGTGATATCAAAGCTATATAAAATATATATCATCGAATATAAATATATATAAAATCGAATTAAAACCCACCATTCACTCGGGGTCGAGCCATACGTAATTTTTTTCGGAATGCATAAATCTATAGAAGCGTTCGTACGGAAATTGATAAAATTCCAATTCCATCAACTAACCTATTCTGGATTCTACCTAATTAACTGTTATCTTATTTCTTCAATTTGTTGAATTGTACCCACATTAAGTATTCGAAGATTGATTGTATCAAATATATTTTCAGTCAAAACCGGTGAAGAAATTGAACAAGCTGAATTATCACGACCTAGAAAAAAATTAGTTCTAGGACTAGAATTTCTAGTTTCATTTCTAAGGAATACCAGTTAGTCATCGTCAGTAATCATGACGTAATTAATGATGAGCCGACACATAATACTTCCAGGAATGAATGCCTTCCAAATCTGTTCTTTGAGTAAATGGTCAAAATGAACAATAGAAAATTAAGTCCCATCCAAGTTTGAACAATCGGAGTACATACAACCTACAATGATATCTGGTCTAAATCATAAAACAGAAAAGGCCATAGATATCTTGAGTACCCATTTTTCTCTTCATTGATTTATTTTACTAATAGTTTCAATAGTACTCGCAAACGAACGTCTTTCTATTCCTTAATTTCAGTGTATCAGAGCTCTATGTAATTCTGTCTTCTATTTCTTCTTCTATTTAAAAACCCTCCCTATCGGGAGGGTGAAATGGGCTAGCTGCTATGGCTATTTTGCCCAATACAAATCGTCTTGGGCCGGGTGTCTGTTACCAGAGGCCTTGGATTATACCAATACCCAGCTTGCTTGTTTCAAAATTTTATTTTAAACACTTATTGTTCACAATATCACATTACATTTATTGACACACACGTGGTTTCGATTTAACCTCTAAATCTTGGGATTCAGAGGTTAAGCGTATGTTCAGTTTGACGCTCAACCTCTGAATCCCATGTAATTCTGTGTGTTATAGTTTGAATAGTTTTTCTATAGTTATGCCTATTTATATTTCTATTTGTTCCTTTCTGTGTCTCTATGTAATTCTGTGTTTTATATTTTCAAGAGTTTTTCTATAGTTATGCATATTTATATTTCTATTTGTTTTTTCAGTGTGCTAGAGTTCTGTGTAATTCTGTGTGTTATAGTTTCAAGAATTTTTCTAAAGTAATGTTTATTTATATTTCTATTTATTGCTTTCAGTATATCAGAGCTCTATGTGATTCTGTGGGTTATAGTTCCAAGAATGTTTCTATAGTTATGCCTATTTATATTTGTATTTGTTTCTTTCAGTATATATCAGCGCTGTATGTAATTCTGTGTGATATAGTTTCAAAAGTTTTTCTATAGTTATGCCTATTTATATGTCTATTTGTTTCTTTCAATCTTTAATAGTTCTGTGTAATTCTGTGTCTTATAGTTTCAAGAATTTTTTTATAGTTAAGCCTAAGTATTTATATTTTTATTTGTTTCCTTCAGCATATCAGAGCTCTTTGTAATTTTGCGTGTTATAGTTTCAAGAATTTTTCTATAGTTATGCCTATTTATATTTCTATTTCTTTCAGTGTATCAGAGCTCTATGTAATTCTGTGGATTATAGTTTCAAGAATTTTTCTATAGTTATTCCTATTTATATTTTTATTCGTTTTTTAGTGTATCAGAGCTCTATGCAATTCTGTATGTTATAATTTCAAGAATTTTATCTATAATTATGCATATTCACTTTGTAATGAGTGATTGTTCCTTGAGAAGGTTCTAAATTGACTAGTTTTTAAAAAATCTCCTTGATGCAAGCATATTTTCCCAGAGCATTGATTTGAAATACGGAAAAACAATTTTTAATTATATAGCAATATTACGCAAGCGGTAGTATCCAAAGAACTGGTTTCCGGTAAAGCAGATCGGAATTCTAGCGATAACATTGAATCATAAAATTTTGTTATTGAGAACTGCTTGTGGTAGGTCAACATTTAAGTTTTAATCTCTTAGATAAAATGTACCTACTTGAACACATGCTCAAATTAGTCAAATTAGAATATAGTTTTCTTAATGAAAGCGAACTTTTCAATTAGACCTATCAAGATCTTGATGGTGCGTATTCACCTAAGAAAAGTTGCCAACTTTTATGTTGTCAACACGTGTTGATAACAAAAGTTTCTGTAAATGTAGGTCTCCACCAAAGAAAAATTGCCAACCTTTGTGTTGACAACACGTGTTGATGACAAAAGTTTCTGTAATTACCTCGTGTTCGCAGCAAAAATTAGAAACAAATGTTGGAACATCAAAAGGGTACGCTTGTCGCAGATATTTTTTCGATCTGTGGATACACTTTCAGTTGGAAACATTTGGTCGAAGCAGAAGCATGTCTCTTAACGTCACGTGGACGAACCAATTATATCATCGTCGGTCGGAGACATTAGGCCCCTACACACGGGCGTCGATGTTTTGATACATCAACGTGCATCCAAAAACGTGCAACCAATAACGTTAATGTTGATGCAAAACGAATGCACAACCCAGATGAACGCCGCGTTTATGTTTTCTGAATCGCTTAAATTTTTGGATGCGCATTCCAACGAACAAGTACAGGTGTGAACGTGTGGATGCGATTTAACGTTATGGATTGTACGTTCTTGGATGTATCAAGACGTTGATGTATCAAGACATCGACGCCCGTGTGTAGGGGCCTCTGCCTCAGATATCTTGCCAAACAGTTTGGCATACTGGACAAACTATAGTTTTGCACATACGTGTGTACGCAATCAGGTTGCACGTTTTTGGATGCACGTCGATGTATCAAGACATCGACGTCCGTGTGTAGCCCGCCATTGCCGAAGGTGGAGACAGCTTGCTGTCTCTCAAATTGTTGGCAACTTGGTGTGAACACAATGGAAACAAGACTTGGCGACTTTCTAGAGAGTTTCAAACAGTTGGAAACACGAAAGTTGCCAACAATTTCGGTGGAAACGCACCATCATGTGATTTTGAACAAATTTAGACAATAATTTTCTGTAACTCGTTGTAACCACACCGGCTGTAGTCAGGGTGAACTTCTTGATCGAGATTTTAATTTTTTTTAAATAGTCTCAACCTCGGTCTCAACTGATTCCAACGAAGTAAACTATGCTGTTCGTGTCCTGGTGTTGCTGCTCAATGAGGCGTGGAAGTTAATTTCTAGGAAGTATCATTAATACCGAACAGAACACAAGTGTGACACACGCTATCACTTGCTCAGTATTTTTTATTTCGTTGGAGTTTGCAATCTTCATCAGTATTTAGTATTATGAGACAGTTATTATAATGAAGGTTATTATATCATCACTACACGAAATATCCACAATTTCCCAAACGATATTGAGGTTGTGATTCGATATCGTAGACTTAAAAGAGAAGTTATTCAGGAATTAACCGCTAACAAACTTTGTGTACACTGAACTTCGACTTCGTCTGAAAACTTCCGCCGATTTTTCTTCAAATGCTTTTACGATGTTGTAGAAACTCCATACTATCGACAAAACTCTAATTCAGTGTATACCAGACATCTTTATAATTTAATATTGTTTGAAAATAGAATGCCAATTAATATGTTATGGTAATTGTATACACCTTGAGTAACAAAACAATATCTCTTTGGTCGATTTTATCCCGTAAAACATCTAGATCTGCTATCAGTACGCGATGTACGTGAACTATGTTGTTGAGATACGTTCCTTCGTTGGTTCCAACTTTTTTTTTTGACCACGTTGCAAATTTTTTTTTTATAGAATAAATTTGTTTTTCAATGCGATTTTTTATTTAAGCGTGATTTTTCAAAATATAATTCTATCGCTTAATATAAAATATTGCTTGTTTCATATCCATAATTTTTGTTTCCTTCATAATTTGAACTAGTACATAACATTTAAGATATTGAAAGATAAACGCATATATTATTATGATTTTGATGTTTATTTCAATCAATTCTGATTTCTCAAAATGCCATAGGCGACTTGATGAATGATAAATTTCTTAAAATCAGTTTGTAAGATGAAAATGTGCATTTTATTTGAAAACGTGACGAAATATCGATTGGAATGTATTTAGGTTATATAGACAATTAAATTCTACATCTGTTGGTGATATAAAATACTGGGTGTCCCATTTAAGGTAAACAAGTTAGTGCCGTTCAAATATTGCAATTATTTTACCTTTATTTTTACACACCAAGTCTAACTTAGTCAATATTTCACAAGTGCGACATAAAGTTTGATCCAGTTAGTAGGCCTTATCATAAATTTGGTTAAAAATAAGAAAACACCAGTTGAGAGTTTAAGCGTTAAAACTGATACCTACTACATTTTCACAAAATACGAGATATTTCAAAAGCCATAAGGATTAGGTGAATTAAACCTTAATGAAACTGGCATTTGTTTTCATCGTAAAATCCAAAAATGAAATAATATACAGGGTATTCCATTTAAAAAATACGAACTTTGATACTTTTCGTGTTTTTGACCCACCCTGTACAACATGAAAATATTTTTAAAATGTAGTTCTAATAGGTCCCTATCCATCCTAAAAAAAAAAACCTTTTATAAAATCAAATACTTTAGCCATAACTCTTCGTGTCGAATAACGTGAATATATTCTTATATATATTCTTCCCTGTACGTATTATCATCTCTAGCGGCTCCCATCGAGTCGAAAAATCTGGTACCTGAGATTGTTTTCGTTGCAGAACGAAAGTATCAAAAGTTGGGTAAATTTCTGCAACCACCACCATTTTCACGTAGATATTTTACTAATTTTCATTGAGATATGTCTCAAGTGTTAATGATTTTTAAAATTTTTAAGGGACTAGCATTTTGCCCAGAGGTGCACAGTAAGATACAATTCAATATACTAGCCAGGAATTTTAGGCATCAGGAACTTTTTCAATTACCATTTAGAAGGTCCAATTTAGGACAAAATTCACCGCTGTGCAGAATAAGACCTTTCAATTTACATTCAAATAACATACAACACTTCGAAATGGCTTTGAATAGCTTCAAGATGTTGATTAAACGGTTGTTCTTAAGAAACATATAGTTACATTATAAAAAGGCCTACATTTTTCATAAATCTAAATTCTAACTAGACCATTGTCAATTTGTAATAGGTATTTTCTTTGATTTCTTTTTTTTTTTGTAAAGGTACTTTTAACCCGCTAAATGTATATTAGTATTGGGAGGGTTTTGTTTGGATGTTTGTACCTGTGTAAGCCCCTAATTTGGAAATAAATAAATAAATAATTATACTTCCCTGTACATGTTGACATCTCCAGCGATTCGCATCATACCGAATGAGCTGAAATATGGTATATGAAGTTGTCTTCAAGGATGAATGAAAAGATCAATAGTTGGTCCAATTTTGCCATTCGCCATTTCACAGCTTCTGCAGATTGAGTTAAAGGGTTGAAGTTTGGTACGTACATTGAGTTAATGTTGACTTAAGATCCTTTGGGGGTTTCAACTCTTTTTTCTCAACTGCTTTGCATTTCGTGGTGACTGTTCTGTTCGAATTGCATCTCATCAGTAAGCGATGCACTTCGAAAAATAATTTTTTAATAGAAATAATTTTCTACGTTTTGAATAGGTTTGCTATTTAAGCGTGATTTTTCAGAATATAATTCAATCCTTCAGAATCGCATGTCGACGCGATGCATTTCGTGCGAAAAATGAGACCATAGTGTGATGGAGCTCTGCTGATCATGAGTTTTTTCTTATAACAAGGCAATTTTAATGTAAGCTGCCTACTTTTGATCGGAGAAACACCATCGATGTTTTGGTGAAAGTTATGAAGCCTTTTTATAGGTAGTTATTTCCGAAGTTATTGAGATTTAATGATTTAGTGGAAGTTCCCTGTTGATAGAAACTGAAACAAGCTAGTGTTCGAAGATCATTATTCATTAATAAAGCTCTCATCTAGTATCATTATCATCATCACCCATTCCCTGAAAATAGCTATTCAAGATCAGGTTTTACAACATGACACTAATATCAAGATGCTGTGTATATTATTTAAACCTCGATCTAACTGAAGAAGTAAGTACGAGCACGTAATTATTTAGTGTAGGTATTTTCAAGCCGTCATAATTTTTTATTTTTTTTTTATTTAAGCATATTCGCATCAACCTATTGGTTATTAGCGAGTCGTACATGTTCATAATTTTGTTATAATATCGATACATTTCAAAAAGTTCAGGATATTTGGAATATTACAGTTTCTGCCAATAATGCTGTGGATATCTGGAGGGAAGTCAGAGTTGTTTCGCTGCACCAAGTATTTTGGGCATTCGGTGAAAATGTGTTCAACACTCAGTTTTGTTTCACATATGTCACACATTGGCTCTTCGGTGTGATTTAACAGATAACTGTGAGTGAGATTGGTGTGACCTAAGCGTAGCCGATTGATGAGCACTTGATGTTTTCGGTTCTTTGTTTCGTCAGGCCACGGTTTCACATCATATTTTATTGACCTTAGTTTCGCACCGGACACTTGCCACTGATTTTGCCATTTTTGGGTTATTGCTATTTTCACCATTGATTTGATGTCTGTAGATACTACTTTTGCACTGTTTTGGATTCGTCAGAGGTAATCGCGCTACGAGCACATTGGTCGGCTTTTTCATTTCCCTGAGTCATAATTTATGTCATAATTTATGTTATCTAGAACTGAAAGTTGCTTCCTTAATTTTTTTCGAAATTTCATCATTGTTTTTCTTTCGCACAGCAAATAAGCTTTTCACATCGTCCTGTCAATTTATTTCATAACACAGTTTATATTTGGTTTAAGCTAAGCAGACTAAAGAGGAATATGAATATAACATAAAATCGACTAACAAAATTGAACAGTGATTTTATATCATACACAATAAAAGTGGCCTTTTAAAAGTAGAAAAAATGAATGCTTTCGAACTTCTAGCCTCTGCGAAAAAGTTCATTGTTCTCGAGAAAATTACTAATCTGCTCCTGTGGCTCTTTGGAGTAGGTCTAATGGTATACACACTTGGCCGTCCGATCCTTTCTTGGGGCAGGAGAGCCCTCCATAGGATCTATTTTCTATGTTGTACGATCTTTTTTATCGTTAAGATCGGCTATGACTTCTAGATGGACGTAAATTGATGGTGTGCTGCTAGGTTGGCTGGTCACATGGATTGGTACTATGGTCTGAAATCAAACATTGGTAGGTTCTTTTTAGGAAAATGCATTTTGTCAAAACGCCGCATAGAGACGTATAACTTGGCCATATAGGTTGCCCTACAATTCCGCATGGAGTTATACCCACCTAAAATGGCGGCATCTTGTTCAAATAAACCATTGAACATAGGCCATTTTTGTAGAATTTCTTTCAATCAAGCTAAAAGCACAGCTGATATTCGTTTTTTATGCCATTTTAACTAGAGCACTCTGAATTGAACAAAAATTAAACAACTAAGAATTGAGAACAAATTCTGACTAAAAAAACAATTATTTCGTATTTATTAAAAATATCTTACGATTCAAATATTCCTTTGATGAAAAATATCATGTAATAGACAATTAATTCAACTCTTCCTTACCAAATATGTCTAAATATGATTTCATTGCAGATGTATATTAAATTAAAACACGCTTTTCTTTTTGGGAAGAATGTTTTCGAGGAAACTGTCGTCATTCTTCATTATTGAATATGACGTTGTGATGCTTTGTATTGCTTCATTATATCACTTCAAAAATCTCCATCTTCAAGGTCTACTTAGAAAAAGTACCTTTCTCATATTTTATTGAGAGCTATAGCGTTTGAAAGGCTCTGGAATAATGGAACATTGATATATTATGCTCTTTCTGTCCAAGGGTGGAAAGCTATTCAGAAGATCTAGTAGTAGGGAGTGTGCCAACATTTTCATGAAATATTACGTTAGCTTTCCGAAAATGGAGAGTTCATTTCCTACAAATCATTCCTCAGGTCTAAGAACCCTATGTCTAAAACACTAAGATGTTTTCGTATGTATGAAATATATACACTTTTTCAGAACCGACAGTCGTCGGTCAGTGTAGGGAAAATTCGGTTGCAACTGGTTATATCGAATTTTCACAAAATTTTCATAACGGGATAAAAAAATATATATATATATATATATATATATATATATATATATATATATATATATATATATATATATATATATATATATATATATATATATATATATATATATATATATATATATATATATATATATATATATATATATATATATAAATATATATATATATATATATATATATATATATATATATATATATATATATATATATATATATATATATATATATATATATATATATATATATATATATATATATATATATATATATATATATATATATATATATATATATATATATATAAATATATATATTACACTGTGTATATATATATATGCTGTTATTTTATATCTCCATAATTAATTAGGCTTTCCATACGTCCTGTTTTGATCGGGGCAGTCCCGGTTTTTTACTGTTGTCCCGGTGTCCCGCCTGGTTTTATCGATGTCCTGGAAAACGGCTGTAAGATCTAAAATATTAATAAAATATTGATTAATTGTTTTTTTAGTTTGACAAAAATGGTTTATTAAAATTGTTTTTACTTTGATACAAAAATTTGAATTTAGACAAAAAATAATAAAACTTAGTAATAATTGTTCAATTAAACAATTTTATGAAGTATGTTAAATTTTATTTTATGGTCACTTTTTCGGTTCTTTTTAGATGGTAGACCAGAAAAAATCAAAAAAGAAAAAAAAACATATTTTCAAGTAGCAAAAATTTTTTTTATTTCAAAAGATGTGTAGAACTAGCAACTTAGGGTTCCAGATTCCTCCTCTCGTCACTTGCGAGGCTTCAAAAAAAGCTCAAAACTCACCATTTTGCTACTGATTTTTAAAGAAATTGAGGAGGATAAAGAATACCCCCTGACCCCCGATGAGTCCATCCCATATCAATGTGTCAAGCTTTCACTTACCAAAAATATATCGCCACCTCTAAAAGTAATTTTGTATCTTTCGAAAAAATATTAGACAATCGAATAATTTATTTATACCATTTTCTTTTTGTTACAGGTAATGCATGTACTGCGATACAGGATATCATGAACATAAGGGTAAATATGTATACTTTGTTTAAATTATGACAAAGTTTGTTTGAATGCATAAGTAGAGCTCTTATCTTATTGCTGTCAATTATTTCAATAATTGTTGTGAAACGTAAGTACTATAATTTAGATGAGTTATGATTTATATGCTGTCTCCGTTATCAGTAGGAAAATTCACGGCATCATTATTATGGCGTTGTTCATTGTTTCGATGAGCGTTTTATTATTGCGATGTTTAAAAAGTATTTATGTTGTTTCTATTGTAACTAATGCGTTTTTATATCGTCGTTGGAATCGAACGTTTTAATACTCGATCGGAAAGTGTGGGTAATAAATACAAATTATTTTATATATTTTTGTTTTTATTATTTCGAGTTGGATATAACTATATATATATATATATATATATATATATATATATATATATATATATATATATATATATATATATATATATATATATATATATATATATTATTTTTATATATATATATATATATATATATATATATATATATATATATATATATATAATTATATTTATACAGGGCTATTCAAATTCGAGTCTGTGCATGGGGATTTCGATAACGGTAAGAGATAGAGGGTTTGTTAAATGGGGGCAAAGTAGCGTATTTCAGAGGTTAATTATATGAATTAAAAAAATCTGAACTAGCTTCTTTAGTTCTCAAGTAATACAGGAAAAATCGAAAATTTCGAAATTCTATATATATATATATATATATATATATATATATATAGAATTTCTATATTTTCTATTTATATATATTATATATTTATATATATATATATATATATATATATATATATATATATATATATATAGAATTTCGAAATTTTCGATTTATATATATATATATATATATATATACAGGGTGATTCACGGTGGATGGCACATTAGACGTTTCTGGTGAACCATAAGACGGATCACTTTGAAAATTTAAGGGAGGACAAAGTCGGAAATTCTCTACCCAATTAAAATATTTTTGATAATGCGGTGTTGTCACTTCTATTAGAAAGTAGTAGCAACTTCGATTTTTCAAATAGAACACCCTGTATATAATGTTATTTTTAGAATCTCCAACAATTTCCCAATAACTTTTCATGATATTTCCCTATACCTATCTAATACCGTTTTCGAAATAAAAATTATTTTCATTTTTTTTATTCGGAAATCAAGACCTATTAAAATGCTGATATCTTCGAGTTGAGAAACACTATGATATCGAAATTTGGGTTGGAGCTTGCTGATACTTGGGGGCTTCCTACACTTCAGCCTAATCTGCGTTACTTCAATACAGGGTGGTAAAAAATTTCAGTTATTTTGTTTGCTTGAAAAAGTGACTGAAAGTTGATTATTTCAAATGGAATGTCCTGTATATTATTGAAAATTCGGAAAGATGCTGGAATTTTCTTTTAATCTATGTATATCATACCTATACCTAACTAGTCAGGTTTCGGACTTATGAGCATTTATTTGTGAAAATGTTCCTTGTATATGGTGTCCCCATTCGGTATTTGGTAAGCATGCCATGATCACTATTTGACAGTAACGTTGTGACAATTTACTAATAATATCGATATTTTTGACATCTCAGAAGTTGCAAATACCTTCTTGATGGAACAAAACTATTCTAACGATGTTCTTATGAATTTGTTTATTATTTTTGGCGTGCGTTCGAGAGACAATTACAAAGTATTACCCAACATTTGAAGTTTTGGATCCGAATGAAATCGGATGTTAACGGTCAGCGATTCGGATATATTGTGAAATATTCCACATAATTGTTTTCCTTTTTTATCATTATTTATATCAATTTTTCCACTATCAAGTCTCTTGGTGCTTTTTTAAAGTTTATCCATACGCATTGAAATTGTTCTGAATTCGTATAAATTTCTTAAGGTTTATTGGCGGTAGATTCGGATACATTTTATTGAACTTTTACATGTTTTGCTGATAATTTTATCAAACTGTCCAAAAATAATACACAAATTCATAGGAACTTCGTTTGAATAGTTTTGTTCCATCGTTTTTGAAGGTATTTGCCACTTCTGAGATGTCAAAAATATCGATACTATTAGTAGATTGTCACAATGTTACTGTCAAATAGTGATCATGCCATGTTTACCAAAAACCGAATAGGGACACCATGTACAAAGAACATTTTCACAAATAAATCCTAATAAGTCCGAAACCTGACTAGTTAGGTATAGGTATGATATACATAGATTAAAAGAAAATTCCAGCATCTTTTCGAATTTTCAATAATATACAGGACATTCCATTTGAAATAATCAACTTTCAGTCACTTTTTCAAGCAAACAAAATAACTGAAGTTTTTTACCACCCTGTATTGAAGTAACGCAGATTAGGCTGAAGTGTAGGAAGCCCCCAAGTATCAGCAAGCTTCAACCCAAATTTCGATATCACATTATTTCTCAACTCGAAGATATCAGCGTTTTGATGGGTCTTGAATTCCGAAGAAGAAAAAAGGGAAATAATTTTTATTTCGAAAACGGTAAGAGATAGGTATAGGGACATATCATGAAAAGTTATTGGGAAATTGTTGGAGATTCTAAAAATAATATTATATACAGGGTGTTTCATTTGAAAAATTAAGTTGCTATTACTTTCTAATAGAAGTGGCAACACCGCATTACCAAAAATATTTCAGTTGGGTAGATAATTTTCGACTATGCCCTCCCTTATATTTTCAAAGTGATCCGTCGTATGATTCACCAGAAACGTCTAATGTGCCATCCACCGTGAATCACCCTGTATATATATATATATATATATATATATATATATATATATATATATATATATATATATATATATATATATATATATATATAAGTTTAATAAATTTTAATGGGAACTCAGCAAGGGCATCAAAAGTCGAATCTTTTCAGCTATACCAATATATTTCGACAGTACATTGCTGTCTTCCTCAGGGTAGCTATTGATCAGTAAGTAAACTAAGCATAAAAAACATCAAGAGTACAAATTATTTAGCATAAGGCTACAACGACTACAACAAAACTTGGAAAAAAAATATATATGTCACGAGAATCAAGAGAACCAAAGTCTTTGGTTCTCTTGATTCTCGGTCTTTGGTTCTCTTGGTTCTCTTGATTCTCGTGACATATATATTTTTTTCAGTTTTGTTGTAGTCGTTGTAGCCTTATGCTAAATAATTTGTACTCTTGATGTTTTTTATGCTTAGTTTACTTACTGATCAATAGCTACCCTGAGGAAGACAGCAATGTACTGTCGAAATATATTGGTATAGCTGAAAAGATTCGACTTTTGATGCCCTTGCTGAGTTCCCATTAAAATTTATTAAACTTATTTAAATTATTCGGCAATTAATATTTTAATTATATATATATATATATATATATATATATATATATATATATATATATATATAAATTAAACTTTGTTAGGTGCGCATTTCTGATATCAGAATATACTTTCAAAATTATATCATACTGATTCTACATGAAATAAGTAGGTATGTGTTAATAACAATGTGTAGTGAGGAATTATCAAAGAGCTAAGTGGAGGTTCATTGATACCATGCATGTAGCTTGAACGCCAAATATTCCTATTGTTTATACACAATGCGTACGTACAATTTAAACATTGTTACTGCATAGTAACATCCGACAAAAATAGTGAATACTTTGTTCGTATGGTTTATGTTAATTCTCAATTTAAATTTTACCTTGAAAGAGTGTGTGCTGTAGAATGCATCTTCAATTAAAATCGCAGTTATAAATTGATAAATGTAAAAGAGGATTATTGAATATAAATATAAGGAAAAGTCTTGGAAAATATTTTACTGGGTTCTTGTGAACAATAGGCGTATTTTAACGGGTAAAATAGAACGAAAAACGAGATAATAAGGAAAGTTAATGAGATTCTATGCTCTACAAAATTTAGATAAATATCTAGTGAATCCAGCGGTTAATGCTTTGAAAAAAAAAATAGTTTGATTGAAGGAATACAGAAAATCGACTCGCCTCACAGAATGTGCCATATAAATTACTTTGTTTACGGAATAAATTATTGAAGGCGTTTTTTTGCGAACCGTTTTTCGGTAAGCGTTGTGTGACGTCATTTCATTTTTTAATGAGAACCTATCTAAAGCTACGGTTCCACTGGAGGAACAATGAGGAACATTGTGGAACATTTTTGATGCTGTTGCGTGTTTAAGAAAATGTTTCTTGAAATTCCTTTATGTTTCGGCAACAAATGTTGACTGTTTCTACTTGTCACCCTTCAAGCTACGATTCCACCCGAGGAATATTTTTGTTGATGTTTCGTGTTTCCATAAATATTCCAAAATGTTCCTTAAATTTCTTTATTTCTGGGCAACAAATGTTGACTGTTCCAACTTGTCGTCGGTTTCCATTTGAGAGGTAAACTTCAAAAGAAAATAGAAAACATGTATAAACAAATCCGTGTTGTTATCGCAGTGGAAACTTATCGAGAACGCAACTAGTAAACATTCGTGTCGCAGATTTTCAGTGTGCAGTGAAGTACGAGAACGAATAAATATATAGGCATCTGAAAATAAGAATGCAGCGCCAATGTGACCAGTCGTAGAACTATAAATATTGACATTGGAATATTTATGTTGTATTTGTTGTGTGTTTATTTGTGTTTTTGAAATATAATTTTACCATAAATATAAAGACTTTTCAGGCTTCTTTAGTGAACAAGTGTGTTACAGTGTATGTATCTCATTGCTATTGAGGCGGTACGTCATTATCATCATTTGTTTTGTAGCCAAATTGAGAGAAATCTTAGGTTAGATCATGACATGAATATCTTAATTCTCTGATTGACTCGTTCAATATGTACTCTAGCAGCTGCTATTTTGGCATTCAACAATGCTTCTTCTGTAGTCAACTGTTTTTTGTCTTTCAAAAATGGTGGCCTGATCAACTTTATTTTAAACTGTTGACAAATATCATCTATCAAGAAACCTTTGTCCACCATAATAGCATCCTGTGAGCTTTCTAACTTTAAAATTAAGTCACTTTGTTGGAAAATCGTTTTATCGGATGCTCTTCCCCCATATGGTTCACTAATATAAGTATGTAATTAAACCTCCAGGAGAAACACCTGTCATGAATTTCACTGTGTTATTAGATTTATACTGAGAGTGAAACCTGATCCTGCAGCAAAGGCACTTTAGTTTCTGTATAAAAATTTCTGTAAAGTCTAAGATGATTCGAGTATTTTGAAAATTTTCAAAACATTTTGGCATGTTTTTCTGTATTTCAGAATATTCTGGGAATCTTATGACACAACTAAGAACTCTACTCATAATGGGTAGCATTTGATAAATATATTTTTGGCATAATTCTTGCGAAATGCCAAATAAAAGAGATAATGTCACATATGTAAGGTCACATTTCAATTTTGTCAATACTAAAACAATACGCTGTTTGATTGTTAATCTATGTGACCGTTGATCACTGTAAACAGATTGTACTGCTTTTACTATTGTATCTAATAGTTTTATATTATTGAGACCAGTGAAACTATTTAGAGGACTATCTGTAGTTATCAGATCACACAAAGTAGAGACTTTAGGAGTATTCCTTTTTCCCTTCTACACAAACACGATATTTATCACCAGCTGGAGGAAAAGCATGGAAATTCACATTTGAACATTTCTTTTCCCAGGAAGAACCAGAGGAACTGAACAATAACGATTCGAACGACTCATAGCATTCAAAATGATTGCAAATAATAAATATTTGTAAAAAATCACACAAAAACAAAACAAAGGAGAACGTAAGAACTATGTCAAGATTTTCAGTTATTCTGATTGTCACCAGGCGGCGTAGCGCTTATTTTGATTCGCCTATAGCTACGTTTCCACCGAAGGAACATTTTTGTTGCTGTTGCTTGTTTTCGTGAATGTTCCAAAATGTTCCTAAATGTTCCTTAAATTTCGTTATGTTTCGGCAACAAATGTTGATTGTTTCTACTAAATAATATGCGACTATTGACCATTTTAGTTGCTTCAATGGAAACAATAAATTTACGTATGTTGCCATAAATTTCTACTTTTGGCAACATAGAGAAACATTCAGCAAGAAAATGTTCCTCCTCAATGCTCAGCTTAACCTCTATTGATATTAATTAAAGTAGCAATATTATCTATTGATGAGAAATATTAATTAATGACTAATGAACACTGGAACTGTTACGAAATACAGTCGATTAGTATTTTCATCATTGTTTTCTTCACATTTCATCGACTCTCTGTTCTTTGTGGTCTACTTCCTGAGTTCTTTCTCGACGCTGTAGCGGTATTTCGGTTTCGTTTCATTTCCCTTCCTCTTCATAAAACTGCAATGTCGTTTAAAAAGGTGTCCTTAATGTACTGTAAGAGGTTATTTTTTCGTCTTGAGCAATTCTCGTGGATTATGTTGAATTATAGAGAACGCGACTTCCTGACGAATCGAAAATGGACTCGCGTGGATTATTTTACATTACAAGCGACTTGATTGATGAAACATGACTCACCGTTTGTAAAATTCTTGAAAAACCCGAAATTCTGGGATGAAGTTCGAGTCTCGCTTGATTTTGCATGTTGTACTGTTAACTGAAACCATCTAAAATTAAGTAAAGTTAAATCAACTCAATGGTAAATATAACTATAGGAAAGTATCGTCTCACGAAAGATTACTGACCTTTTTGCAGTACCTACTTAAAGAACCCAAAATTCGGAAATGAACTTGAGTTCTTACAATTACTTGTATTGGTAATCAACACCAAGTCATTTTGTCCTATCTAAATTTGTATCTCATTTGTCAATATGACGAACATTTGCTAAAACCGCCAATGCCCACTTGGTCTTTTGTCTACCGCTGATAAGTACATGCAAAGTTCTGTGAATCTGAACCACAGCAATAATTTTTCAAAAATTATTAATTCAGCAATATTGCAAATATAAAGTTTCATCTCCGTTATCGTCAAAGAAATACTTCGAAAAAATTCATTTTTCGCTTGATTCTGCATATAGTACTGATAAGTACAAGAAGTACTAATTAACAATACTGTAAATTTTGAGTTTTTCTAATTTATCGAAAAATTTCTACTAAAAATGCCAATTTTCAAATTACTTGTATTGGTAATCAACACCAAGTCATTTTGTCCTATCTAAATTTGTATCTCATTTGTCAATATGACGAACATTTGCTAAAACCGCTAATGCCCACTTGGTCTTTTGTCTACCGCTGATAAGTACATGCAAAGTTCTGTGAATCTGAACCACAGCAATTTTTCAAAAATTATTAATTCAGCAATATTGCAAATATAAAGTTTCATCTCCGTTATCGTCAAAGAAATACTTCGAAAAAATTCATTTTTCGATTGATTCTGCATATAGTACTGATAAGTACAAGAAGTACTAATTAACAATACTGTAAATTTTGAGTTTTTCTAATTTATCGAAAAATTTCTACTAAAAATGCCAATTTTCACTTCGTTTCAATTTAGATTTGATATATATATATATATATATAT
>JARQZK010003617.1:1282500-1480000 GCA_030704885.1 Cynegetis impunctata
ACTTGCTTGCCCAATTTCCGGAAACAAACAAAATGTTATTTTCTTGAGAAACTTTATTAAGGTCCCATAAAAAATAACCCTAACATATATTTCACAAACGCGACGGCTTGATTTCTTAGAAATATCGACCTATTAATAATATATGCAATCATTAAAGAGGTATACTCTTCGAGAAAGGAACCTCCATAGCATTCAAACTTAGAAATTGGATGAAGAATGGTCTAACTTGGACCACTGCGCTGCCACCAAGAACTAGCTTTAATCATTTTTTCCACCATGTTTCTTTAGAAGCTTCGATCCTTACGAGGTCCTGTCCATGTAGAACTTTGAAGATCTTCGCACGTGGAATTTTGTCAATTTTATCAGTTTCCTACCAACTGAAACTGGTTTCTAATGCTAGTTTTCCTGCGCATGTACCACTTGACGAATTTCAACAAGGAAACGTTTTTACGAACTGAATTCAATATAAGTGACAATGAAACCTTGAAGTTTTCACAGATTAGGCTAACCAGATGATAAATTGTTTGCCAATCAAATACAAAGCGTGTTTGACTAGAGGTAAAACCGTGGTGTGTTATTTACGTTGTAACCGTTCGACTAGGAGATCATCCTTCAGAATTGAACTTCCTTCACATGAAATATAAATCGCACAAGGTTATCTAAGAAACACATAAATAATATGTTAATTTCACTTTCAACTTGTTCGATAAATATCGTAGGAGGAACGTTTTGTTGACATGTATCATCAAGCTGTCTTCCCTCTCGAAAATGTGTCTATATATATATATATATATATATATATATATATATATATATATATATATATATATATATATATATATATATATATATATATATATATATATATATATATATATATATATATGTATGTATATACATATATGTATATATATATATATATATATATATATATATATATAAAGATAATAATAATTTGAAAAATTTTATCAATCAAATCAACTCTCCAACGGAGTTAGTTCCATGAGACTCAACGACATGGAATTCCCATTCATCCTTCAGGGGAGAGTGTTAGAAAATTCGACATCAGTGTGACACACTTCAAAGTAAATATTATCCAGTCCGTTCCGCTTTTCAACGAGCTTATTTAGTAGTGGGTTTTCACACAACGGTGAATTATTGAATCCAGAACCGTTCCCATTAGATCCGAACTGGGTTATGACAATTTATATCGAATGATTTCAATTATGATTTAATTCAATTGATTTTTACAATTTAAAAGAGTTAAATTGCTGAAAGAACAAGACGCCGAAGCGATACAATTATCAGAAAAATAAAATAAAAAGAACAGTTTATTTGAAAACCAAATTGAGAACATAATATAAAAGTTAAGAGTAAATCAATGCATCCTGAACTCACAAAGATTTTCAGTCTATGAGCAAATAATCTAAGAAAGTAAACTCAGGAAAATTTAAGCTATCAAGAAACGTTCATCTTGTATAAAACCTACAATATAATAAGTATTTACACGAAAAAATCGTGAATTTATCAAAAAATAACTACAAATCAGTTGATTGTAGTGTAAAGAAAAGCAATTTGGCGGCCTTTTTGATCTCCAAGCTGTTTCTGAATTTAGAATATATCAAACCAAATGTCGAAAACACTATTTCGACATATGCTGAAGAATTTGCAGCAGAAAACAATTGCTTGATGGGGGAGAAAACTTTTTGAAAAACTCGATATTTCGTTGAAATTTTCACCAATCGTCCAATCAACAGGAAAAATAGCTTATAAATAAATTCAGGAAGTTAAAGTCTTTTATTTCCATGTTCAATAAAGAGATCAGTACCTATGAATCAATAAAGTCGAAAAAAACGTGAATTAATCCAAAAAAAATCGTGATTTTTTATTTTTTCAGAAAAATCATGATTTTTTACAAGCCTGCATCAGAGGGATTCGAAATGAACAAAGTAAAGAAGGTTTCGAGGTAAGTTGAAACGAATTTGGACAAGAAGAATAATTCGATAATTGAAAATTGTCAGAAAAGTAACCAATATGAGTTCCATCAACGAAAATCCCTCATTCATTCAAACAATAATGGTGAATAATAATGAAAAGCAAATCATTCCAACTCGAGAACAATATACAATTTTTTCGGTCTTCTTGATCTCCATAGTAGGTAATGTACACTCGAGATAGCTATGTATATAATTTGCCATATTAGGGCTGTCAGTTTAATTAGATAATCAATTGACAATAATTCCAAAAGTTTTCAAACTTTAATTTAGGGCCGGGAAAGAGATAAAAACAAACTATGAAATTTTGCAACATTTTCCGAAGTCCGGAAAATTGTTGAAATTGCACTAAACATTGAAGTTTGGTAATGTACACTCGAGATAGCTATGTATATAATTTGCCATATTAGGGCTGTCAGTTTAATTAGATAATCAATTGACAATAATTCCAAAAGTTTTCAAACTTTAATTTCGGGCCGGGAAAGAGATAAAAACAAACTATGAAATTTTGCAACATTTTCCGAAGTCCGGAAAATTGTTGAAATTGCACTAAACATTGAAGTTTGGTAATGTACACTCGAGATAGCTATGTATATAATTTGCCATATTAGGGCTGTCAGTTTAATTAGATAATCAATTGACAATAATTCCAAAAGTTTTCAAACTTTAATTTCGGGCCGGGAAAGAGATAAAAACAAACTATGAAATTTTGCAACATTTTCCGAAGTCCGGAAAATTGTTGAAATTGCACTAAACATTGAAGTTTGGTAATGTACACTCGAGATAGCTATGTATATAATTTGCCATATTAGGGCTGTCAGTTTAATTAGATAATCAATTGACAATAATTCCAAAAGTTTTCAAACTTTAATTTCGGGCCGGGAAAGAGATAAAAACAAACTATGAAATTTTGCAACATTTTCCGAAGTCCGGAAAATTGTTGAAATTGCACTAAACATTGAAGTTTGGTAATGTACATTCGAGATAGCTATGTATAAATTTGCCATATTAGGGCTGTCAGTTTAATTAGATAATCAATTGACAATAATTCCAAAAGTTTTCAAACTTTAATTTCGGGCCGGGAAAGAGATAAAAACAAACTATGAAATTTTGCAACATTTTCCGAAGTCCGGAAAATTGTTGAAATTGCACTAAACATTGAAGTTTGGTAATGTACACTCGAGATAGCTATGTATATAATTTGCCATATTAGGGCTGTCAGTTTAATTAGATAATCAATTGACAATAATTCCAAAAGTTTTCAAACTTTAATTTCGGGCCGGGAAAGAGATAAAAACAAACTATGAAATTTTGCAACATTTTCCGAAGTCCGGAAAATTGTTGAAATTGCACTAAACATTGAAGTTTGGTAATGTACACTCGAGATAGCTATGTATATAATTTGCCATATTAGGGCTGTCAGTTTAATTAGATAATCAATTGACAATAATTCCAAAAGTTTTCAAACTTTAATTTAGGGCCGGGAAAGAGATAAAAACAAACTATGAAATTTTGCAACATTTTCCGAAGTCCGGAAAATTGTTGAAATTGCACTAAACATTGAAGTTTGGTAATGTACACTCGAGATAGCTATGTATATAATTTGCCATATTAGGGCTGTCAGTTTAATTAGATAATCAATTGACAATAATTCCAAAAGTTTTCAAACTTTAATTTCGGGCCGGGAAAGAGATAAAAACAAACTATGAAATTTTGCAACATTTTCCGAAGTCCGGAAAATTGTTGAAATTGCACTAAACATTGAAGTTTGGTAATGTACACTCGAGATAGCTATGTATATAATTTGCCATATTAGGGCTGTCAGTTTAATTAGATAATCAATTGACAATAATTCCAAAAGTTTTCAAACTTTAATTTCGGGCCGGGAAAGAGATAAAAACAAACTATGAAATTTTGCAACATTTTCCGAAGTCCGGAAAATTGTTGAAATTGCACTAAACATTGAAGTTTGGTAATGTACACTCGAGATAGCTATGTATATAATTTGCCATATTAGGGCTGTCAGTTTAATTAGATAATCAATTGACAATAATTCCAAAAGTTTTCAAACTTTAATTTCGGGCCGGGAAAGAGATAAAAACAAACTATGAAATTTTGCAACATTTTCCGAAGTCCGGAAAATTGTTGAAATTGCACTAAACATTGAAGTTTGGTAATGTACACTCGAGATAGCTATGTATATAATTTGCCATATTAGGGCTGTCAGTTTAATTAGATAATCAATTGACAATAATTCCAAAAGTTTTCAAACTTTAATTTAGGGCCGGGAAAGAGATAAAAACAAACTATGAAATTTTGCAACCTTTTCCGAAGTCCGGAAAATTGTAGAAATTGTACTAAACATTGAAGTTTGCATTATACTTGTGAAAAAAATTCCAAAAGTTCTGCAAGTACGGGAATTTTTTTTTATTCAAAATTAACGTTTTTCTTTGATAAACTGACCAAAAAAAATTCCAAAAGTTCTGCAAACTTGACAGATACTTCGGAAAAATATACCGAACAGTTGTATAAATTTGCAACCCTTTACGTTGACCGGAACATGTTTATTTATAATTTTTATATATCATTTTTTCGGGCAAGATGGTCTTCTAATTACAAATGTTATGAAACTTGGTTGCAAATTTGGAAAATA
The DNA here is from genome assembly GCA_030704885.1 of Cynegetis impunctata. Classification (NCBI taxonomy): domain Eukaryota; kingdom Metazoa; phylum Arthropoda; class Insecta; order Coleoptera; family Coccinellidae; genus Cynegetis; species Cynegetis impunctata. Next base: position 1,287,148 of record JARQZK010003617.1, read on the forward strand.
TCTGATACATTTGCAAATCTGCAACCTTGTACGCGGTCCGGAACTTTATGCAATTTGCAAAAATATGATTGTTGGATTTTTATATTTTTTCAAATTGCATAAAGTTCCGGACCGCGTACAAGGTTGCAAATACATCAGAATAGATGTTCTCTGAATTTGCAATCATGTTTCAAAACTTTTGTAATTATTTCGAGACCATCTTGCTCGAAAAAATTACCACGAATTAAAAATATTATAAACATGTTCCGGTCAACGTGAAAAGTTGCAAATTTATACAACTGTTCGGTATATTTTTCCAAAGTATCTGTCAAGTTTGCAGAACTTTTGGAATTTTTTTTGGTCAGTTTATAAAGAAAAACTTTAATTTTGAATTAAAAAAATGTTCCGTACCCTTAAATTGGTTGCAAACTTGATACGCGATATGAAATAATATATTTAATACTACTCCAAGTTTCCAGAACTTTTGGAATTTTTTTCAGAAGCAAAAGGCTAAATTCAATGTTATTGCAATTTTAACAATGTTCCGGACTTCGGAAAAGGTTGCAAAACGAGATTTGTTCCTTTCTTTATGTAGCATTCATTTTACCAAACTTTTTGTTCAATTTTGATTTTCAATGTCTCAACTGACTAAATCACTTCTTATTTGCTACAAATTCAATTAATTTTCGAAGTAATTGTTCATATTCTTTCCGATTTCGTGTTGGAAGCGTATAATTAATGTGTATCAGTCGTCTTGCTACACAACGGTAAAATATATTCAGTTTTATTATATAAACAATTCTGTTTGATTTTAATGATTACTTACTCTAATTGAATCTATGACTCGGCGTTTCACCACACTGTGGCTTCATCAGTTGGAACGGAATATTGAAAACTTGGTATCTCAATTAACATTAATGCAAAAAACGATTGCATGATATTAAATTGTGGTGTGATGGGTAGGTAATCCTTGTACAAACATCATCAGATATTGAATATATTCAGCAAAGGGGAATGATTCAAGATTATTTGTTCATTCAATATGTTCTTATATCTGTTAATTTCTACGGGTTCCAAAAGATCAATATTGAATGAATGAATCTCATCTAATAAATTATTGGAATAATAACTTATTTGCTTTCAACACAGCTTATTTTATGTTCTCTGATTCTTTTTTCAAAGTTTCTATACCGATATTCATTTTGTTACAATCACTACATACTTAACAATTCATAGATACCTAATTTTGGGTAATTATCCTGTTCTGAAAAAAAAAATGAGAGAGATTCTAATTATGCCAATTATTTATTAGATGAGGTACAGATTTTCATATTTTACATATAGAGAATAGAGAAAAATGAACTTTTGTGAATACCTAGATAATAACTGGTACAAGAATTCTAAATCGTTCCCCCCTCCTGAATATATTCAATATCTTATGTAGTTTTCTCGAAGGATGGAATTTCTGGTTGTAAACGTTCGTTTTAGGTACTAAAATTTATGTAAACTGAAATTTCAGCACAAAGTCCTATCTGATGAAGCCATCGTAAGGTGAAACGATGCTTCAGAAATTATATCAATTATGATCAATTATAGTGATCGATAAATTCAAAGATGTGTTTTTGTAATAATATTGATTTCAACCAAGTAGGTGACCGCCTTATCAATAACGAAATGAAATAAAATTATATATATATATATATATATATATATATATATATATATATATATATATATATATATATATATATATATATATATATATGGGTCATTCTACGATAAGAGGTCTCAAGTTCAAGTACATAGAGGATGCGGCCAAGGAAAAAAGTTGAAGTTTTTTAATTTAACACGCATATTACGACTTCAGTTTCTTCTAAGTGCACGTTTGCATAAAGGCAAGTCAATTTATACATTTTTAGTTATTTTTTAGGTAGCCAGGGAAAATACATAAGGCAGGGTCAAGACGTCAAGACTTTTTTGGTCAAAGGAAAGATTTGATGTGATAAAACTATTATATATTAACTTTTATGAAACATTGAACTTAACTATTTTTGAATAGAACATTAACTATCTTTAAATTAGTGTATACAAATATATAATTATCAAAATTATCTCCCCTGGTCATTCAGTACTTCTCCTGTTAATAATCTCGCCAGGGGAAATACAACAGGGGATAGCGTTTTTTTCATAAACTGATTTTTTTATTAACGCACGTTAATTTTGGATTTATATTATGTCACATGTTAATTATCACACTATTTTTGAACTCAAACAACTACTGCTAAGTAAATTGAGCAAATTATATAAATAGTACGACTTACCAGTCGAGAGACACGTTCACCCCGCTAAAACAATTGCACCCCAGTGTTGCGTCGCACTAATTAACATATAACTACCATTGAACCATTTCTTTATTTGGTATTACTTAATTGTCGTCAATGAGTACCATTGAGCGCCATTTGCAAAATGGCCGTTTGATATTTGTTTTGTTTTAGCGGATCGGAATTAGCCAGGGTAGATACACAAGAAAAGCGGGACAAAAGTAATGTTTAAAAATTATTAAAACCCAACAAATATAATTGTAGTTTTTCTTCATAATTCTAGAGTATACTTATTTGAATTTGTGTTAAATATAATTTAACTGGGCAACTACGAAAAAGAAGGTATATAATGTCTACATGTTCAACCAAAAACGTCAAGAGGATAAGCAAGGGTAGAGACTTTTTCATGCTTAAATGAGTAATTTGAGAAAAATGTGCTTCAATTGGGTATTCAATCATGATATAATCAATAAACTCTACACTAAGATGCTGCGATTTATTGTATAAAAAGACAATATATAAAATATAAAAAGTATTTTATATTGATTGCCGTGCACATTACCTCTTATCGTAGAATGACATATATATATATATATATATATATATATATATATATATATATATATATATATATATATATATATATATACAGTACCGGATTAAGCCAGCGCGGGGCCTGTAGCAAATTCGGCCAAGAGGCCCTTGGTTTGCTTTAGGTTCTCAAGTTTATGGTATTAAACTCAGATTAGAGAATAAAACCGAAAATTTGTGTGCGTGACAACCCGGAGCGGCTATGTAGGATCGCGTACATCTGTGTGCGTGTAATGATACCAGTTTTTGAAATAAACTACCTATATTTTTTTTATCACTTTTAAAAATCAAACTGGTTGGTTATTTTTATATTCATTAGGTAAAATCAAAGCTACATACACACAATCAAATTCAAATTTATATTCATGTAAGTAAATGACATCCATGATACTTGTGAAAGAAATATTTGAGCCAAATTGACTACGGTCAGTTAGCTGATTGGGGTTGAGCCATGAGAACTGACAAGAAACTTCACTCTTTTTCATTCGTCAAGAAGTCACAAGTGTTGGTGTTACAATAATATGGTGGAATGTAAACTGATGCAACTAAAATACAATGCTAGACTAACATCTAAAAAGTTTGGAGGCTCCATGGCGGAGAGGTTATAGGAAGCGCTATGCCGTCTTCGTTGACGGAGTTGGTGGGTTCGATTCCCACCGTATTCCTGGGTGTTTGTGTGCGTTCTGAGTTTTCAGTGGTTCCCCTCCTTTAGTAATTTGATGGCTAATGTCCATAGATGACGAAGCCAAATTGTACGGGGGTCGGGCGGTGTGAGAGGGCACACGTCCCACCTCTTTAAAAAAAAAAAAAAAATCTAAAAAGTTTTTCACAGTTTTTTACGTTGTGCCAAATATAAATGTTCATCAAAATTCTAATGGTTTAATAGTCAATAGAATTCTCTTTTATTTGTTCGGGTTTTAGGACTAGCTCGATAGATAACAATATCAGGGAATTCCCCTGTTAGTTTTTGCAGTGCTACAAACTTGCGTGTAGTGTAGTGCAAGTAGTACAACACATAACTTGTGCGGCAAGCGTTCAATTTTTAGAAATGTGGTATAACTTTAAATTATTGTTGTGGATTTTGACACCAACGTTTCTCGTGGTTGGTGTTATAGGGTCAAGTGGGGTAAATGTAAACGCTTTTTACAAGTTTGTTTACATTTTCCCGAAATCACGTTTTGTTCCCATATCGCCAAGTCTTTGTTAAACATAAAAATGCATAGTTTGATAATGTACTTTTTATAGTACATATTCACTGAGAAAACAATAAGAATCCTATTTTATAAAAAGAAAAATCTGTGCCATAAAATTAACGTCATGTTTAGATTTACCCGAAACTTTCGGGGTTAATGTAAACAGTTCACCAATGTACATATGATGGTAATGTGTTCTAAAATGGGGAAAAGTAAACACATCACAGATTCAATATTTTTCACAAAAGTATATGAATCTAAACACATGTTTACATTTACCCCAAAAGAAAAAGAAAAGAAGTATAAATTTTAAACCGTTTTATTATTAAAATACAAATTTACAATAATATGTAATTCAAGGTTTACCAAAATAAAAATAAACATTGATTGTAGCTAAAACTGGGGTTCTTCCATCCACCCGTTGTTCGATGTCGAGTATAGAGTACCTGGGAAACATTTCTGAGACGTCCATTTCGGCTGTACTGCGGCTCCTTTAAATACAATGAGTGGTGGCAGCGCAGACCCATCTGCCCCAACACAAGCTAGGACAGTAGTATTTTCCCTATCACTTCCTCCCGATACTCTGCAAAGTGGTTTTCCTTTGCAACCAATGGCTCGAATGCGACTTGGGTCACTTGGAAAACCGCTCTCATCTGCAAAATACGAAGCAGGATTTGTCAATGCTATGCAAATTTCTATCAATTACTGTTTTTTCCAGGGTGTTGTAGAAATCATAGATGACTTCAGGTTTTCTAGCATCCTCGCGCAGTTTTTGAAGATGTTCTGGTTTCTTCACTGATAGCCTAGGATGGCGCTTTACGAAATCGTAATACCAGTCATTTCCGGGCTTATTATTTTTGAACGGCGTTTGAATCTTTTTACTCTCAACGTAAGTTTTGACGAGTTCTTGTAGATCGTTTTTATCACATGGAAACCCATAGGCTGCCCGATCCAATAAACATGCCTCTAAATTTGATTCGACTTCTGCTAACAGGGCTGGTTTCCGACCCCTGGTAGTGAACTCTAATGGAGTTTTTCTCTTGCCTGACAACCTTTGACATATATAAATAATAATAATAATATGACGGAAATAGGAACGACATAAAATGACGCAGCTTCTTTATTAGTTTTGTTTTATTTTGAACATCGTCCATTGCCCTCATTAAGTCCTGGTGTGTGTATGAGAGTCCAGTACCATTTTTTTGGTAATTTCTGGGCATCTGACACATAATGGAGTTTACTTATCTAAAATTGTGCCGAATTTATGATAAGAATATTCATTTACATTTACCACAATACGATGTTTACATTTTCCCCATTCAACAATTATCCGGGGTAAATGTAAACATATCTTTTTTTATTAAACTAACCATTGGATAAATACCATTATGTGCCATTTAATGATATATAGATATCTAATAATTATGTTGCCAAAAAATCGTAATTACTTACCTTAAACAATCGCCAAAATAACGAATATTTTGTTATAATGTCCGTTGGAGTTTACAAATTTTAACACGTGGCTGTTCTCGGACGTGTGACGGACTGAAACACATGTGCTAAGCTTTCAGTTACGCCAGCATGGTAAAAAAGGAAACACACGTGTTTCATTCCTCCCTGAAGTATGTGTCCAGGGAGGCGGGCAGCTTGAGTTTGGGATTAACTCCTTCAGCCAGATCAGAGGATACACTTGTATGTACAAGTGCATTAATGATAGGTGAGACGGATATTTATGGAACATAGGAAGTGTGGGTAGGGTTCAGAGGATTAATACTGGCCCAGCATTCACCTTATAAGTTTGCAAGCAGTGACTTACATTACCATGAGGAAACCTCGTGAGAAAAACTCATGGCAGACGCAGTCGGCCCGGGGTTTGAACCGAGACCTCCCAAATGCTAGCCAGCGTACCTAACGTACTCAAACTAACTAGCTTGGTCCAGCATGGTATTGTGGAGGGAGTAAATATCGCGTAACGGTGGTTGACAAGCGAAACGCGGCAGATTTGAATCCATATTATGAACTTTTACAATTACCCCTGTTCACATTTACCCCACTTGACCCTACAACCTATACCTACGATTTAACGTGACGAATCGAGTTCTAGATTTTCAGGTATGAGTGAAGCATAGCCTAAGCGCTTCGCGTTGGAGGTATGCAAAATATTTTACACTTATCTAAACTTATTTTTTTTACTGTCAGACGGGCGTTGGAGCGCGGGGCCCGTAGCATTTGCTACTCTTGCTATATATATATATATATATATATATATATATATATATATATATATATATATATATATATATATATATATATATATATATATATTTATATATATATATGTGTATATATATATGTATGTATGTATGTTTATATTCTTGCTATAAATGTTGACAGCAATTCAAGATTCGAAATGCAGTATAGTGATTATGTTTCGGTGTCAAAGTAAGTCGTTCACATTCAGGCCGATTGTTGAGAGCGGATTGCTCACGTGTAACTTGGGAAAGGTTCGGTCGTTAGTGCCGACCGCCATCTTTGTGCAATCGGAAAGTTGTAATTTACTCGATTCGTTCCAATCAGTACGAAAATTCCGTAGTAGGAATATTACATCGAATGCGGCTCAGCGGCGCAATCCGAAAATAACGGGAAGAAATGCAAATCAGATCTGCTCTATTCGTTTCCGACGTCATCTCGCAAATTTATGTTCACCGTAAATTATTCCTTCGAAGAAACCGCATTTTGGCGCAATTAGGCGTAACGCCGAGGAAATTGATTGTAGGTCGGTCTAGTTCTGGAATACGTTCGATTATATTTTTCGTTTTTTCGAAATCTCCTTGGAATATACATTCGATTATATTTCTCGTTTCTGCGAAATCTCCCTGGAATATACGTTCGATTATATTTCTCGTTTTTGCGAAATCTCCCTGGAATATACGTTCGATTATATCTCTCGTTTTTGTGGAATCTCCCTGGAATATACGTTGGATTATATTTCTCGTTTTTTCGAAATCTCCTGGGAATATACGTTCGATTATATTTCTCGTTTTTTTCAAAATCTCCCGGGAATATGCGTTCGATTATATTTCTCATTTTTTCGAAATCTCCCTGGAATATACGTTGGATTATATTTCTCGTTTTTTCGAAATCTCCTGGGAATATACGTTCGATTATATTTCTCGTTTTTTCGAAATCTCCCGGAAATACGCGTTCGATTATATTTCTCGTTTTTTTCAAAATCTTCCTGGAATATAAGTTTGATTTTATTTCTCGTTCTCGCGAAATCTCCCTGGAATATACGTTGGATTATATTTCTCCTTTTTTCGAAATCTCCCTGAAGTACCTATATGTTCGATTATATTTCTCGTTCTTGCGAAATCTCCATGGAATATGGGTTCGATTATATTTCTCGTTTTTTCGAAATTTACCTGGAATATACGTTGGATTATATCTCTTGCTTTTGCGAAATCTCCCTGGAATATACGTTCGATTATATTTCTTGTTTTTTCGAAATCTCCCTGGAATATACATTCGATTAAATTTCTCGTTTTTTCGAAATCTCCCGGGAATATAGGTTGGATTATATTTCTCGTTTTTTCGAAATCTCCCTGGAATATATGTTCGATTATATTTCTCGTTTTTGAGAAATCTCCCTGGAATATACGTTGGATGATATTTCTCGTTTCTGCGAAATATCCCTGGGATATACGTTCGATTATATTTCTCTTTTTTCCGAAATCTTCCTAGAATATACGTTCGATTATATTTCTCGTTTTTGCGAAATCTCCCTGGAATATACGTTGAATTATATTTCTCGTTTTTTTCGAAATCTCCCTGGAATATACGTTCGATAATATTTCTCGTTTTTTCGAAATCTCTCTGAAATATACATTCGACTATATTTCTCGTTTTTACGAAATCTCCCCGGATTATACGTTCGATTATATTTCTCGTTTTTGTGAAATCTCCCCGGAATATACATTCGATTATATTTCTCGTTTTTGCGAAATCTCCCTGGAATATACGTTCGATTATATTTCTCGTTTTTGCGAAATCTTCCTGGAAGATACGTTCGATTATATTTCTCGTTTCTGCGGAATCTCCCTGGAATGTACGTTCGATTATATTTCTCTTTTTTCCGAAATCTTCCTAGAATATACGTTCGATTATATTTCTCGTTTTTGCGAAATCTCCCTGGAATATACGTTGAATTATATTTCTCGTTTTTTTCGAAATCTCCCTGGAATATACGTTCGATTATATTTCTCGTTTTTTCGAAATCTCTCTGAAATATACATTCGACTATATTTCTCGTTTTTGCGAAATCTCCCCGGAATATACGTGTGATTATATTTCTCGTTTTTCGAAATCTCTGTGGAATATACATTCGATTATATTTCTCCTTTTTTTGAAATCTCCCTGGAATTAACATTCGATTATATTCGATAGCTGTAAACTTTCGTTCAAGTGTAGCAGTGAATTCCGCATTCATCTAAATAACCAGCACAGTTTCAGTGATTTCAAGGTTGAAAATATGAACTTTAAATCTTAAGGCACTGTTCCAACGGAGAAATATTGATGAACATTGTGAAACATTTTTGTTGCTGTTGTTTCCGTAAATGTTCCTTAAAATTTCCTTCATGTTTCGGAAACAATTCTACCCATGGCAAACATTTAGCAACAACATGTTCCTCCGGTGGAACAGAGCCTTTATGAAGGAAAGATAGTGCAATTTAAACACTTCTTATAATTTATTAGCCATCTACAAGAATTTGATAATGAGGTAAATAAATAAAAACGACTTCAATATGACAACAGCGCGTCATTTGAAAAGTACCACCCACTTGCTATTGTGGCGCCACCAATAGACCTTTTCATCATCTGACATGCGCAAGCGCAGCAGCCATGTTGAAAGAGCGGTAGTTTAAAAGTTTCGGACTGTTTTGTACCAAATGCATTGGAAAGCAATATTTTCTCCACAGTAAATTGATTATTGGAACAAATTATTGATGGAGCTGTACTTGTTCACAATTAAAATGAAGCATGTAACTGTGAACAATCAAAAAAGCGGATGAAGTATCATGGGCGTTTGCAAAAAAGCAAAAAAACATTAGATTATTGCGGGATTATATATCAATCCAATCGTAGTATCTGAGTAAAATGAAGTTAATTATTAGGTATCAAGTAAATATCTCCCAATTAACTAGGATTATATCTTATTAGCACATGTATTGGCTTTAAATGACTTATATCGATACCACTCTTACATATACATACTCCATAACAACACTGTTTTTTATTCGTTTCCGGACAAATAAGATAATTATAGTGGACTTACAGCATGTATTTTTAAATTAAGATACTTATTGTTTTATTCTGTGGTTAGTTTTTCTTAAGGGATATTATTTATTTCACATTTGTTGATTTTAATCATTACAATAGTATTTTACAATGCTTGTTTACATAAAACAGTACGAAAAAGATGGCGGATACTGACGCATGCGCACAAAAAATTATAAGTGATGAAAAGGTCTATTTGACGCTTTTGGACGGACACTTTTTTATACACAGAGATGGTCCTTCTTACTTTTACCCTCTATAGTTTGCACGTAGTGGCGCCATGAGAAAAACTCACGCCAGACCAGTCGTTCAAGGATTTGAACCCAAGACCTGCCGAATGCAAATAACTGCGCATGCCTGCTAGGCCATTAGCACATGCAAGAAAACGTGTGTTAATTCGATTATGTTGCTCAACATCAGATTCGTGTAGACGAGTACGAATACCCATTGGACGAAATAAAATTCGAAACGTGATTAGAAAACGCGGTTCGCTCGATTTCGAAATGCCAACGATAAACAGACTGGGAGCGGGTTGGATTGCCATTAAACAAATCTGCCCGGCGACCTCCGGTTTCGTCACGGATCAATTTTTACAGCGTTTACTACACCTTGGGGAACAGACGAGGCATCCGAAAGACGGAAGATTTCGTAACGAATCGGACACGGTGATCTCTATATGAATAGTTCACGTTGTCTTGAATCGCTTCCATGTACATGAATGTTAATTTTCCTTTCTAGAGAAACCGTATGCCCCTCGAAAATTCGTTTAATACGTTTATAATTATAGCTGCGGCATACATCGTGATGAGGCGCAATTACTCACGGTGAAGAATATCTGTGGGGTTAGATGGGAGGCAATGAAGTGAATCAAATCGTGAAATTTCGTGCGATTGCCAGGTCGAAAATATCGGAAAACTTCGTTCTCGATGCTAGTACCTGCGAGGAAGATGGTTAACTAAGGCATGATATACACTCTTTTACTATGTTGATGATCCAAAGAGAACCATACAGAATAAAATCATCCAGAACGATCATCCTTGTCTATATATTTTCATTTCGTTATGAGATTTCACCTCACGTCCATAGTCACTATTCCCCAAAGCTACAGTTCGGCAGGTCGAAAATATCGGCCTAAAACTTCGTTCTCGATGCTAGTACCTGCGAGGAAGATGGTTAACTAAGGCATGATATACACTCTTTTACTATTTTCATGATCCAAAGAGAACCATACAGAATAAAATCATCCAGAACGATCATCCTTGTCTATATATTTTCATTTCGTTATGAGATTTCACCTCACGTCCATAGTCACTATTCCCCAAAGCTACAGTTCGGCAGGTCGAAAATATCGGCCTAAAACTTCGTTCTCGATGCTAGTACCTGCGAGGAAGATGGTTAACTAAGGCATGATATACACTCTTTTACTATTTTCATGATCCAAAGAGAACCATACAGAATAAAATCATCCAGAACGATCATCCTTGTCTATATATTTTCATTTCGTTATGAGATTTCACCTCACGTCCATAGTCACTATTCCCCAAAGCTACAGTTCGGCAGGTCGAAAATATCGGCCTAAAACTTCGTTCTCGATGCTAGTACCTGCGAGGAAGATGGTTAACTAAGGCATGATATACACTCTTTTACTATTTTGATGATCCAAAGAGAACCATACAGAATAAAATCATCCAGAACGATCATCCTTGTCTACATATTTTCATTTCGTTATGAGATTTCACCTCACGTCCATAGTCACTATTCCCCAAAGCTACAGTTCGGCAGGTCGAAAATATCGGCCGGAAACTTCGTTCTCGATGCTAGTACCTGCGAGGAAGATGGTTAACTAAGGCATGATATACACTCTTTTACTATTTTGATGATCCAAAGAGAACCATACAGAATAAAATCATCCAGAACGATCATCCTTGTCTACATATTTTCATTTCGTTATGAGATTTCACCTCACGTCCATAGTCACTATTCCCCAAAGCTACAGTTCGGCAGGTCGAAAATATCGGCCGGAAACTTCGTTCTCGATGCTAGTACCTGCGAGGAAGATGGTTAACTAAGGCATGATATACACTCTTTTACTATTTTGATGATACAAAGAGAACCATACAGAATAAAATCATCCAGAACGATCATCCTTGTCTACATATTTTCATTTCGTTATGAGATTTCACCTCACGTCCATAGTCACTATTCCCCAAAGCTACAGTTCCACCGGAGGAACATTGATGAACATTTTGTTGCTGAATATTTCTCCTTGTTGCCAAAAGAAGAAACTCATGGCATCATAAGTAAACTCCTTGTTTCCACTGAAGCAACTAAAATTGTCAATAGTTGCATATTATTTAGTAGAAACAATCAACATTTGTTGCCGAAACATAAAGAAATTTTAAGGAAGATTTGGGAACATTTTCGGAAACAAAGCAACAGCAACAAAAATATTCCTCCGGTGGAACTGTAGCTTAAGGGTATATTCACATTGGAGCCACGCTGTGCAAGTAATTTGGAGGTACTCGCCTGCGCTAGCTGGCGAGAACAGCAATGTGCTCACACTTAATGGAAGCAGGTGCAAGTTAATTATTATAAACAGATCAGTCGAAATGGATATGTCAGACGATGAGGACATTGTTTTGAAAGTTGGTGCTTTAACGTTTTTAATTTTAAGATGAGCATGAAATCAGGGAAGAGTGGGTGAACGAGTCCCTATTGCTATGGAGTTTTAAAGATGCGTCCCAAGTTGGTCTTCTGCTTCCCACGGCATCGATAAGCATTTTCGTCTCCATCATAAATACAAGAACACAACAGGAGCTCCACAACACTACACTGTCACTGCCTCAATGGTCAAAAATCAAAGGATATCACACACGCTTGCAACAACAAAACAAATATTTTTATTTCCAGGTGGAGTCGTATCAAGCTTGCGCAAGCGTGCACTTGCTGGTAGCAGGCAGTGTGAGCAGCGACGGACAAGACACCACTTGTTTCTGTCGCTCTCCTACAGATTTTGTTTGTATGTGTACGCTTGTGCACGCGTGTGCCGCCAAATTGACTTGCACAAGCGTGCCACCAATATGAACGTACCCCAAATACTGTATGCAGAATAACTTGTGGTACCAGATGGCAGGTTTGAGAAGGCATGCAAGGATAAGTCTCAGAGGCAATGAGTTAATTCCACGTGGACTCATACATGAACCGAACTCAGTTATGTCTAGCACTGGCCGTGCTCAAAGACGTTCATATATATACCTATATATACCTATATATATATATATATATATATATATATATATATATATATATATATATATATATATATATATATATATATATATATATATATATATATATATATATATATATATATATATATATATATGTATATATATATATATATATATATATATATATATATATATATATATATAAACAACTTCTTTTTTATCTATCTTTATCTAATATATCAATTCATGAATTTTTTGTCTGTTATAGGTGTTTTGAAATTGAAACAAACTCAAATAGTTAGTACGTTTCGGAGGTCTTTCCTCCTTCTTCAGCAATTAAAAGAGCATATATATTGTCATCTTCTTGTTATGTTGGTTGTCGGCGTTCTCGGTGCCTCTTCGCCAGTAATTTCTCGATCAATTTCAGTTCTTCCTCCCCTGAACATATTTATAAATAAACAACTTCTTTGTTACCTATCTTTATCTAGTATAACAATTCATGAATTTATTGGCTGTTATAGGTGTATTGAAATTGATATACTAGATAAAGATAGGTAACAAAGAAGTTGTTTATTTATAAATATGTTCAGGGGAGGAAGAACTGAAATTGATCGAGAAATTACTGGCGAAGAGGCACCGAGAACGCCGACAACCAACATAACAAGAAGATGACAATATATATGCTCTTTTAATTGCTGAAGAAGGAGGAAAGACCTCCGAAACGTACTAACTATTTGAGTTTGTTTCAATTTCAATACACCTATAACAGCCAATAAATTCATGAATTGATATATATATATATATATATATATATATATATATATATATATATATATATATATATATATATATATATATATATATATATATATATATATATATATATAATATATATATATAATATATATATATATATATATATATATATATATATATATATATATATATATATATATATATATATATATATATATATATATATATATATATATATATATATATATATCTGCGATTCAATTCTCGCACATCACTGGGTGAAACATCATAAAGAATAAAAATTAAACTGTAAAATAAAACAACACTTGGGGTAATTTACTGTAAATTACCCCTCGCGAACGAACAAATTGATTTTCAGGTATCACCATTGCTTTTGCCTGTTTTATAAAATAAGATGTAATACTCTCCTGTAGCTAATCTTGATAACACTACACAAAATGAGATGAAACGAAACTATTTTACATTAAAATATTAAACACACCATTAAAGAAAATCTAATGTAGTTCATATCTGACAAACTTTCCAAAATTTAGAGCAAAGATTAAAAGCACATAAATATGCAAAAGCATAAATTACAGCACTCCAGAAACACTAATGAAACATAAAAACATTGACAATCATAATTTCTACTTCAATTACACCAAAATTTTAGAATTAGAATAGATAAAAAATGGCGAGGACACTCTGCACTAAAACGTGAATATTCTACTAGAAATACGATGAATCTGGTATCTGAAAAATATCATTTCGGATATCTGCTAAGGAAGTCTGAATATTCAGTTAATTTCTAATTATCATATAAATATCCTTCCCGGTACATATTGACATCTCCAGCGGTTCGCATGACACCAAATGAGCTGAAATTTGGTGCCTGAAGTGGTTTCCGAGGCAGAACGAAACTATCAAAATTTGGTTAAATTTTTCCAACCGTCGCCATTTTTACGTAGTTATTTTTTGTTTTTTCGTGGTTTTTGAAAAATTGCCGATCTCCACAGCCTCTGCAGATTGAGTTAGAGGGTTGAAGTTCCGTTCGAATCGCATCTCGATCTGTTTCATCAGTAGGCGATGCACTTCGCCAATTTTTTTTCTACAATAGAGGGTTGAAATTTGGTACGTGGATTGAGTTTATGTTGAGGTACGTTCCTTCGTTGGTTTCAACTTTTTCCATCAACCACGGTGCACTTCGAATTTTTTTAAAATTTGGTTTGCTATCTAAGCGTGATTTTTCAAAATATATCCGGAATCACGCGATGCATTTCGCGTTAAAAATACGACCTTATTGATGGAGCTCCGCTACTCACGAGTTTTTTTTCATGTTGATGTTGTTCCATGCCCACGTGGGTTTTTTTTCAAACTTTTATGTTAGATAGTTCTGGAATCAATGAATATTATCGATCTATTGCATTATGTTTATATACTTTAATTCAAATAGAATCTCCTTCGCTGTTGTACATTCTCTTTATCCTTGCGATCAAATCATTGTTTATCGGTAACGGTACAGTTACAATAACTCACAATAAAAGCAATAATAGTTTATCAGAACCTTTCTTATTCCCTGTCGCACTTAATGATGCGTGACGACATTTACTATTGGAGAGAAACGTCATTTACATCCTACAACTAACTGCAAAAACTACGGGTATAGATATCTAGGTAGAGAATTTTCATACAACGACCATCACGAAAACATGCAATAACTTGATATAGGGGACATTTATTGCCATTTCTTCCATCTTCCTGGGTGCAATAAATTTTATCACGCCAATCTTTCTGACAGTATTTGTTGTTGTATCAATCAATTCATCCACGGTGTTTTTAAAAGTTATTTTCCCTGAGGAAGTTGACTGTCAATTATTAAATCTCAGTGGTATACGTAGATATGAAGATAGATTCAAACGTCGATTTCTTTTTGTAGATTTCATAAAGAATCTTCGGATTTTTAGTAGAATCTCCCAATAAAATAACGCACTGTGGTCTCGGCCACAGTGCACTATTGCACTGTACCGAAAGTCAGTCAGTGTATATATATATATATATATATATATATATATATATATATATATATATATATATATATATATATATATATATATATATATATGTATATATATATATATTATATATATATATATATATATATATATATATATATTTATATATTTATATATATATATTTTTTTTTTTTTTCAAAAGAACGATATAAAAATTAAAAATTCAAATGGAACACCCTATATATTTTCACATATTTCAATTCTGAGGCTTCAAATACATTCCATCTGTCAAATGTCAATTCAATTTTGTTTTTCATTTTGTTTTTTTTATCATAGATGGCTGCGACGTCGTCCAAATCATAGATAATTGACTTAAAATATCGCCGAAAGTAATAATTTTAAAAAAAATTCATTTTCGTGAAGTTTGTTAACGATTAAATTCTTTTTCGCACCAAAACTCACTTTTTTAAATAGAAACATACATGGGCCACCCTATATATCAAAAACCTCCTTCAAATTCCTTCAAAATGATTCACACATCAGTTTTCTCAATTCCTAAATAACGAAGTAATTATTAAAACTCTTATTAGTACCCTTTGCTCTGACCCTCTTTAAACAATAATAACAATATTCCGTAGTAAATTATTTAATTGAAATTTTATTTATCTATGAGTATGTGTTCGAAATGACCACCTTCTTCTTCAACACAACATTGTACTCTTCTAATAAAATTAGCGTGAACATTTTGGAGTATTTCTGGTGTAATACTATTGAATGCTTCTCTAACCCTATGTTTAAGGTTATCCAGGGTTGAAGCCGTAGCGTAGACTTTGTTTTTGATATACGCCCACAGAAAATAGTCCATACATGTAATGTCTGCGGATCTTGCTGGCCATCTTACGGGACCGTTCGTGCCAATCCAGTGGTATCCAAACCGTTCATGCAAATAGTCGGTTACTAATCTGGCATTGTGAGCCCCACATCCGTTCTGCTGAAAATACATATCTTTTCTTTCTATCAACGATAAATTGTCCAAATCACTCTCAATTTGATGCATTAAAAAATACAAATATCTTTCACTATTCAATATTTTTCGATGAGCCATTGAATGCTCAATTTTTCCAAAAATACAATTATCTTTTATTCCAGCCCATACATTAAAACCAAACCTTTCTTGATGATTTCCCTCTCTCAGCAAGTGCGGCTTCTCCTTTGCCCAATATCTGCAGTTATTTCTATTGAACATTCCATTATTAGTAAAGCGACTCTCATCGGAAAATAAATTTTTTTTATGGAAACTCGCATCGTAATGGTAATTGTTTAACACCCAGTTACAAAATTGCACTCTCCTAGGACCATCATCTTCATATAGATGTTGATGCAGTTCATATCTATAACTTTTATATTTATGTTTTATCAAAATATTGTGCACGGACTGGTGACTTATTCCTGAATTCTGCGCAATTTCCCTGGTAGATGACGTAGGATTTAAATCTACGAAAGCCAAAATATCTATTTCTGTATCTTGATTAATAATTAATTTATCTTCATTATCTGGATCATCCATTTTCCTAAGTTGAATCTCAACTTTTGAAAACTGACGTCGGTTTGGATGATTTCTTTCGGGAAAACGTTCGGCATACAGAAATGCTACCCGAGTGGCATTTTTCCTGCATTCTCCGTATATTAACAACATGTCAACTTTCTCATTCTGTGTATTATAACGAAAGAGATTTTCCATTTTGAATATTAAATCTAATGGTTAACTACTGAAACTATTGAGAGATGTTCTGAATACATTGAATTTATTTGACAGCTTCAAAATAAATGAGTATCATGGTTTCTTTTGATTTTAGGGAGTTGAGAAGTTGTACTTATGTGAATAATAACAATAATGAACAAAAAATACGTCCTAGATAAGATTCATCATACAGTGAGAGATTATTTCAGGAAAAGTAATTTAAACTATTTCAGCCTTGAAACGAATCACCATCATGTTGAGAACGAGGTATGAAACTTTTTGATTTATTCACTTTTCCATTCAATTCGTTTCAACAATGACGTTTCCTAATTCGACGGCAACAGAGCTCTCGTTCGATACTCAAAAATGGTATGGATTCCGACCAGTTCTCTCGCAATAAAAAGGGGCGGCGTACGTGGGCATTTTTTCCGTCAAATCGAACGGCGCTCGGTTGCCGGTTCGTCAGAAACTGCAATCGTTCAATGTTGAAACCATTTACAATGCCTAGAAACTCTTATATTAATACGGTATATCGTTATGGATGTCGTATAGTGGGCGTATGGCAACTCTCACCTCATGCATTCGTTTCACCTCATAACGCGTTGGCCGCGAATCAGGACACGCCCTGATGTATTAACTTCGAAATTTATTACGGTCTTACTCCAGATTAAGTTTAGCTCGTCGTTAATAATAAACGTCGTAAGCATTAATTCAAAAATTGCACGTTCCCAGATCGGCATGAAATTCCAGTTAATTCAATTCGAAATATTGAGTTTTGGACTTAAAAAGTTGGATGTACGAGGGTTTCAAAAAAAGTGGGATGTACGAGGGTTTCAAAAAAAGTGGGATGTACGAGGGTTTCCCGAGAAGTGCCGGCTCTGAAAAAAAGAATCTCCGAAAATGGTTGAAAATATCTTCATTTCACAACGATGTGTTCTTTTCATTCGGATCTACTGTGTCAGCGATGTTGAAAAGCTTCGATGACCTATTTTCGGTGAGGACATTCGATCTCTTCGAAATAGCCATTTTAATTGAAGATTCCACGTCTGAATTGTTGGCAAATATTTATCGTAGTGCATTTTTTCATGATATATATATATATATATATATATATAGATATATATATATATATATATGTATACATATATATATATATATATATATATATATATATATATATATATATATATATATATAAATAAATGGAATTTGCGAAGAAAGGTACAGAGTAGTAAAACTATTTTTCTTTGTACTCAAGCTTCCGAATCTGTCCGATTCTTCATCATGAGTCCTGCAAGTTATATTATAAGGAAACGACGTATTAAAATGCTACAAAATCACTCATACATATAATGTGTGTGAGTGAGGTTATACCGTTTGGATGGACATACAATCCAAAAAGTACTTCACAGACTCTACAGCGTGCAATTCAGTCCAAGTTAATTTGTCAACTAAAACTGAACAAATGAAACAATTAATACAAAAATATAGTCGTAAATATACGATGTACAATGTATCAGAAATAATCTGAATATTCCATTAAGAAAAAACAGATCCGACAGGTGAGTTCACAGTGCCAGAAATGCATGGAGAACATTCTCAACGTCCACGCTACAAAAAAACTTGAGTCATTGTGTTGTCATACTCTAAAACTAAGACCCAACTCAACGAAAAACGAAGTAAATATTTCAGTACCAACGATTTCTGTTTTTCTATATAGGTATATATAGGTATATATATATATATATATATATATATATATATATATATATATATATATATATATATATATATATATATATATATACAGTAAACTCCGGTTATAAAGTAACCTCTAGGGACAAAAAATCGGTACTTTATAAGCGGAGGTACGTTATAAAAGAAACACACAAAAAATTATGTACGTACATGAGTATGTTGATTGAGTATAAGAATATAAACTAAACTACACATTTAAATCGAAAACATATAAATTATTAACTAAATACAAACTTTAGCCTTTTTGAGTAGAAACACTGGTTAATTTAGTTTTTTTATTTTTCACTTGTATATTATATGTTCATTTCACCTTGGATACGGTTGCTATAAACATACTCATTATGCCCTAGGCTATTACGCCCGCATTTGCGGGCATAATGGATCAAAACGCCCGCTTATTGTACTAGGAGAAACGAAGCAAATTTCATTGATTAAATACTTCATAATCCTTGTCGTATACAACTCTGGATTTCTCCGGCAATGAATTATTCGCAGCTTTGGCTGCATTTTCTATGATATTCTTGGGTAAATTCATTTTCATTTCCATTATTAGTCTGTGAGCAAAATATTGATTCACGCTACACTCTCTCCAGGGCTCTAATTCTTGAAAGTGGTGAAAATATTCACCAGTGAAAAATTTCACCAATTAATCTTCACCCGTGTCACTCGTTTTGCATTCTTGAGTTCTAGGTGAATTTACTCGAGGTGAAAATGAAATTGCAATTTGGCAACGTCGGAACACAGAGCATTTGTGAAGAAGTAAATCTATCATAACCCTACTTACGTATTTGTTGTTTGTTTTTCCGTCGATTTTACGAAAAAATTTCACCGAGTTGAATCCTTATTATTTATTAAGATGTCTAGAATTAATGTGGACATGCTTCTAAGAAGCAAAAAGAACATATAATAGAAATTATGAACAAAGACGAGGAATTAAGGAAAGGACGATTTACCAATTCCTTTACAAGGAAAGACATGCATTTACGATGGGAAAATATAAGTTTTCTCATTTTATTTGTCATCATGACAGTTCAACTTATATAATTATTTTTTATGAAAGACTAGGCAATGTTATCGTCTAATATAACCTACAAAATAGCACGTAATGTCAACAGAACTTCTTTTCAAATTAATGACTTACCTTGCTGCTTATAGAATATCAAACGTTGAGCTATAATCTATTAGTACTTTCAATTTTTTCAATTTGCTAACATGTAATTGCACTAAATCTTTGATATTTAGCTTTACTTATATTAAAGATCACAATGAAACGTCCGGCTAAAGTTCCATCTTTCAAGACGGTAGGGGGCGGCACGAGGTAAGCACATAGCGAATAAGACTACACAAAGAAAGCAGCAATGACATTCACTGAATATGATGACAAATATATTCACAAACGTCAAAATATCAACCAATGCATGCCTACTATGAGAAGGAAAATGGATAGGAGCAATGAAACGATTTTAAAATCGCTTTTTCATCATAATATAATAATTTTTTCGTGAAAAATAAAATCTTGTATGCACCGCGTGCGTTACTAGATCCTTATGCCCATCGGGCAACATTTATCCCTCGGGCCAGAGGCCCTCGGGCCGAATGTTTCCCTCAGGGCATAAGGATCTATATAACGCACTTGGTACATAAATAACTATTTTACTTTTCTATAATACTCAATTTAAACATCATATTCTTGATGTGCTTCTCAATCTTTAAGGACGCTTGCATCATATAATCGGTCACATCATCAGTAAATTTGATTGTAAATAAGTTGTTTGAATAACGCGTACTGCCTCAGAATAACTTGGTACCTTGTCCTCTTGAACTGCATCTTCGCTTTCGTTGTCAGAACTTTGAAGATCACGTGTCTCTTGTGGATGTAAATCTCAAAAAATAAACCCCTGACCGATAATCCGGTTTTAACGTAAACTCGTACTTTAAAACCGAAATTTGGCAAGTGAATATGTTATGAACTCATTATCAAGACTAGTCTTGATAATGAGTTCATAACTCGAAACATGTCGACTTTTCGTTACTGCTAAATATAGTATCTAAATATTTGTTATATTGTGAAACATAAGCCAAGTGTTTTTTATTTTAAAGTTTATACTTTATTCTGAAAATGATTTAATTACGTTTATTGAATGTACCTACATTATTGTGGAAGTAGTATTAACGTATGTATACCTTACCCCGCCGTATTAGTAGTACTAGTGATTGAGTTTTTATTATCTCAGAAATATTCCCAAAAGAAATCTTTCTTCTGCAATTTTACCTCAATCGATGGGTTGTGAAAATGATTTAGGAACTGACACCTTGATCCCCTAGTTCACAATCAAACTAATTACAGGAAAAAGGTGGTCTAATTAGGACGATAGTACACAAATCATAAAGTTACAATTCCATTGACAAAAAATTGTAATTAATATGATTGTGAACTAGGGTATCGAATTGTACAGGTCGGTAGGGGCGGCAAAATTTGAATAGCCTACTAGCGGAAATATATATATATATATATATATATATATATATATATATATATATATATATATATATATATATATATATATATATATATATATATATTAATAGATATTTAAACACCAACAATAAAAGTACATTCTTAAACAACGGAATGACAGATTTGTGACCTGTCAGCACAATACCATGGATCCATAATTACTAAAACACAATTGAATCCATTAACGATAAGTGTATAAAACATTTGAACAAAAGATATCGATTATCAAGAAACACTACAAACTACAGTATAAAAAAATACACAAGTGAATAAAGTCATAAATCAGTAATAATCATCTACTTAAATTTCTAAAAATAGCACAAACAAGACAAGGCAGCTATGAAGCGCAAAACAATGCAACCAACAAAGTCAACAAAAACAGCAAAAGAAACACAAAAACAAATGTCAACATGACGCACATGCATTGTAATATTCATCCAGAGTATAAGGCTCCATCCGTACCAGGAACTCGCAAAACGCTCCACCTGAAATGCTGCGGCTGCGAGATACTTTGGTAGGAAGGAGGAAGACAGTTGTACAGCCTCATACACATATATTGGACCTGATTCTGAGACAATGCAAGTGTAAACCTGGGAAACAAGTAACGACGAATGCGCCTCGTGTTATTTGTATTTTCAAAAGGCAGAAAAAACCTCCTGTTACCCTGGACAAACAACAGACACTTGAGAATATACAGACCAGTAAGAGTCAACATGCGGTGCTTGGGTGCTTCCCAAAGTAGTTTCTGCATGAGGATCTGAACTTCAAACTGAGCACTGCTCTCAAAGCACGATTTTGTGTTTGAAACAGATACTGAGACTGGGGGCTGTTTCCCCAGAACAAAATTCCGTAAAACAGCGACTGGAAATTAGCATAGTACAGGACCATAAGATAATGCATGTCAAGATGGTGTTTAATTACATTCAGAGTGTACACGACGGAATTTAACTTTCCGTTCAAGTAAGTCATATATATATATATATATATATATATATATATATATATATATATATATATATATATATATATATATATATATATATATATATATATATATATATATATATATATATATATATATATATATATATATATATATATATATATATATATATATATATATATAATATCAATCAAAATTGGCAACTTTCAAATAAATAAGTCTTTTTCATAACAATAATAATGATTTGCTACGGAACGTTAGCTCGACTTTGAAATATTCTAAATGCGGAATCACGCTGCATGAAGATTGTTGACAGGATTTGCATACATTAACAGTTGGTGATTCAGTAAAGTAATTCCTCGGAATATTACCAAGGTTTCCTGTACTTTCCCATTGTGCAAAATCAAATAACAAAGCAATGAGCGCATATCTAGGTTCTGTTGATAAGCAACATTAACCTTTTTTTAAAATTAAAATACATTCCAAAATTAAAAATATCACCAAAGAATGAGTACGTTCAACAACTTATGAATAATGCAACTGAAAACATGGAAAATTTTGTTGATGTCAATATTTTCGTTAGTATAACAAACATCTCGTATCACTTATTGATCAAACAGATTATGGACCTGACTAATATGAACTTGTTGTTAAGTGTTTAAGGATTTTTTGTGTCTAGCGCTACAGTGATTATATCGTAAATTAGGTAAATAAGTATGGTTAAAGATATGCGACTTTTCCGGTAGAACTGTATCTTTAGATCGGTCTTGCCAAGACCTTTCCAACATTGGCAACTTGTAAGAAACACATGGGGCATATAAGTTATTTTTTTTTTTGGTTTTTCCGAAAACAAAGAACTTCTCGTCAAAGCTGAAAGTTCATTAGGGAATTGGAAACCTCTTAAACAAACTGTTGAATAATAATTTATTATTTCAATTCTTCTGTTTGATTATGTTCTAATGTAAATACAATTACAGAGAAATCAAAATTTTTTGCAGAAAATTACTCTAAGAATTTGAAGATGAATATGGGATCGTTCGTGAAATTTTTCTTTTTATCTTATCTCATTTGAAAACTATTTTTGATTAAATTTCTGCGGAAAATAAATTATTTGAAGTACGAGGTTTATTCATATACTTATATAAGTACCTATTAATTCATAGTCTATACAGTATTCAGTACTGGAAAGGTAATTCTTCATAAATTCTCCTTTTTCTCTAAAATTATACCCAAATTTGAGATAGTGGAATATTTTTTGCTTTTCTTATCTGTTTCCCATTTTATTATGGATTTTAATATTCAACTCGCGACGAATAGATTGATAATATGTTGGAATTCTAACGATTTCGAAGATTCATCAATTAAAGAAAAAAGACTTCTTACTCAAAATTATAAATCAACTAAAATAAGAAACGTGGCTTGATTTCACGAAAATTGTTATATCATTATCTAGACTCTAGAGCGTTCTCACTGATAGCCCGAAGCATATATGTCGAGTCAATATAGCAATAGTTTTACTTAAGTTGATTTATTATTTTGAACAATGTTCCACCCAGTATAGAGCGAACATTCAGTTGGCGATATCAAAAATTCTAACTGTTTACACTATTCGAAACTTAATGAATTCATTGAATCAATGTTTAGTGTATACCACAAATAATGTCCCGAAGGCGCAGGAAATAAAATGTTTCTGGTTGCTACACAGCTTGCGAACTGAAGAACTTGACAGTAAACACTTGACGATGTATGTAGAAGAAGAAAAAACTCAGCACAAAGGTTACTTCCAACAATGAGAGTCGTATTCGCGCCATCGGGTTTGAATTTCCCAAGAATAATGACAACACTTCAAGTTTGGAGTGGAAAGGACTTAGAACCCGTCCGGCATTTGTTCTACTGAGTCATGAACACTTCACATACTGCTCAGTAATTTATGACTTGCTCGAAAGATTCTTTTAATGTTCGGTGACAACACGATCAGTCAATATCGTTCACTACCATTCCACATCTGCTGTTGGGTACACGTTGCTCCTAACGTTGACATAGTATGTACCAATTTCCATACATGTAGGGTTGCCATCACCTAGATTGCCGATGCCGGACAAAAATTTTGAAAACCCCGGGCATTTCTGTGAAATTTTGTTTTTCCCCGGACACCGCGTGAATTTTTTTTTGTTTTGAATAAAATAAAACATTGTTTATATTTTAATTTTTTCATTTATTTAAACTTCAAACCGCTTGTTTGCCATATAAACAGAACAACAAAAAACAAATAAAATTCTATTATACATAGTATAATTGTTTGGTATCATCAAATAAAAAATAACTCATCAAGATAATTTTTGGTAGATAAAAAACCAAATAGACTAGATTCTACATCGTAATAGCAAATTATAGGCTAGGTCATCTAGTTTGGTTAGATAGGTTAGGTACCCAAAAGTCTAAATTATTTATTAACTATAAATCAAAAGTAAGTAAGAAGTTTTAATTAACGAGATTAAGTTCGTTTTACTAATTCAACTTAACTTGGAATTTTTCAGACTTGCTAATGTTTCCCAAAAAACACTCAAAAAGAGCAACTCAAGTCTTTAAAATCAGACTATTTTGATCAGAGAAGAAAGCGTATGTGTATTTAGAAAGTTTCTCTCCTTCCTCCATTACTGCGACCTTAGCGAAAAAACTCACTCTACATTCGCATTGTGAGCTGGTGTACAAAAATATAACTATGTAACTTCGAGCTGTTTAGAATACAGATGTTTTGAAAAAATTCGGCTACGACTGGTTTGCATTTAATAGCTCATCTCCGTCACTGACTCTCAAGCTTCACACGCCCGGACACAAAATTTGTCCAGGTTTTCCCGGACATATTTTGAAAGCCCCGCCCGGACGCCCCCTAAACTAGGACAAATCCGGGGAAACCCGGACGGATGGCAACCCTACATACATGGCAAGTTTAACTAACTAATTGGATACAGAATGTTTTCATTCTTTTGACCATTTCGCACCCTTAGTGATACAAGGGCATAATACGAAATAGAAGTTTTGTGGGAAATCGCGTTTAAAGATTCAGGTTTCCTACATTTCAGCTTATTTTTCGTATAAAATGCTTATTATTTGTGTTATAAATGTGAAATTCTGCTGATTTGTTCACTGGTAACTACACTATAAATAGCCATGAAAATAGAATTGAATTTGAATTAATTTCAATTTTTTTTGGATATTTCATGTGATTAAGGGTCTAATACTTAATAGATTTAACATAAAACAATTTATATACTATAAGGAACCAATAAGATATAATTCCTTTTAACATCGTTTCTTTTCCGCAATATAGAGATCTATTATGAATTACACCCAACAATTTACAACATTTTGTATAATATAACGGTGCAACTACAAATTATTCCATATAACACAAAATGTTCAGAACAGAACTCTCCTGTTTTTTTCTCATAGAAGGGCACAAATACGAATTGCACAAAGCTTGAACGATCTGCCTTCGACAAGTATGGGCACGTTACTGATTGCGACCTTGTAGCTGTAAGAACGGTAGACGCGAGGGGAGAGTGTGAGAGAGGCACAAATGCAGTTACCGAGTCATGATTGACATTTTTCTCGCTCTGTCAGTGCTAACCGGTAGATGATTCCATCTTGTGCCCGTATCATTTAAAATCACACTTTACAAAAATTTTGACTTGAGCCCTTATATTATTGAGGGTGCGATTTGTCGTTTAACGAAACGATTCAATGGTGTTTTATAAGTTTCGACGTGTAAACCCTGTTTGAAAAAGAAACCGCTCCAAATTGAACCCATACCTCCACTGCACTATAGCAGGCATTGTCGAACTTTTTGGGAAATGTAAAATTTGTATTATAAATAGCATAACTTGAAAACTATTCCATTTTTCAATTTTTACCCTTTCTTCCCTTCCTCCATAGTATTGTATTCAATTATCATACAGTATATAAAATCGGAATCAGTATACTTGAACCCCCCTAAAAAGCCATATTAATTAATTTCTATCCTCGTCACTCTTTTGTGTTAAAATGTCTTATCGATTGTTGGATCGAAATCTGTATACCTACTACAAAAACCCTAAAACGACAAATTACTCGATTTTTAACGAAAACATAACCCTTTTTGCTAGTTTACAACCCATTTCACCCCCTTCCTCTGAACTAAATTTATTCAAAAACAATCCGAACTGTTCTTTTATTGATACCTACCTATTTTATCACTTATAGCATAAAAAGGTGGAATTTAAAATGTGCCCCAGACATGGTCCCTCTATAAAATCAAATAGGTCGAAAATTTTAATTTTTTTACCACACATACAAGCGCTTCTCAACCTTTTAGGATTCACGGCCCAATTTCCTATCATCCAACCATGTCATGTAATACTAAAAAGAAAGTCTTTTGTTTGAATTTTGTGCGCAGATCATCATTTCATTTGTATCTCGCCCCCCTCCCCTTCCGTATGCTTCCGCCCACCAAGGGAAACGCGTGGCCCCACATGTTGAGAAACGCTGACCATATATACCATAAAAAAGGGTAAATTCATAATGTGCTCCAGAAATTGTCCATTTTTAGAATTGAATAGCTTGAAAATTTTACTATTTGTATTACTTATACCATTAATAGGTGAAATTCATTATATATATGCTCCAGTAATGGTCCATTTATAGAGTCAAATATGTTCAAAATTGTCCTTTTTTTTTGTCGCTTAAACATGAAAAAGGTGAAATTCATGATGTGCTCCAGAAATGGTTCATTTATTGAATCAAATACTTTCAAAATTGTTCTTTTTTTTGTCGCTCAACCATAAAAAGGGTGAAATTCATAATGAATAGGTTAGGTTAGGTTAACCATAAAAAGGGTGAAATTCATAATGAATAGGTTCAAAATTGTCCTTTTTTGACGCTCATGCCATAAAGAAGGTGAAATTCATAATGTGCTCTAGAGAGGTCCATTTATAGAATCAAATATGTTCAAAATTGTCCTTTTTTTGTCGCTTAACCATTAAAAAGGTGAAATTCATAATGTGCTCCAGAAATGATTTATTTATAGAATCAAGTAGGTTCAAAATTGTCTCTTTTTGACGCTTATGCCATAAAAAAGGTAAGCTGATGCTTTACGAAATCCGTATTCAAACTATTAAAAATGATACAAATCTGAAATTGAATATAATAAATTACAATAGAAAACTGCGTTCCAATGAACAATGGGTGAAAATGTTTACTAGATGTAGTGGGGAAACTCTCAAGTGAAATAGTTAAACCGAGAGTTAAACCAAATAATATGCCTACTTGGTAATACAGCAAACATGAATAGAATATCTACTTTTTTAATCTCAAATTAATGATCAGTAAGTATATCTTTATGTAGGTGTCGTTGTTATCGATATTCATAACTAATATGTTCAAGATTTCCTGTTGAATAGATTATTTTGAAAAATTCTTTTATATATTATATAACTTTCAATGTGATTTAAGATTTATACAGACTTCGCCATTATCAACAATAGTTTTGTATTGTTTTTCAATAAAGTACAAGAAAGCAACATAAAACTCAAAATAATCATAAATACAACATGATACGATCTATATTCTATAAAATTCCTAGAAAATAAAGCTTCCCTTCACAAATCTCTATATTCCAATTGTAATAACATTCACACGTTTCCTACCGAACTATTTACCACGTCTGCTGTTTCATAAATAAAGGAAGGCTTCTCCCCGTGAACTCTAGAACATAGAAAAAATGCGACTGATTGTCAGTATCGACTTATCGAGAAACATAGAAACTTATCTCTCAGTATAGGCGACACGATTGTTTCACAGCCTACGTGACTTAGGTGAATGAACGTGTGGATCGTTGTGGCACTTGTTTTTGCATGGTACTCTGTGGACCGTAATATGCTGCTGACTCATCAATACTATTCTGTTGAAAACATCGGGTACCGTCCGACGTTCGCATGTAAATGTATACCGAGGACGGTCGGACCTTTTTCTTTTTCTCTCTCTGCCTTTCAGTCCTCTCTCGTCGCGTTTTTCCGAATCAACCGTTTGTCCTTGGATAATTTCATGCATAATGTTGTCTTTGTCAATCCCGTCTTTGACGATGTTTTATCTTGTTTATTTATAAACCTATCATGTGATACTACTTACTCAATAATAAAATTTAATCATCTCCTTCGACTGTATTTTAAGTAGAAGTTCGAAGTACAGTTTGCTGTTTTATTGTTCCTAAATAGGAATACAAGCTACATCTTACATCATAGTCATTATCGAGTTCATTGCAGACCTGCTTCGCTGGTTATTAGGAAATTGTATCTGTGGCCACCATATGGCATTCTTTTTCGTATCAGTTAGTCAGTAGAATGTTTAAAATTGGATTAATTGGCCGATGTGAAATCTTAATCTGCAACTGATAAATTTCCAGGAAAGTGTAAAGATAAAAATTCATAATATTTTTTACAATAAACATTAAATTAATAAAAGTACATAGTCAAATTATAGAATAAACTTCATTAAACGTCATTTTCTGTTTGGATATTGTTATATTTTTTTGGGAAGTGAAAGGGAAAATTAATTTTTGATCCAGTTAGGTACAATATTAATGTAAACATGTTGTTTTACTCAATAATTTAGTTCGTGTTTTCAATTCTTCGATTCAATAAATTTCGCTCATGTTTCAAGCTTTCTGGAGGAAAAATTTTTTACAAACTTAATATTTCTATTCGAAAGTGTAAAATCTCAAATGGCTTTTGTATTTTCATATTGATATTTAAATGAAAACCAACAATTAGGTGAATTTGAAAAAATTTCTTGGTTTGAAACAACGATTTGAGAAAAAGTTTCTGCAATTATTCAGTGCCTAAGTTATAATTAATAATAATAATAATAAATTGTCTTTATTGCCAAAAAAAGTGATAGAGGCGAAGTCTAGCTGAAGATACTCCACTTAACCTCTTAGTTAGAAATACTTCAGTAAACATATAACAAAATATACTAAATGATATACTTATATATATATATATATATATATATATATATATATATATATATATATATATATATAATATATATATATATATATATATATATATATATATATATATATATATATATATATATATATATATATATATATATATATATATATAAATAAATAAATATATATATATATATATATATATATATATATATATATATATATATATATATGTATAATCGACTATACTAATTGTATTATGGAATCTAAATATATTTGGGTATGTAGTCAATGAAAAACAAGCGTACTCTTTTTATTAAGCTCTAGCTTTCGGAAATATATTTTTCCTTCTTCAGGAGCAGCTGTAAAGAATGTCAAGAAAATTAAAAAAACCGAAAAATGTCGAAAAATACAAAAACTTACAAATTGAGGATGTGTTTCCAGTTGGAAATAAAACTATACACAATATCGAACATGATTAACACAACAGAAGCATAGTCAAGTGGCAAAAGCCAACAATCAATTACGGTCAAAAGAAACAAAAACTTCACACTTTCAAAAGTATATATATACTTATATATATTTTATTTATTTTGTTATTTTACTGATTTGTTCAAAAGGTTGATAAAACTAAAAATATTAAAAAAAAGTACAAAAGCAGAAGTATTAAGATTCATAAAAATAGTAAATGAACATAATTATGAGTATATACATCTTACGTAGGTACTATCGATAACAAGCCTAAATATATTAAATAAAATGTGTAATTTTTGTTTGTACATTTTCTCCAATGTTCGGCCATTGATTATACAATCAATCATCGACAATATTCACTCCAACATACACTCCCATAATTTTTCCTCTGGTCATATTATGCCTCTTCTTAATAGTACACTTAAAGAAAGTTTTTTTTAATATTATATTTATTACCCATTTCACTAGCATTATCTTGAAAAATACTAACATTTATGAGGACGTTTTCTTTGAATTTATTACATATAACATCGATTTTGTGATGTTCTGATAAAATACTTTGTTTATTTTTCCATATCGTTGCGACAGTCAACTTTCCAAGATTGAAGTGCAAATATATATATATATATATATATATATATATATAATTCTGTTTCACTGTATTTTGTAGTTTCTCAATCATTTCATATATTTCTTTCAAAGTAGGTACATTACGTTTCTTCTTTTCCATTTTATAAGGCTTGATTGACGCAACACATTAAAAAATGAATGAACCCTTCAATTCCACACAAGAAACGAGGAACTTCATAAGCATTTTACATACCTACCTAATATATATATATATATATATATATATATATATATATATATATATATATATATATATATATCTATATATATATATATATATATATATATATATATATATATATATAATCTCTTTATAATTATTAGCAATAACAGGCTGGTTGAATAGTATATAATAAATAACTAGCAAGACAAAGCAGCCTTATTTTTTCAATTTTTTCACATCAATAAATGTCAAAGAAATTTCAATTAAGAATATCGAAGTAAAACGTCAACTCTTTAATAAAATCGAGTTTTTTAAGATTCAACCAGCCTGTTATTGCTAATAATTATCAAGAGATTAAAAATAGATAACAGGCAACAACAATTCGAATAAATAATATATATATATATATATATATATATATATATATATATATATATATATATATATATATATATATATATATATATATATATATATATATATATATATATATATATATATATATATATACCCGTTCGTAAAACATTTGATTTGATTAAGATACCATCAGATGGTATAATAATTATGCAAATTATGTTGATGTATGAATAACCATTTAATTTCCATAATACATATCCATATTTGAAAATTCATATTAATCAAAAACAAAAAACGTAGGCTAAGACTAGATAATCCTGTAATTAAATCAACTCCCAAGGTTTTCTACAGTCGAACGTTTTCTTATTTATGTATAATTTATTTATGAAGTTCGAATAATGGGATGCGAGAACTTTTGGTAATATCCTGAAGCTTGATTCACGATAGCATTTTAAACGTGTTATATAAAAATAGAGACTGAAAAGGAGAGAAGGTCGTTGCGAACATTTTGTAAGGAATACCAAACAAACATGTCGTCGAAATATTTAAAATGATGGATCGTATAAATGTGAGCTCAGTGTGCTATGATATTATGTCAACAGCACAGAAATAGCAACATTGAATACGTTCCTCTTCTTATATCGCCCAGTAGTACAAAAAGTCGTTTTAGCCCAACAATTATGTAAATTGAAAAAAGGAAGCCACCATAAAACCTGAAGAAATAAAAATAGAAAGTCTACAGAAAATATCATTTCACCACGTAGGTAACAAAAACGTTATCTTCCAGAGGCAAAAAGAAAGAGAGGAGGGACATATCCCATCCCAGTGAATATTGATTCCGCACACACCTCTACAAACATGCAGCCTTCGTTGTTTCTCATTATAAATCAACAAGAGTGCCGTGACGTCATTTGTGAACTTTCGGCAACGCCGCACAATCGCCCAGTTCGACAAACGGTTCGATCGGCTGCGGAGATGCCAAGTATTCAACTGTGAGGTTGCCAGGCCTGTCTAAAGTGGCATACCCAGTTATAAGATGTAGTAATACGAGTCCACTTTTATAGAAAGCAGTTTTGATTGTGTTGGGCGACGAAACTGTGCTGGAATTGGAGGCGATGCTGAATTGTTAAAAATTCATTTACTGTTGTTTAAAGATAACTTTTTTACATGTACACTTTCAAGATAAATTAAGAATAATTCTGTTGGCTGAATCTCATATGTGAAAATTCCATGTTACAAATATGTACCCACAGAAATTCATTATTATTAGTGTAACCATTATAGGCCAGTCAGTTGAGATAATCAATTGACAATAATTCCAAAAGTTTTTAAACTTTAATGTAGGGTCGGGAAAGAGATAAAAACAAACTATGAAATTCAAAACCGGCCATCTCCAAAATTGGAAAGATTTCAGGAGAGCCAAAAAACTGTAGCTCGTTCCCTTGAAATATCTATGAGATAAAAAACTATTTTAAATGGTTACTTGTGGATTACACTGGGGGCCTTATATAAGCGAGAATGAAATATTTGTCTTAGGTTACACACAGTTTTAAATAGTTTTTTTGATTTGGCCGGTTTTGAACCCAAGCACCCGTTAAAAAATTTTCTTTCGGGATTTTGGTCTCAAAATTATTTTTTATAAATTTATGCAATATGCAATTATGCAAAATAAACTTTATTCTAATAAATTGTAACAAAAATTACGTTCGTATAACATAGAACACAATCATCAACGTCTGAAATCCCCAGAAAACAAAAGCAAAAACAGGAAAATTCAAATTCTCAATGAAATTTCTTCAGGTGTTTCTTCACACAATCTACCCTCTTCCTCGGTTTCAGAGGGACGATGGTTGTTTATTATATCTTTGTAAAATTTCAGCATGTCTATTTGCTGCCAGTTTTCACCATAATGTTTCTTGAGAAGATTTCCAATTCTCGAATTTTTAGTATACTAAGAGCATTTCCTGCTGCAATCTGCATAGGATTAGCCATCCCAACGTTTTTGCCCTTTTTACAAACTACACCATAATTTCCTAGCTCTGATCTATACGCAAATTCCCCTTGAATAAGGGGAATTTTCATTTCTTACAATAAAAAAACGTTTTGAGGGTGCGAATTTAAAATGCCACTGCCCAGGCGGCTTCATTATGTTGGTAGTCTCATGCGACAGAATGCTCGACTTCTGGCGGGCAATGGAATTGGGCGCTTTTGATGCACAAACATCGTTGGAGGTGGCCAGTTTTGATGCAAACATTAAACTTCAGAAGCGTTTGCGGATGACTGATGAAAAAATATGCGCTTGTGCTTTAAGAACCAATATTATGCAAAAAACCGCAACTGAAAAAAATTGGAGGTGGCCGGTTTTTAAACCAAGGTACTCATATGGAGTATCAAATTTGCAACCAACTTGAGGGCACGGAACATTTTTTTATTCAAAATTTACGTTTTTCTTTGATAAAATGAACAAAAAAAATTCCAAATGTTCTGCAAACTTGACAGATACTTCGGAAAAATATACGGAACAGTTGAATAAATTTGCAACCTTTTACGTTGACATGTTTATTTACAATTTTTTCAATTCGTGGTAATTTTTTCGGGCAAGATGGTCTCGAAATAATTACAAAAGTTTTGAAACTTGGTTGCAAATTCAGAAAATATTTATTCTGATGCACTTGCAACCTTGTACGAGGTCTGGAACTTTATGCAATTTCCAAAAATATTAATTTGGATTTTTATAGTTTTGCAAATTGCATAAAGTTCCGGGCCGCGTACAATGTTGCAAATGCATCAGAATAGATGTTTTCTAAATTTCCAACCAAGTTTCAAAACTTTTGTAATTATTTCGAGATCATCTTGCTCGAAACAATTACCACGATTTAAAAAAATTATAAATAAACATGTTCCGGTCAACGTGAAAGGTTGCAAATTTATACAACTGTTCGGTATATTTTTCCGAAGTATCTGTCAAGTTTGCAGAACTTTTGGAATTTTTCTAGATCAGTTTATCAAAGAAAAACGTTAATTTTGAATAAAAAAAATTCCCGTACCCTTAAATTAGTTGCAAATTTGATACGTGATATGAAATAATATATTAAATACTACTCCAAGTTTGCAGAACTTTCGGAATTTTTTTCACAAGCATACAGCAAAATTCAATGTTACTGCAATTTCAACAATGTTCCAGACTTCGGAAAATGTTGCAAAATGAGATTTGTTCCTTTCTCTATGTATCATTCACTCGACCAAAAATTAAAAACTTTTGGAATTATTGTTAAATTTTTGATTTCCATTGTCTTAACTGACTGGCCTATTACAATATTTGACCATCTCATAGAAGTGGAGAATACTCATTCCAAAACTCTTTGTTCTTTTTTAAATTCTTTATGGGAATATGCTATTGCAAACGGGTAAAAAAAATCTGATGATTTCAATTCAATGTCTAATATAATACTGGTAAGATTGTCAAACGGCTTAATGCTGGTTTACTGATATACACATTTATAATTTTCAATTTCATTCGTTCAATGTATGGTGCAACATATTTGTATGAAATTACTTTGATTATTAAAGTTTTCACAGATTTACTTGGTCCTAAAACGAATTATTAGTATAATAGACTATTGCATTGAATTGAAAGTCTTCAGTGTGGCATGTATATATATATATATATATATATATATATATATATATATATATATATATATATATATATATATATATATATATATATATAATCATATAACTCCATCCTTCGGAATTATTACTTTATAATTAGCGGCCCAGAGCGTTAGAGGCGTAAATACAAGCGTAAATATAACTGTTTCTCTCACTATTTACATCTCAAATTCCTGAAGGAGCAGACATCACCCAGTTCGTTCCTCCAGTTGGGAAATACACTCTGTTTACACATCTTAATTGGTAATTTTTAGCGATCTCCTCTAATTGCCTGCAATGGCAGTTCAAACACGCAGTTAAAATGATTAATCAGCCTTCTGTTTTCCCAGAAACGATCCCATTTCATCGAGACGTATTCGGCGGCGTAAACGAACTGCTAGAGCAAATCGGAATCCGGGCAAACGTTGTCATGTAAACGGAAAACTCCCCTGTGTTTGTTATTCATTAAACCAGACGTATGTGTTTGAAGGAAAATTATACCCGACTAAAATAAACAGCCCCGAGCTACAAAACGCTCGTAATGGAAAAGAAATTGAATTGAAACAAAATGGTGAAATATTCATCATTCCGTTCTCGGAATAACATAACGAATTTAGATTGCGTCGGTCAACTTTAACCTTTGGGCGAATTTCGGAACGATTATTAATGGATCGTTCAGTCAACATTAATGTTTTTAAATGACATACTCGTAATTTACAAATTTTTAGATGACTCGTAAGTTACAAATATGTCTCGATCGAATTGTCTTTCCTACAAGACGATTTAAATAAATATTCATGTTATAATTATATAGTTTATATATATGAATCTCTCAAAAATTAATACAATTTCTGTAAATTTTGGGTAGCAGATGACCATTCTGAACTAGTTCGATTACGGATTTCCAGAATAGCGATTTCTAATATTTTCATCAAATCAATGGAAAACCAGTTGTTATTAAATCTACTATTTAATCAAACCAATAAAAGAAAAAAGCGAGGATATTGTGTTTTTATCGGAAACGTACCTCTATGCTCTATTAATCTGTTTTCCAGTATCTATAGTATAAGCATGGAACGACATGCATTTCCTACGAGTATGACATTTGCA
Organism: Cynegetis impunctata; assembly: GCA_030704885.1. Lineage (NCBI taxonomy): Eukaryota > Metazoa > Arthropoda > Insecta > Coleoptera > Coccinellidae > Cynegetis > Cynegetis impunctata. Next base: position 1,322,903 of record JARQZK010003617.1, read on the forward strand.
GCACGAGCCGCAGGTGAGTGCTGCAAATCATACGAGTAGGAAATGGTCATTCCATGCGAGTTTTACACTATACTTTTTCTACGAATGCTATTGTTACATAAAATGTGATGAGTAATATTTTTCCTTTTAAGATTTTAAAAAATGTCAATCTGACGATCCACAAAAAAACACGAGGCGCCGGTTAACGCCACCTTTGTAAGAATGCCCGTGCACAATTCGAACTTTGTAGTTGTCTCACCATGGCGATAAAAGCACAATGAAAATGGGTATAAAACATGTTCCGCAATTATTTTTGAACATTGAATGAAGGTTTTTATTGACATTCGTAGAAAAAGTTTTTTTCTGTCATCTTCCATTCTGAAAGCATCGAAAATTCAAGGAAATTGTATCGACGGCACACTAGGGAGTTTTTGAGTTTCTATTTAAAGTCAACGTAATTATCGTAAACCGCTATGTTGAGTTTGCGCAGAACGGAAAACGTTATTAACGGGTTGAAGATCCTAAAAGAGTTTTTGAATTCAAATTTATTGCGAACGTCAAATAAGTATAACCTCTTTTGTGTATTATTTTTTGTCGGGTGATTTTTCCAATTTTCATCACCTATTATTAGCGTTCTTTGGGTAAATTATCATGGAAGATGTAATAGACTATATAGCGATCAGGCGCGGATCATAATTTAATGAGAGGTATAATCTTACATAACATCTTCGAAGAGGAACAAGAACGTGAAAATATTGATGGAAACATACCAGGATTCGATTTGTATAATATTGAGGTTGAAGAGTTGAAAAGAAGTTTCCGTTTTCAAAGAGAGGATTTTCCACGGTTATTCCAAACTTTGCAGATACCAAACCCAATTGTCTGGATATAAAGCAACTGGTAAATGCAATAGTTTGTAGTAATAATTGTGATTAATTTGGGCAAATATATTTCTTAGGCATCGAAGGTTATGTATTTCACTGTTCTCATTGAAAATAATTTTCCTGTTATAAGGGTAATGTACTGCTGAATCACTGACCAAATATCTGGGTTTTCAAATGGATTATTAATTAGAACCACTCTGAGAAGTAACAGATCCTCCATATCTGTAAATCTTAGCCTTTTTTTAACTATATCGTGGCAAGTGAACAAAACCCGTTGAAAAAATATCAAAATTAGCAGGCCAATTTACACAAATAAACAAACCAAAATAGCACTGCGACATAACCAATAAAAATACGGAAACTGTCAATCTCAAAACATAGATCGCAGACTCGATTGATGGTTGCCACATAGTAAGAAATAACATTTTTTGCGAATTTTTAATACAAAGGAAGAAGTTTGGAACGAATTAGCACGATAGTATATATGATATTAGTCACTTATCATAGTTTAAATAGTCTATTTTTATAGTTTGTATCAATTTAACACAATCGCGTTTAAACTTGTCAACACCGCGAATATAACGGACGTTTATTAAGCGAACGTTAAGGTCCCGTTGATAACGTAGTACGTTATCGGTTAATAACCGTCTCGGTAATTTCACAGCTTCTGCGCATGCTCAGAATAACCGAAAACGTAATTTACGTGTAAATTTAGGGTCTCAAAAACTCCCTACTATCATGCCCATTATTACGTTATTTAGGCTCCTGAAGTATGTAGTAAGTATCAACATACGACACTAAACTAATGACTTCAAGTTGATATACTTTTCAATATGAAATTCTTATTATTTGGATTATAATGAAAATTCATCAATATATTTAAGAACTTCCAAGAACATGCGATTAGTGAGTCTACTTTTAGCTAGTATTTTATCTGCAAAGGCTAACGAGTTAATGCCACAGGGAGGAGAGCTGATTTGGTCCACTATATGATATAGAAAACATATTTAGTTTATGCTTTTTGTAGAAGAAGTTCCATTTAGTTTATTATTTTTTAGTTGCAAGTTTTTTTTAATTATGTGTCTCTTAGATATTTCCATTTATTTTGTATTATGTTTCCATTCATCTCAGAATGAAAAGTTACTTAACCTATCTCATCTGTAATGCTGTTGTCACCCCTTCGTGGTCTTTACTGCATAGCTTTTCCAGATATATATATATATATATATATATATATATATATATATATATATATATATATATATATATATATATATATATATATATGACGTCTTGGTTATAACTCAAGAATAATGCCTATTATTTCGCCAATAAGCGCGAAACAGTGTGTCTATCAATTTCCATCGTTTGTGATGAACAACTTAACATTTCTAACATGTACCGTCTAAGGTAGATGGAGATATTTCGATGCTTCGTGAACTCTAATAACCAGCTCCGCTAGGAGTTTTGTTTCAAATAAATGTCCTAGTTTCCTATAAACCAAATTTAGTAATTACCTAACAGACATTTTATCAACTTTTATCAAATAGTAGATAATTACCACGTTTTCTATTTGACTATCATCGTTACTATCTCATCCAGTGGTGAAGGTTTTTTTTATGTGCGTCATTGACGATATATAACCACATTTTGTACGACTCATTACTTCAATGTTTGAGCAAAATATGATTATAGCTTCAAATTTTATTTATCTCTTGTGAAAGATACTTTCTTAATAAATGAAATCTTTCTCGGCATTGATAGTTGTTGTCTTAACGATAATTCGAGTTTTTGACCTTTGTGAAAGGCCTTATCCGAAACAAAAGACTGTAGCAAAAGTACATACAATATTAATAAATAATACTCGTTCGATAGCTTTGTTTGGATGGTCAATATAAGGCTGAAACATGAATAAAAATTCCTTAATATTATTATTGGAAAGGCGATCAGTAAGAATTCGTTAGTTGCCATGTAAAATGTAAATCTTCATGTGTATTATTATTTTTTTAAGTTTTCGTAATACAGTAATGAATATTTGATAATTAAGTATTCGAATTTTTTGAAGTTGGGTAATCATTATCAGTTCAGAGAAAACGTATTGTAAAATCAATATACCTAAAGATGGATTATAAACGAAGGAAACGTTTTATTTATACAGGGTCCAAATAATTTCAACAAAATGGAGGAACGAAAAACGCAAACTAATCTTGATGTGTTAAGTTTGACCCTCATGTATATTATATGGAAATAAGTCAACAAATACATTACCAAATAGATTTTCGTTATATAGAATAAGTTGCACAACCGTTATTTTCGTAAGTGGAGATTTTATCAACAAAATTAATACTAGGTGGTGTATTGTATTGGTTTAATTTTATATACGAACGTTGAACACTTCTATAACTTTAACCCTTTCGCTCACGGTGTACAATATATTGTACATCACTTTACGTAAATCCTAACGAATTTGTAGTATGCTTCTATTCACTTAACTCACTAAGTACAATATTTTGTGAACATTCTTATTACTATTTTAAACTGTTTCCTTCACCTAGCGTTGAGTAGTTTACCCAAAATTTTTTTATTAATGGTACCTGTTACTGAGTTGTAGCAGTTGTTTCAGAATGTTGAAATGAGGTGGCGCTTCAAACTTTAAAACATGTTGTGACATGTCTGAAATATTTATTTTGGTAATAACCGATACGTGTATTTGTTACTTTCAAAGTGAACTTGCTGAAAATTTAGTTTGTTTTTTCTATATTGGTGTAAATATTACTGAACAATATATTGTACATTGTGCGTAAACGGCAATCGACAGGAATGGTAAAAAACTGCAAGTTATTTAAAGTTCTTGTTATATTAGATTTATTTCATAGTAGTACGGATTGAAAAATGAGTAAAAATGTGCCGTTAAATGAAGAACAGATATTGAAGGGCTTAGTGATGACGATTATGATTGGGGAGATAGGGACGTAGAAGTAAGCAATGAATATGATGATGAAAATAAGGTAAAAGAAGGAAGTTCAGAGGATATGGAAGGTAATTTTGATGATAACTCTTTATCTTCCAGATGCAAACTCCCTGAAAGTACATCTAGGACGAATTTTGTTTGTACTAAGAGCTGCACTTTAAGCATTTCAAAAAAACAAAATTGTTTTTTGACACTTATATCACACAAATAAATGATCAGTTGTTACCTTATGTTGTTTTAAAATTGCATTTCATTTTACAAAATCGAAAATACACTACCACTCATTCAAAATGTGCAATATATTGTACAAGTCATATATATACCGTTTACTCACAATGTACAGTAGTATATTGTACATATCACACAACCTAAAATGGACGACATAGAATTTTTTCGAGTACACCAAAAAATAAAATGGTAGGTCTTCCCAATTTCAGATTTTTATCTTGAAAAAAAAATGCGTCAGCGAAAGGGTTTATATGTATTCGTAGCTGTTATATAGGAGAAATGGCTGATTTGCAAGGTAAGATAGTTAGTCTGAAAAACAGTATTAGCTTCTAGCTCTGGCTAAATCGAGAATACAAAATGAAGAAAGCGGATCTTGAGATAGAAAAAGAAACAAACACTTCTTCTGTCAGACTGTCCTATAATAATACATACTATGCGGACCGCGAATGCACTGAGGCTGAGTTCATGCTTCAAGCGATCAAAAACCAGTTGGTTGACCGCGTTGATACAATGATACCGATGGAAAGCTCGAGTGTGCGTACATCTGGCAACGCCGCAGAGGGGACTGAGACGCGAGGGGAAATGGGGGCTCTGGAAGCTGAATTGTCGCGCCTCTCGGCCGACCTCGCAATAATCGATTCAGCCGTATAGTATGGCGTCGTACGTTTGGGAGTTGTGAGGAAGCGGTTGGAATATTTTCGAGTATTAGTAGGATGTTTTGTAGTTCGTGTTACAAGTCTAACTTACTGATAACGGGATTATTCCAGTTTTTAGTAATCCTAGTAAACAAATTCGTAATGAACGCAGTTCTAAGCATTCTGTAACACATTTAACACATCACAATATACATAGTAATCCTTTTTTGATGTAGGAAAAATTTAAGTAATAAGTTTGTGTTGAGGTCGGTGCATAATTCCAGAATTGATCGCCTTCTTTATGTTCAGGAGGCTATCGACTACGCCCTAAGCTGGAGAGAACTGTGATTATCCTTCATTTTACATATCAGATCAGTAATTCGACGGTGAGTTTATGGCTGAGCACAAAACACTACACTGTTCCCCTCAGATCAACTGATAATCGCATAGCAACATGGCGAGAGTGTTTCCAAACGAACCTCGAGCTGCTATGATTATGAACCAGGCCTTGATACAACGATCTGCAGCCCGGTTACGTATTTATAGAAACTTGTGCACATGCGCGTGTTCCCCTGCCAGCTCAGCATATTGTCCGTTTGACCGTAGGACGCAGTAGCGCCGGCTTCGGTTGCGGTGAGGTGGAGAGGCGGCCGGGAAAAGTGGAGCTGGAAGGTTGCTGGTTGCAGCATTCTACCGCTAGACATTAGTTCTGGAAGCTGTTTGCGTCCGTACCATTTCTTGATTTCTCCAACTTTATCTTGTGACTAGGTATGCCGATTTTTTCAAACATGTATCGATTTTTGAATCGATACAATAAAAATCAGGGTAAAAATGAATAGATTCGAATCACAAATCACGCCAAAGTTTAAAAAAATGTTATGTTTCAGAGTAGGTATCATTACGAAATACTTGAGGAATATCGTGAATAAAACGAAAAAGTATTAAACATTTATTAACAATTATAAAACAAAAATAAATTGTCATTAACAAAGGAACATAAATTCTCAGTCTCTAAAATATAAAAAGTTTGACAACATATTAAGTTGACTGCCAATCGTTCTGATCTATAGAATTCAAAAATATTAATTTAGAGAGTCTCTCTCCTTGTAACCTATTTCTTGACTCTTGCATTATATTTCCAGTTCTGGAAAATAAACGTTCGGAAGGTACAGAGGTAGCTACAATAACTAGATGCATTAGTGCTATTTTTGATAGATTCTTGAATACTGATGCATTATCATTCCAATATTTAATTGGATCTTCATTGAAATTTATCACTGGTTCGGATGTATGATGACGGAATTCATTAATTTCAAATTGAAAGTCATTAGAATTGTGTTCTACTCGATTGGCCAGTTCAAAGTGAACACTCCAAATACTTCTGTCCTTGACTCCATTATCTTGTATGTTTTGATTTGATGATGCACCATCATCACTATTATTGGGAATACTCGGTGTGTACTATTTGTGAATTTTTTCTGTGTATATGAAAGTAAAAGTCCCCGATCGATTTTCGTCAAAAAAATAATCGATTTGGTGAGTCGATAGTTCCTAGAAAATCGATTACAGAATCGACTTTTTTGAGCGAAAAAGATCGACCTATGAAAAATCGATTTCAGAATCGGCATGCCTACTTGTGACTAAATTAATTGATTTTTACGAATCGCATATCGCTCATAAGGCCCCTACACACGGGCGTCGATGTCTCAACCCTTTCCGGCCCAAATTATTTTTTGTGGAAAAGATATATATGGTTTGATAATGGTTTATAAGAGATACTCGAAGAAAATGAAACAAATTTCAAGATAAAAAAACACAAGGATTATCCTGCAGGATGTGGTCACTCCACATAACTAGTAGGAACATATAACCAAACAATATAACCTATTTTGCGTAATATAACATGAAACAGTTTTTGTCATGTTTCAAACATAATTCTACTTTGCACGCTGAACATTTCTTACAAATCATAGAACTCATCTGCATGAAGATTTTCTAAATATTCAGTTATTGGGTTCCCAACCCTCCCGGATTGCCCGGATGACTCCGGTAATAATGGTCAACCTCCCGACTTCCCGGGGTGACTAATTTCCCCAGTGTTTTTAAAATTATACGCAACCGCTCTCTACTAATCAAACTTCGATTTTTAATGATTATGATTTTGTGGTAAAAAACTGTCAAATATTAGAAGCAGAGTATATATAAATTAAAAATAAATAAATTATTCACATTTTCTTCAACCCCCTACTAAACTCTCCCGGGTTGGTCCTTTCGAAAATTGGCAACCCTATTCAGTAGGTAGGTACTCCAAACTTGCTTCTTCAGAACTAAAATAAGATAGCACGATTACGTAAGTGCCCAGTGGTCACTTCAGGAGACCCCAACAAAATTAGTAATTTCGAAAGAAAGGAAACATTTACGTTTAATATATTCATGAAAATGCATAAGTAAGATATAAGTAAATAACTTTGGAGCCATTTATCCACCATTCATAAATAAAAATAACAAATTCACACAGTTTCAGCAGATCCTCTAAGTAGTATCCAACTATAGTAAACAAATGCACGTTATACGCGCTTCGACTCATTTCGGTCTATCTTCGATGAACACGTCAAATTTTTTTACTATGTTGGACAACCCACAAAACACACTGGTATAATGAAATAGTCAACGAGTAGTTTTACTCATGACTAACAAACTGTGGTCTTCCTAGCTAACCAGTTGCCCTGAAAGGGTTAATACATCAACGTGCATACAAGGACGTACAACTAATAACGTTAATGTGGATGCAGAAAACTCACGTTTTTGAATGCACAACTCGGATGAATGCCGCGTTGATGTTTTCAGGAATCGCTTAAATTTTTGGATGCGCATTCCAACGAATGCATTCAAGTCTCTACGTGTGGATGCAAATAACCGTGGAGTGTGCGTTTTTAAAGCAGTAGCGGCGTTTAAGTTTATGAAATAATTTGTTACTGCAGTAGGTATTTAAAATAATAAGTTAAATATTTTATGCATTTGTATAATATTTACTAAAAATGTTTGCAGATAGTTTTATCATTATGTCTGACTGCAGAACAATGTCCCGAGAATTTGTGGAGTTGTACAGGGACCTACCCTGCTTGTGGCAGACAAAATCAAAGCACTATTTAGGCCGAAATGAAGAAAATTAAGCATACGAAATATTGATAGAGAAGTTGCAAATCATTCAACCAAATGCAACAAAAAGTACAGTTGTCGCTAAAATTAATAGTCTTCGTGGTGGGTTTCGGGGATAAAATGAAAAAGTTTTCATCTCGAAGAGAAGTGAGGCTTTCGGAGATATCAAAATAGTGAATTTTAAATCTTGGTAACTTCTTGCAATAATTTCTGCAGTTATTGCCAATCTCATCATTGTGTCTTGACGTTTCATTAATGGAATAACCATGTCCAATAGTTACGAATAGGTTTTTTCGTCCATCCTCTAGTTCTAACCTCAATTTTTTTAACAGGTGAATGTGTGAAAATTTTATCGTTTTAGAAAGCAGACCACATTCGGCGACGATTTTCCTTTTTCTTTCTACACGCCACTGCCACCAGAGCTAAATATTCCTCCTGCTCAGACATCTGGCCCAGTGTTGCCAATTTAGCGACTTTGTCGCTAGATCTAGCGACATTTCATTGTCTTTAGCGGCTTAAATTAAGTGTCTAGCGACAAAAAAAATCTAGCGACTATTCTAACGACTTAAAAAAGTATTTTCGTACCACATTCGAATGCTGCTATTCAGTCTGCAGTCATTAAACTCTATTTTAATGATTAAATATATTTAAGAAGAACCAATAAAAGCTGCTAGCTAAAGAAAATTGGAAACAATTCATTTGGCAAACGTACATGGCACCCTCAGCCATCTACTTCACGTATTAATTCCAGGTTCAAGACGGCTACATTAACCATTTCAGATTATTAGCGATAGTTTCTGATGATGAATGAAGAAAGTTTTTCATCATTTTTAGTATTATGTTTTAGACTTTTTATTTGTGAAATAATCATTTTTTCAATTGGCGGCAATAAATAATATTTCATGTATTATTTTATTTTTGGTATCAATTTCTCGATTTTTTATTCTCAATTGTTTTATACCGATTACAATAATTATTATTCTTTGTAAGTAAATCAACTTATTTTCTTTTATTTCAATAGATCAAAAAACTGTGTCCCATTTCTGTGTAAAACACTATAGAATTAAAGGTACTTGAAAAAATTGCTCTCGTCTACTGATATTTAGCGACTTCTAGCGACTTTGGATTGTCCATAGCTAGCGACATCTAGCGACTTTTCAAGCGTCCGTTAACGACTTTTTGAAATGTGTAATTGGCAACACTGATCTGGCCAAACATTTTAGCAGACTGGACAAAACTATGGTTTTGTACGTACGTGTGTACGCAATCAGGTTGCACGTTATTGGTTGCACGTCGATGTATGAAGACAACGACGTCCGTGTGTAGCCCGCCTTACACTCACACAAAATAACGTTTTGTCATGTGAAGTTTGGTGCTAGGTTAGCGTCTGACAGAATTGTAAACAACAACACCTCGTTTTTCAAAGGTAGCCACGATGTCAACTGTAATTTATAGTCGGAAACGATTATTTACCATCGAAGACGATGTAAACATGTTTCATCATGTAGTGCGGTTCTTACTTAAAAGTAACAAACATTTTCATATATCATTTAAATGATATAGGAGAAATAGCCAACCTATGATTTAGATGTATGATAAGATACACATAATTTGTAAATAGTTTTTTTCTGTATCGATCATTCAGTAAATTTCTGTTAGAGAGTGTATTGCGTTTCAATTCGGCATTGAAATAACCTCGATTGAAGCTCCAAGTGAGCCAAATTATTAGTAATTCCATGTTTAATTATTATAGAAAGTAACTTGACGTTAAATGCAGTCGCCTTAAATACTTTCGTGTATAATTTTTGTTTTAATCTTATGGATTACAGAAGCTAATTCAATTCGATGTTTTTTTTTAAATTATTTTACATTTTTCTCGAGCACTTTGAGGTAAATGAGGTCATTTAATTATGCGCAACATGACTCATTCATACATTATTCATAGTAAACCGTTATTAATGCAATAATCCTTTCAAGTTCATTTTCTTTACGTTTACTTACTATTAATTCGCTTCTTATTTTTTTCGGATGTCGTTCTAACACTGCGTTTGTACCAACTAAAACTGATTACTTTTTAGTTTTTGGCTTGGACTTATTGTCTTTGTGAATTTGTGTTTTGATTTTGGAGAGTATCTAGTTTATTTAATTATATGGTGTGATACTTATATTTGTGCACAATAAACAAAAATTATTAAGTGATTGAAGTCAATCAAATATAAAAAACTGACGCATACAATTTTTTTTTTTTTCATAGTATCCTTCTTTAGGCTCTCGATTCTAAAACGGGCATTTGTTATGAACTGTTCGCCCTTCAGTTATGTATAAGCAATCTTCATAAATACGATAGGCTTTCGATATTGATCTTCGACTATCTTTACGGCTGAGAACAACATTCATCACTCTCCAAGCGTGGTCCCTTCCTCAAGCGGTATTTTCGCATGACCGATTCCTACCCCGAACATACCTGTGCGACCGAGCACCTGACTACAAGATTTCTCTGAAAAGTTGAAATGAAACGCAAAGGTCCCAATGTCAACATGACAAATCGTCGGCTATGGTGTTATACTCGATTCTTTTGTGCGTCGGAGAAGGTAGCGTGGATTCTTTGAAAACAGGGTTTTTAGTGAGAACCATAAACCCCGAACGATCACCAAAATCCTTTCTTCTCGAGATTAAGTATATCTGCACCGTCGTCGACTTATAAATCAGTTTGAAAAATCTCGGAGCTTTTTCTGAATCATTTTTATTGAAGATTTTCAGAGATACTAACATGATGTCCATGTTTTTATTTGATTATTTTTCCGTTCATTAATGCTGATATAAGTATATATATATATATATATATATATATATATATATATATATATATATATATATATATATATATATATATATATATATATATATATATATATATATATATATATATATATATATATATATATAATATAATATAATATAATATATATATATATATATATATAGTCCCCCTCAGATATAATACACTTGTGCCAGAGTTTTTTCCAATCTTCGAAGCAGTTCTGATATGCACTTTTTGGTATGCTCTTGAGCTCTCTCAGCGATTCGGTTTATTTCACCTCAATCGTCCCAAAACGCCGTCCTCTCGTGGGTCTCTTCAATCTTGGGAACAGTAAAAAGTCGCAGGGGGCCAAATCTGGTGAATACGGTGGCTGAGAAATTCCTAAGCGATGCTCATGCGACGATTTTTTTGGTCAAAATTCAGCAATTTTGGAACAAACTGCATGGCATGAGCCAAGAGATATGCCGACATCCTCAGCAACTTCTCTAATAGTGATTCGACGATTTTCCATAACGATTTTCTTCACTTCCTCAACATTTTCATCGCTTGTTGATGTGCTGGGGCGTCCAGGGCGAGCGTCATCATTCACATCTTCTCGACCTTCTGTGAAGAGCTTGTACCACTTGTAAACATTTTTTTGGCTTGAAGTAGACTCACCGTATGCCACTTTCAACATTTCAAGTGTTTTGGAGCACTTGATTCCATTTTCACACAAAATTTAATGCAAACTCTTTGATCAATGTTTTTCGACAGCAGAAAATCGCCGAACACGCAAAACACTTCTAACTTTTATGCTTCTCACGAACGAATCAAACGTGCTATATAGCTAAAACTGTGAACATATGTTCGAGACGAGTGTACCAACATAACAAGATGAAAAAATCTATAATCGAATGTACGTAGCCCGCGAAATTTGAAAATTCACCTTATTTTTTGAACAGACCTCGTATATTAGGTATATAATATTATAATATTATATAATAGAATGAATGATAATCAGTTGATGTAAATACAAATTTGAAACAAACACTTGTTCGTTACTTTGTGACATTTTTAAACATAAATGAGAAAAAATATACCTTGTTTTTTATCACTATTTTTATTCAATTATTTGCGATTGAAGTTTCGTATTAGGTATTACTAATTTTCAAACTACATTCGCTTGAGAATGTATAAGTACTACGAAACTGCAGTCCCAAATAATTGAATAAAAATAGTGATAAAAAATAGTAGGTATATTGTTTCTCATTTATATTTAAAAACACTTGTTCTTAAAGAGATTTACTGAGTGTCATGGGTACAACCAAAGAAGCTCTAGTAGAGGTGAAAGGTAATTCACCATATAATAAAGTGATATAAATATCTGTAAGAACGAATGTTTTTTAGTCACATCTTCCCCAAAAATAATAGAAACTTGCATTGTATACAAAGTCACCTGGACAACGATTTTTGAGGTTTTCTGATATCAAAATTTGGGTATATTCAATCAAAGTTTAGGCTTTTTTTTTGCTTTGCGGTATGCAGTGACAGGGAGTTGTATGAGCCGACATTTTTCAATAATCGATAACGTTTATCATATTAGTTAGAAATTCCAGTAGACTATTGTTATTAACAAAATGATTATATAACAAAGTATTGTATATATCTATACTATCGTCTAACTAAAGTATGGTTATAATTATCAAAATAACTTTGAGGGGCTGCAAACAATGGTTTTGAATATTTATAAAATTCATTGAAATCAATTAATTCAAAATTTGTTTGTTCTGTTCTAAACATTTGAACGGCTACAACAATAGATATATGATTAGTCGGTGAATATTCAAATTTTGGTTGATACCATATTGTTGAATTTATAATATTTTTCACTGGCGCCGTGGGAAATTGCTGAAATAATTCAACCAATTATACAGCTTTGTCTCTTTTTTCAAATAATTTATTGCCTGGAGCTTCTTCGTCACCACCTTCGAATTTGCTGTATGTACTGAAACCTGCTTGCCTCATCATCATCGACAAACTCGCAATATCTTTCACGTTGTAGAAATCCAATTTCGCAAGGTATTGTCGCTTTCGGAGTAGAACAGTAGGTAAAATATCCTCGGTGAAATTCCTGTGAATACTTTGATAAATAGAACAAGTATTTTCTTCCTAACTCATAAAGATAAAAAGATCTTCTCTTGATTCTAAATATCTAACTCAAATTATGTAAAATATACTTGTTAGCTGAACTGAACAATACCAATTTCAACAAAGTGATTAGTTACTTAATGGAAAATCAGCAAATAACCTTTCAAGGGAGCTGTCACTACAGTTCAAGATTACCTGTGAGCTACCTCAATCTTATTAGTTTCACCTGTAGTGGGTAATAAGAAGATAATTGACTAATCATCAGTTGTTTCTCAAGTGTAGCAATTGTACTGGAGTTTGAAGTTTTAATACAGAACAATCAGATGTTTGACTCATATCATTAGATCTAATAGATGCATAAGGTTGATGCGAGAACCTTCAGCTATACGTATGGATCAGTAATTTTCGATCGAAGGAATATTTAAATTGAAATATATTTTAAGTATGAAATAAATGTTTGTCAGTCAAATTTGTTTTCTCTTCTCTGCTATCTTCTTTGTGTACAACTCGAATTGCTCCAGTTATAAATGGCAAAAAAGGAAGGACCGAGAGCCGTGCTTTTAGCTTGATAGATTCGACCAAAATGACCAAGATGTCCCCACTTTAGGTGGGCATAATAGCAGGATTGCAGAGAAATTTATGAGGAACCTATGTGGCCGAGTTCCAATTCTCTGAGTGGTTCTCCGAGAAAATGCACAGCATTTTTCTGAAAAGTACCCATGAAAGTACATTTTTGGACACTAGGGTTTTCCCAAGTGACTTGACGGCAAAGCGTAGCAATTTCCGTTCATCTAGAGGGTTCATGTTTGATATAGCTATACCAAACACTCAACAACAAAGTGTCATAACTCTGGAGCATTTTGTCGACAAGAAAAAAAACGTTCGACACAAAGCGAATGGCGTGTCTCTTCTCCAAGGGAAGGGTCGGACTTCTTAGTGTGGTACTCTATTAAGATGGTCATGCTACGACCTATCCAACGGTGTGTATATCATAAGGAGTAGAAGTTTCTAGGAGCAGCACAGATACGTGATTTTTGTGTTTTTTTTCTGAAATAACGAGCTTCTTGCTTAAGCTGAAAGCTTGTAAAAGCTCTCTATTGTCCTTGAGGGGTTTGCCATGCTGCTGCTATTTACCGTGATAGTGTGCTTAAGTGCGGAATGCTAGGTATAATGACTCATAGAACGAGCTCCCTTCGAAGGTTATTTGACAAATCTCAATGATCAAATGATAGTAACTGTTTTTGTTCAAGTATGTGATATAACAAGATAATATGAAGTTATATCTAATAAGTTTTTTCCGTATTGAAATCAATCATAGATTTATCTGTGGTTTTAGAGAGTCAGAAAAGTGATCCACAAACTGCTATAGGTAATATTAAATGTTATACCAAAGGCGCATTGCAAAGTGCTATCAAGCCGATGACCTTTTCAAGAGGGTCAGGATTGTGATCAGACTGTGACGCCATAACGTTTCGACCCTTTCGTAAAAAAATCGATACACTTTCTCCTGCATGAAATTATTACTATAGTGGCTAACAGAACTGTGCGAAGTGTGCTTCATTTCAATGGTTATTATAAAATGATAAGAATTTTGATAAAAAACTTGACTGGTATATTCAAACATATAAATTTATGTGAGTGTTAATTTCTATGAATTCCTAGTTATTATTTTTTTTTAATTTCAGATATGGACGTGTACAGAGTGTCAAGCTGTTGCCGAGAAGTACAAAGGAGGAAACGGGCGAGAGCACGATGGCGTGTACGGTGGCGTTTATGGACATCAAGAGCGCGTCCAAGGCCCATAACACCGAACACAAGGTGGACGATAGGACTCTGACGACGGAGTACTACGAACCAGCCGCCATTCCGTCCGCTGCATCACCGCAGACAACGACCTCACCGTATTCTACCTCACCTGGTAGCAATAGGTTTCCAAACGGTCACAGGTGAGTTCAGCGAATCACCATTCGATTATGTTTTTAGCAATTTCTCTAGGTTCATCCACCAAAAGCACAGATAAGAGTGAAGAAAACTTGTCGCACCTTCGGCGGTAATTTTGCTATATTTGCCTGGTACCATAAGTGATGCATTTCTCCTCAGCGTACGTGCGACCTAGTTTATGAGTTTCAGCTTGTCAACAAGAAATGAAGATGTGATAAACTTCTGCGCGATGTGGAAACTGTTGCGTTAACTAGGGAAAGTCTTCTTTCCTCGTACATATACAGACAGCAAACGCGTGAGCAGTAGAGCTCCATCACTAACTTCGTATGTTCTCCTCATTTTTGTGACGATATTCGATATCATAAAAATGGCAGCAGTGGGAGAAAATAATTGAAACTTCAAAAGACTGGATCCTTAACATCAAATCTAACTGAATTTATAGGGAAAGTAGAGATATGCAAGCTTGAAAATCTTCAAGAAATTTCAACATAAAAATTGTGGGTATGGGAAAAAGAGTTGAAACCACCAAAGGAGGGTACATCGCTAATATTAACTCAATTTACATACAAATTTTCAGCCTTCTAACAGAATTTGAGGGGATGTAGAATTGAAAGGACTAGAGTGCTGAATTTCCTATAATATATTATTTATAATTAGTCTTCACATACTTTGCCACCGAAAATTGCCGAAATTTTGACCGAATTTAGTTCTGCCCCAAAAACATCCCCAGATAACAAATTTCAGTTCATTTGGCCTGTCTGAATAGAACTGCTGGAAGTGACAAAATGAAGATTCTTCACCGCTTCATATATATATATATATATATATATATATATATATATATATATATATATATATATATATATATATATATATATACAGTATGGTGCAAATGAAAGGAATAAATTCGTTATTTCGTAAACCGGCGACTTTGAGGAAAAATCCTGAAACCCGTCGATTTTTATTTTGAAACAGGCTATTCGTAAGGATACCTTTTTATTTTTGACGTCATCTATGCGAGCGTGATGACGTCATAGCTAAAATTTTTAAATGGAAATGTGGGTGTTGTAATACATTATTTGAAAGGTCTTTTAAATACCTATTCAGCCATATCAATATGTAGAGTAATTGATTTTTGTATTTGTTTAAAAAATTAATAAAATTTTATTATTACAATAAATATTTAATATGTATTACTCATTAAATACAACGAAACCTAAATTAAGTGCTCCGATTGTTTACCTTCAGCTAAAATACAATGAGAAAGACGTCCCGCGAACTCTTCTCGAACCTTCTCTATAACTTCCGGAGTTATTTGTGCAACCTCAATACGTATCCTTTCTTTGAGTTCATTGATATTTTGTGGTTTATTTTGGTACACTTTGCTTCTCAAGTATCCCCATAAAAATAAATTAAGAGGAGTCAAATCAGGTGACCTAGGCGGCCATTCTATTGTTCCTCTTCGACCTATCCAACGATTTGGAAAGACGTTGTTCAAATAGTTGCGCACCAAGACAGCATAGTGTGGAGGCGCACCATCTTGCTGCAGCCATAAATCATTTCTGTTTGGAAACAGCCGGTTCAATTCGGGTAGCAAGAAGTTTTGAAGAAATTCAAAATATCGAGGACCTGTTAAGGTTTCTTCGAAAAAGTATGGACCAGTAATCCTATTATCTATTATTCCCGCCCAAACATTAACTTTCTCTGGGTATTTACTACGGTACTCTTGCATCCAGTGTGGATTTTCTGTAGCCCAGTACCGATAACTTTGACGATTGACATGACCGTTTAGTAGAAATGTAGCTTCATCCGAGAAAATAAACTTTTTTAAAAACATCGAATCTCTGTTATTTTGTTCCATCATAATTTCACAAAACTCAATTCGTTTATCAAAATCATCTTCCATAAGCTGTTGTAATAAACTTACTTTGTAGGGATGCAACTTTTCCTTCTTTAGCTTTCTAAGAACTGTTGAATGGTCCATGTCATTATCTAATGCTACTTGCCGTGAACTGGTATGGGGATTATCTTGAAAGGCAAACAGAACATCTAGTTGTTTGTTTTCTGATATTGGTTTCCTACTACCTTTGGGGGGGTTTTTGATATGGCCCGTTTCTCCGAATTTCTTCTCAATTTTGCTTGTAGTGGATTGTGAAATTGGTTCTCGGTTGGATTATTTATTATTGAATAACGTACATACTTCTTTCTGTGTAGGTGCTTTATCTCCACAACCAATCATTATTAGAATTTTTCAATTCTTTGCGTTTCAGTCAGCTTCATGTTGATAGATACAAAGACTTTTTGAATTCGTCTAATACAATAATACTTAATTATGTCAAAGTGTCAATGTTGATGTTGATAAGGTATCTAGATTTTTAAAAAAGGAAAAAACTGAAATTTTATTAATTTTTTAAACAAATACAAAAATCAATTACTGTACATATTGATGGCTGAATAGATATTCAAAAGACCTTTCAAATAATGTATTACAACAGCCACATTTCCGTTTAAAAATGTTAGCGATGACGTCATCACGCTCGCATAGATGACGTCAAAAATAGAAAGGTATCCTTACGAATAGCCCGTTTTAAAATAAAAATCGACGGATTTCAGGATTTTTCCTTAAAGTCACCGGTTTACGAAATAACGAATTTATTCCTTTCATTTGCACCATACTGTATATATATATATATATATATATATATATATATATATATATATATATATATTATATATATATATATATATATATATATATATATATATATATATATATATATATATATATATATATATATATATATATATATATATATATATATATATAGGTAGGTAGGCTTAGGGTTTTCTGTGTAAAGTATTCACCCTGTATAGTTCAACTCTTCTAGTTTCAGGTCATTTATCTATCTCATGGTCTATCAAGTTTTACACCATATGTCTCAGAAAAATAATCAACTGAGAAAAATTCGGCAGTTCAGGTGGATACGCAATATTTTCATCTACGGGATTTCTCCATCAAACTTGGGGGCCACTTAAAATTCCTGTTTCGTTGTTCGATATTGTTTTAGGAGCTGTATCAACATTCTGTGCGCTTACGGTATATCGATCGATGGTACACTCTGCCGAGGATGTCATTCAGTCAATGTTTTCACAGGATACCTTTCGCTATGTGTAAAATCCCTCGCAGTGTAGCAAAATATTTGTTTTTCGGGAATGTTGACACATCCACGTACTTACCACGTTTGCTTCTTTACCGAGTCGAAATATTTATATTCGAATGAAAGCCCGAAGGTATCATCAAATACGAGAAAACGTTCGAATATTACGTCTTGTGCGTGTTTGTTGCGTGCGTTTGAAATTGAAACGAACTTCCCGAACCATTGAAATATTGAAAATGTAATGTTGGAACGTTTTGGTTATCAGTAAATGTATATTCGACACCAACAACGAAAATTTTAACATACAATGTTGCCATGTCATTTTATCTATTTACCGATCTAGGCTGATACATTTTTCGTATTTCCAATATGATCCTATTGTGACAACAACAATGCACCACAATATCAACAAAGCTATTGGTGAATTGTAAAATTGATTATTTCATCATCTGTTTCCTGACGGGAAATGTATTTTTATCGTTAGTTGCCATGAAATCCGTCAGCGCTCTCATGTTGGCTATATATATATATATATATATATATATATATATATATATATATATATATATATATATATATATATATATATATATATATATATATAAATATATATATATATATATAGATATATATATGATATATATATATATATATATATATATGATATATACCATGAAACCACGGTTACCATGACAACCATAATTTCTACCAAAAATTCGGGAAGTATGAAATATTTTTCATGGGTATACTAATTAAGAGGGGGAGCCCGTCTCGATCGCCACACGATATTACAGCGTCTAGACCAGTGTTGCCAAATTTTAATATGAATTTTACACAGAAGTTTGATTTGGGTTGAGTTAGGTTATGTTATTGATTTTCATAATTTTAATAATGGAAGGAAACGTCCGACCAATGATTTCTGTATTTATTCGTTGTGGATCATTGTTGTTCTGAATAAGATGCTAACACCAACTGGGAAAATTATTAATTTATTAATAAAAACTCTAATTCATGAGAAATCCTAGCCAGTGACTAATACAGATAAATATAACAATGGGTTTATAAAATTTCAAGAGATACCCATGAAAAACACGATCTATTGTTGTCCACCTTATGAACAGAATGAATTTTTTTCATCATACTGTTCTATACGATATTTTTCTTGTCATAACAGAATTCTCTTTGTTTATGTTCATATAATTTTCACATAACAACCTATATTGACTTATAGTTTCCACAAATTATATAAAATCAATTATTTATTTTCCATCCATTTGATCAGTTCTCATATCTACATTATGAATAATCTTGATTGATCTATAAGATGTGTTCCTTTTCATAACCCCAAGAACCTAAATATTTGACATTTTGCTAGTTCAGGAAAATTACGACAGTCCGGCAGCACTGCATTGATACATTTTACTTTGATGCATTCCTGTCGTGATGCGATCTAGACCCTTAAGGCATGTTCGCATTAGTCTAGTGGCGAGTAATTTAGTAACTAAACGTGTACGAACTACGAAAATTTAGTAGAGTCGTTTAGTAAATCGTTCAGTCGAGTCAATCCATTTGGTTCTTTTTTCTCGGGCGAGTAGCACCCCCCACCACGCGTTACTACTCACTGTTTCACCGGCTAAACAAGTCTGAACCGGCCGAAATTAGTCGAGTGCATTGGTTACCGCCTAAATGTCGTTTCGCTGAAGCGAAGAAACAACTTCAAAATTTATTTCCAAATATGGACAACATGAGTGCTTAAGGAATTTCAAATCCCCACATTATAAAAACAAACAGATTAAACAATCCGCATACTTGGACTTAGAAAATACATCGAATATATCCGAATTTGGTGAAAAAGAAATGGAAATGAAAAACATAATGCCTGTAATTTTGTAACTGCCGGAATCGCACTCCTTAAAAGGGTATCTATAAGCTGAATTTCAGAGTGTATTTTCATTAACAGAATCTTTACACCATTTTCGGACATTCTCAAAGTCCCGAAGTATTCTTTGGGATCTTTCAATGCTAATTCGTTCAGAAGACAATTCGTAGCTCCTAGTTTATCTCTCCTATTGATCCATTTTCGTACCCATAGTTTCTTTGTACCAACCACACAGATTTGCTCTTCCACCTCTTGTGAAATAGCTATAACGATTAGCTTAATCAGTTTGTTTACTTTATTGAATTGCGTGCTGTTGATCTTCAAAAACCACTCACTTGTGAATTGTACTGGACTAAAGTGCGAACAATTTCTGGGCAGTAGCGAGTATTTTAGTTACAAAATTACTGGTCACTCGACAAAATTACTAGCCTAATGCGAACAAGGCTTTACTCTTAACAGGACTATCGAATGGTAGCTGCGGGCTCTTGTTTTTATGAACTTGTGTTCCATTTACGATAAACGTTCATTTTCTCACATTACTCAACAAAGCATAAACAGTCAAAAAGATCTTCTAGATATATCTATGTTGAATTCGAGTCGATGTATCTCTGTGCTCGCTGACTCGTGCATCCGGCGTGGCCCCCGCCTGCCAGACGTCCGATTGTTCCCTGTTCTTTTGTTCGTTTTCGCTGGAGGCAAATGGAGCTCACCTTCGCGCGAAGACGCGGATCTCGAAAAACCGGCAGGTCATGACGAAGCGTACGGATTTTTAATTTTCACGGTGAAATTTTTGTATTTCAGTCGCGCTCTCGCGTAACGCTCGACTTCAGATAGAGGAAAAAAAAATTTGGAACGTGTTCCGTGCCGTAGAATCGGGATTCCGCACTGTCTTCGGTCCGAGAGCGTGCACGGTTCGTTTTTTCCGTACAAGTTTCTTAGTCAGCGACGACAACAACGTACTGTTAGTTTAATTATCAATTTTGTGACTTGTGATTGCTGGGAATTTTTTTTTCGTCGGCCGAGAAATTGGATATTTTAGGCTCGTACAATGTCCATGAAGTATACTGGTTGGTAATTAAGTTATTCTTCTTTAGGGACAAAAAATTAACGTGTGGGTTGCCGATTTTCAAGCGATATATCTTAAATCGCTACAACACCTTTTGAAAATGATGTGCTATAGTTGAGAATCTTTTGAAAAAAATGCCTAGACCTACGGAGTATCAATTTTTCTGTCACACGTTTTTTTCCGGTCTTGTACAAAATTCACTATAATAATGACACTTTAAAATGGAGTTATTGGTATCGTTAGATTGGGCATGACCTCTAGATGAACAGAAATTGGTGAGCTAAGGCCAGCGGTCCTAGGTTCTAAATACCTACTTTTATGGGTACTTACCAGGAAAATTCTGCGCATTTAGTCAGGATTCAGGGACTTGGAACTTGGCCATGTAGGTGCCTTATATGTATGTTGCCCTATAATTCCACTGTGGGTTATGCTCACTTAGAGTAGCACCATCTTGGTTAAGCCGTTGATCGAACTTAAATAATAAAACCATTATTGGGGGAGTAAGAAAGATTGTGGGTGAGATTCTGGAGATTGAATTAACCACTGACCATTTTTACCCCCCCCCATACTAACCCTCCACATAATCAACGAATTCTATATTTCACCAGCATTCGTTTCTATAACTCTGCTAATGTTCACTGTACTCTTATCGAGAAAATGATAACTAGGATTTTATGACAGAAAAAAAATCACCAGTAGCCCCCAGTGTATTGTCGCATTTTTTTATACTATATTAGACACCCTACAAGAATAATTAAATAATAAAATAATTATTGAATAATTCACATCCACTTAATCAATTTTTGGAAAACAAAGAAGCCCAAGGCGAAAACCTCCAAATAGAGAGAGGATATAATTATATTTTTCTATTTTTCGATTAATTTATTTCAGTTTTGTCATATATGTTCGTACAACTATTTGAAACATAAATTTCAAATAATAATCAAATTTAAAATCAATGAGTAAGTATATTCCTCAAAGAATGGCTTATTACCGTAGTCATAGTTGAAAGCTTTATATTTTTCGATACTTTAATGTTATCTAAGGGGTAGGTAACTCTTCTATTGACTAAATAGCATAAAATCAATTTGCCTAATTTAAAAAGTGTGTAACTATTTAGTTTTCGAGTCGTAACTGAAAATGCGTAGGTATTTGATTTTCTCGTTATGAATTTCTGAAAACTTGTCAAGTTCAAGCTTCAGGTCATTATATGTTGTATCAAATCAAATATTTTTCATCTTCAGAAACTATTCCCAGTTGAAAAATATTTCGTTAGATTAACGTTTCACGGAGATACAGAGTGGTTTTTATTATTACGACAAAAATTGAAAGATGTTCTAACAATCCACTTGGGACTACGCAGAATCTAATAACGTTGTGGGAAGTTTTGGCAAAACCTTTCTAATGATGTTCTCGTGATGGAAGCTGGTGGTAGTAATAGATAAACTTTTATTAATTGAAATAACTTTAATATCTTGAATTAACTGAGATACAATCTCCCCCGACAACGGTTAACAACAGATTGCCTTTACTGCATTTAATACTACCAACTTCAGAATAAGAAAAGTACTACCAACTATGTTTTACCAACTTAAATTTTGATTGCAAATAAACCTAAGTAGAGTGCCACACTTGGGAGAGTAGAGTCTTGACCAAAGACTTGGAACTTGGTCATATAGGTTCCCTATGCCCACCTGAAATGGTTAAACGGACCGTTAAAATTGATGGTTTCTTCCTTATATAAAACGATATTTGAGAGACTAAGAGTGATTGTGTGTCAAAGCCAGGGATCTCTACTGACATGGGAGTGCCGTAATACCATAAAGCAACTGGCCAGAGGCAATAAAGTGACTCTACTGTGGGTGCCAGGGCACTGTGGTGTTGAAGGAAATGAAAAAGCCGATGAACTTGCAAAAATTGCATCAAGGTTAACACCTGCTGGACCTGAGCCTTTCTGTGGTCTTGAAAAAGACCAATATAAGGCAGCGGTTCAACAATGGGATTTGGATAATAGAGTAACCCTCTGGAGAAACACTCCTGGACTCACGCAGTCAAAGAAGTTCGTAAAGATTTCACAGACCTATGCCAGAAAGCTCCTGAGGCTGTCACGAGCTGAGCTTCGGGTGATGGTTGGACTGCTGACAGGGCACTGTCGGTACAAGTACCATTTGTACCGTATGGGAAAGTCAGCAGATGATATTTGTAGGCTCTGTGGATCAGAAGCAGAAACAGCTGAACACATGGTATGCAAGTGTCCAGAGTTGGCGGGACTAAGAACCACCCATATGGGGAAACCTGTTCTGGATACCCATGAGGTAATGGCCAAGGCCCCCAAGGATGTTGTCGGGTTTATCAACACCATTGACGACCTCCTTGGGTTTCAATGAATGGGTAGGGTAGAGAACAAAAGGCCTACATGGTCGCAGTTCCCGGAAGGCTAACCGAGCCACAACGACCCCAGTCCAAAAAAAAAAGAGTGATTGTGGATGAGAAAAATTGACAGGAATGCCAAGTGGTTATTCAACTACACCAAGGGGTTTGGAACTTTAACCAAAGCTTCATAGTTATATAACTAGAATAAACTTCGAGTTGTTACAAAAAAAAAACTATAAAGAAATGAAACCAAATTTTGAAAAACCTTTATTTCGAATCAGAAATATCTTTCGATTTAAACATTCCTCTGATGTAAAATTACTGCTCTATTCGCATAACTGGAAGTCTTCATCAGCTTCCGCCTTTTGCATCAATATCAGTTTGGCTATTGGAATTAGCAATTACTCTTAAAGGATGATATCTTAATGCATAATTTCGATTTATTATCGGCGTTATTATCGAAGTCGTTTTGTACGCAGAAAATAATATATCTGATGTCAACGGTGCAAAATTACGCACCCAGATAAATCTACTACGATAATAAATAATGATATTCAAGAAACCGGTACAATACGGTACACACGCAGTGGCTGTACGGTATAATTTAATCGTCTTACAAATAAGGCATAATTTGTCAGATAATTGTTACTACTCCTTATTCGATCGTTATGAAAGAGAAGTTTCACGCTTAAATTTCGACCTGCTACGCACAAAATACGTTGAAAGTACGTTGAAATCGTCCTTTTCAGGATCGTCTCGAAAAATAACAGCGTTTCTCAACCTTTCAGAATTCGCGGACCAAATTTCAATCGTAATTTTCATCACGACCCCCGCATAAAATAAAATATATACAATGCTTCATATTGTTTTTTGAGTTTTTCAGGCCTAAACCTGTACTACGACCTGAATTTTAAACCTTATCAAATCAATCAAATCAAAATATGCCTTGTTGTCTTGAAATTATACACTTCATTGACAAAGCGAGAAATAAAGGAAATAAACAATATAAAACATAAAAATAAACACATCAATCAAAAAATATACGAACTAAACAATGTAATACCTAGAAATAAAAATCACAGCCCATTTCCATACAAAATATATACAAACTTTACAATAGAACCGAGAGTGTCAAATCCTCCTCAATAGGCCAAGCTACAGAGATTTAGAATGAGCATTTTGTGTAAAAAGTGTTGGAAGAAAACCAGCTCCGCTATTGTTTGTAAAATAGTTCTATATGATATAGTGATATGTTTTTCACTCGACTTTATTATTTGTAACTTTGTTATTAACAATTTTGTGCAAAAAATCGCGTTATTTTTAGTTTTTTGCTCATCAAACTAAAACTATCGAAGTAATCGTAATGGTGGTGGCTAATTGTAGAAAATGAAAAGACGAAGAAAATGAGAGGTCGGACGACTCGAGCAGACTTTTAGTTTGAGAGGAAATTGGAAAAAACCACCAAAAATAAAGTTTTTTCAAAAATTCATAACTCGGTTATTTTTTGAGTTGTAGCGTAGATCCTCCGGTCAGTATTAGTTATTAATATAAACTTTATTTATGCGAAGAGCAGGAACTGTCCGATGCATAGTTTTCGATCTGTGGCCATTTGTATATTTCACTATGGAATTTTCCAGCAGACCTGAATGCGACAGGTCCGATTGGTCAAGGAAGTTATAGATTTTAATTCCTCTGAAAGGTGATTGTACAAATTACACGCTACGAGTGGGTTAGGAATCCATTTCATAATATTCCCGAAGGGCTCTCAATTTCCGAGGAATCTTCATATACTTCACGACAACTGAAACCAAGAGATAATCTTTACATATTATAAAAGTCGCTTTCGCTGTCTGTTACCTTAAATCCTTTAAACTACTCAACGGTTTTAATGCAGTTTTCAGCAATATATAGAGTGATTCAAGAGGAAGGTTTATATGTATAATATATACATACCTATAGTACAGAAAAGCCCAAAAATATATTTTTGTGCGCCAAGGAAGATTATTAAATTTGTTCTCAATTCATTATTGTCTTAAGTTTTTATTCAATACACAGTGAAGTCTTAAAAATATTAATAATACCAGAAATATTCAATATTTTCATCTCCCAAGTTATTCTCTGTAAATTATCAGAAAAAAACGCGAATAATATGTGCATCAAACTCTACAATACTTTGCCACGTGAATATCAGATAATTGAAAGCTATAAACAATTCCAAAAAGAAATTTTTCAATATTTCATCAATATCGAGCCTTATGATATGCGGGAATTTATCGAGTACAAACACGATCGAACTTCGAATTGAGTGTTTCTTCTAATTTGTGTTTTTTTATCTTTAGTATGATCAGTTCCTTACGTTTGACTTTTTTTCTCTTCAACTTTGTATTTTTTATTATGAGAATAAAGACTCTTATTATCATTATTAATATGTAGTTTTGAATTATTTTGATTTGGTAAGTTGTTTTTATATTTAATAAGTTAATTATTGATTATTTTTTTCGTATAATTTTCAACCAATCAGAACGATCAATTTAGTTAAGTTACCTTGTATAATTTCGATAATACCTGATTATACATAGAGTAGCTCTACCAATCGAAAACTAACAGGACCGTCAAATTTTGACGTTTATCAATAACTGTTCAAAAAAAGTCGATTCGGAGATTTTTACTTAATTTACTCAATAAATAATCGTATCAAATACAATACATACTTCAAAATAAATACGGTTATACATCTCAAACTTCCTGCATAATTACAAATCGTGTCAGTTTGACAGAATAATCCTTCCTCTTCGCGGTTGGATTATTTAGATCATTGATTCCCAAAGTGGTCCAGGTGGACCCCCAGGGGTCCACGGGAGACTCGACTGGGGTCTACGTTGGCGTGAAACAATAATGGGGGTTCACAATCCGTAAGCGGGGGTCCACGAATATTTATCTGGTTTCGATAGTGAAGAACTAAAATGTTGGCTTGACTTCACCTATCTTGCTTGCAATCTTGCTTGAAGTTGTTTGATTCTTTACCAATATAAATGATAGTGTTTGCCAGTGTCGGAAAATGTAAGTACTTTGTCGCAGGTAGAATGCCTTGATGAGAATATTACGATGAGATCATACGTTCAACATTCACTTGTCCTGCATGATGACTGCAGAATCACTTTTGAAGATATTTTGACGATAGAAATACCACCATGGATCATAAATCCATTTGATGAAACGGAAGTGGAGAATGCGATATTACAAGAGAAGCTACTCGAGCTTAGCACTAATAGTGCTGAAGGTGAAATTAATAAATGGTATCAAACATTTTGGTTGCAGGCAGAAATACCCGAAAAATATCCTGGTCTGTGGGGTACTGCGAAAAAGCTTAAGATATATAGCGTTTCCCTCGTCATATCGTGTCGAAAGGAGTTTTAGTGTCGTAACAACTTTTTAACAAAAAAAAAAAGAGCAGATATGCGGTTATTTCTAACAAAACTGAAGCTAAATATTGATAATTTTCAGTCAATCCATCAAGAACATTCTTCCCATTAAAATTATGACAATTTGTGATTTTCATTGCAGAAGTGACGTTAAGTTATTAACCTTTAAGTCTAATTATATCACGACTGTTATCATATTACATTGAATGTAAACCTAAGATTTAATATTGTATTAATTACATATTTGAATAAATACAACACAAAAAAAAAATAAACACTCCGAATGGGGGGCGAGAAGTTTTCTAAATAAAATAAGTGAGAATTGGTTGGTTTCTTGTGCTTTGGGTGGATTTCTAAAAAGTAAAGTTGGATGGAATCACTTTTGTGATTGGCCAACTTCAATTTTTTGACATCCACCAATTCAATTAATTAATTAACCAATAAATTCTCACTTTTCTTTCGATAACTGTTAATTCGTGGTTCCCACTCAGCCGCAACGCTAATTTCCATAGTTAGATCTAATATTCATATTTTTGTCGAGTTTTGGGAATATGGTAGAAATGTAGCTGCAGCGGGTCCACCGGAACTAGCAAAATTTTCAAAGTGGTCTATGAGAAAAAAAAGTTTGGGAACCTCTGATTTAGATTATCAAACTGACACTCTTTGTAATTATGCAACAAGTTATCGATGTATAACCTGATTATTTTGAAGTACTTATAGTATTACTACTGAATATATTGCATTTTGATATTTAAAATAATACCTGGGTGGAGGCAAAAGGGCAAACGTCTTGACCTGTTGGAAATTTTAGAAATTAAGAGGAATTACCCCATCGTAAATGAACAAGTTGAATACCAAATTTCCCCTCTACTACAATCAATATTATAAATGAGCTTGTTGAGTATTTTTCTGTTCAGTCTTGATAATGGGCCCATAACCCGAAACTAGTTGACTAATTTAATTGTTAATTTTTATTCAATATATTTGTGAAACTTAAAGCCAAGTGTTTTTATTTTAAATATCAGTATTTAATCATGTTTCACCAAGTGATGAGCGAAACTTCAATATTAGTTATATTGCATTTTGTTTTGTAGGTGTTTGTGTGTACTTTCCTGCCAGTCAATTAATCAATTTTTCCATATTTTATTTTCCCTTGGATATGCTCGCCCCCCTTATTTAGCGTGCTTGCGTCATCCTAGGGGGCGCCCCACAGTTCGAGAACCGCTGGCGTTCATCGATTCGAAACCGGGTCACGTCTCCTTAAACAGAATATCCACTATATAAAGAAAAAAATCAAGATTACATTCGGTGCTCTATATTCCGGAATGGCGCATTGTGTTGCTTCGTTCGACACGGTTAGCGGTGGCAATTTATTAGCGACAGATCATCAGATAATATTCGCACAGAGAGACCGGGATATTTTTCTGAATTTCAACGATTTAACGGCCGGCGAGTATGAAACAAATTGACGATACAGCTGTTCACTCTTGTCCTACATCTCGAATAATCTTTCTCCGAGCGTGAGGATATCGTATGTACTGTTAATGTCCTCGAAACCCACGTGACACTGAATCGGGTATATCGTGCGTATGTGTTTTATGTATATGGATAGATGGAAATTTTTAGCATTTCCATCAGTTCTCCAATCAATTATTTTATCTTGTTATTTGAAAAACTTGATGTATTTATTGACATAAGCGACGCAATAGTACAGTTGAGTACTAATATAAATAATATGATCTATCTATCTCTCTCTCTCTCTCTCTCTCTCTCTATCTATATATATATATAATATTTATATATATATATATATATATATATATATATATATATATATATATATAAATATATAATTAATTATTTTGATTGTTGTGGACGGGGAAATATTAAAAAAAAAGTTTTGAGAAAGCCACGAACGCCGTGGCGAAACATCAACTTTTTGATAAAATCGAATGTTTTGAGATTCACAAAGCCTGTTATTGCTAATAATTATCAAAAAGTTATTTATTTTTATTTATATATATATATATATATATATATATATATATATATATATATATATATATATATATATATATATATATATATATATATATATATATATATATATATAATTATATATGAGGTGAAAAACTGCTAAACAATGGCTTTTTTCGGCATAATTTTTTCCTTTTTCAGGATGCTACAATCTAATTAAAAACATATTAAAAGGTGAAAGTTAGTCGGTACACTAAGGTAAGATCATAAAAAATGATCAAAACTATACAAAATATTAGAATACTAGGGTCCTCCATAGCCTTTTTATAGAATATAAACAATATATTA
Organism: Cynegetis impunctata; assembly: GCA_030704885.1. NCBI lineage: Eukaryota > Metazoa > Arthropoda > Insecta > Coleoptera > Coccinellidae > Cynegetis > Cynegetis impunctata. The sequence goes on from JARQZK010003617.1 coordinate 1,351,871, forward strand.
TGTATGGTTTTTATTCTAGACCTATGATTTGTATAGTACTGACAGTTAATCTCAACTTAGTGGTAAGCATTATATACTATTATATTTCACCTTTTAATGTGTTTTTAATTCAGTTTCAGTATCTGGAAGATGGCATACATAATGATGAAACGTTGATGTATTAAAAAAAGATTACACTTTTCAAGGCGATTTATTTGCTGTTTTACCCATTATTATAAATACATACAAATATATACCTATGTATGTATATATATATATATATATATATATATATATATATATATATATATATATATATATATATATATATATATATATATATATATATATATATATATATATATATATATATATATATATATATATATATATATATATATATATATATATAAAGATTATAGATAGAAGTTTTTGATATATAAAGTCGATTATATCAAAATGGTAGTAATATATATATATATATATATATATATATATATAAATATATATGTATATATATATATATATATATATATATATATATATATATTTATATTATATATAAAAATATATATATTATTTTATATATATATATATATAATAAAAATAAAAAAAATATATATATATTATATATATATATATATATATATATATATATATATATATATATATATATATATATATATATATATATATATATATATATATATATATAATATATATATATATATATATATATATATATATATTTAGATATATATATATATATATATATATATATATATATATATATATATATATATATATTACTACCATTTGATATAATCGTCTTTATATATCAAAAACTTCTAACTATAATCTTATCTAGCTAATACTTTATCGGTACACCTTGGAAATTCCATAAAATTTCAGTACTAATAATCAAAATGTTATCTTTCGAATGCCAAGGGATTACTCACCTAGAAAATCCGATTTCACGAATAATATCAAGAAATAGTGCAACAACTGCTAATTTCACCAAACCGACAAATCAGAAAATTCTCTATTAAATATATCTGTCATAATTTTCAGTCATATTACAATTTCGAGTCAGGTGAGTCTTCTTGCAAATGTCGAATAAATTCGTCTTGTGTGTTTGTAGGAATCGTCCGGTTATTTAATATACAATAATTAACAGTATGCCGTTTTCGACAATCGAGGAATTATAAGCATTTTTACGGGCGACCTTAAGTCTGCCTTATTGCCGAATTTCAGGAAAACTGTTAAGGAGAACGGCTAAAATCGACTCCTGTAGAGCCATGTTCCGATCCGCAAAGCGGATCTCGAGAATCGAGCGAAATTTGACGTTTCGCAGATTCTTGATGAAGTTTTACATAGGTTTGAGGTGTTTTCGAGAGTTGAGAGCTTCAAGGTTAGGATATACCTTGATACAACATTCCTATTGATCATAAAAAAACGTAAAACGTTTTAGACCTTGTATATCTTGAATAATATGTATTTCATGCATACATTTCTCCTGCTATTTGAATTTATTGCACGTGCGACACTTGATTTTTTTTAAATCTATAGACCATATTTTCGCTATACAAGCATCTGATTCAATCGGTATGTTTGCTCTTCCAAATGGGTTGGAATGTGTCGTTCTGCCTGTTTATAAGGACCGCCACTGACTGGCTGAAGGTGAAAAAACGTTGATATTTTATTTCAGTATCAGTAAGTCGAATTCTGCGATTAGATTAAACGAAAATTTCGCATTTAGTTCTGGTAATTTCAGTTTATGTAATTTTATCGTGACCTTTTGTGTTCTTGAAGCTCTTCAATTAAATTAATTACAATTTTGACGTCACGTTGCTTTTCCACGAAATTAGCCGATATTAACCGATTAAGTTAACTGGATAAACAATAGTGACGCTTCCATCAATTTAACTTTATTGGTGTGATTTATTAAGTGCTTAAAATTTACTCTTGTGTTATTTTGATGTTAATTTTTTGTATATCTTTATAATCGGCATGTGAAACGTTAAAATAAGGTGAGTTTTTGTGATTTTTTGATTCAATTGCTCGAATATCGAGTGAAAATTAAATCTTAATTTATTTCCAGAAATTATTATTGAGATGTAATTTTGAATAGATAGTATATATATATATATATATATATATATATATATATATATATATATATATATATATATATATATATATATATATATATATATATATATATATTATATATGACGTTTGATTTGTAAATTTATATTACTATTTTTTTTTCAATTGGCAACATTGTGGTTCGTCGAGTTAGAGAAAAAGAGCGTTTTATAACGATTCATTTGATACAGCACTCTATCAGGTTGTAAGAACTGAAGTAAGTAATTTGAAAGTATCCATAGCCCTCTAGAATAAAAATTCATTTCGGAAAACAAATGAAAATATTGTTACAAACAGTAACAAATGATACATCGTTGTATTCTAGATGTCACATGACTCACATGGAGACAAAAAACTGAAAATATACTATGTATCCCATTTAAAAATCGAAAGTTCATGTCACTTCCGGTGATTCCAAAATTTGCAAGTTGACTTGTCAAAAAATGCTGTTTTGTGCATTGAACAGATCCTCTAAATTTCATTCTATTATATCCGAAAATAGAAAAGTTATAGGGGCGAGCCACCTTCCGTGGCCACCCGGTCAGTAGGTATATATATATATATATATATATATATATATATATATATATATATATATATATATATATATATATATATATATATATATATATATATATATATATATTTAATATATTTGGTAAAGGAGAAAAAAACAGTAAACAAATTTATTTTGAAATCTGACAGTTGCAAATGAAATGTATAACAATCAAAAATAGAAGCAGAGGTACTGCCAAAAGTCTTATTATAATAATAATATATTTCTAACGTTGCCAGAAATCATATAACGTAGTCATGCGTTTTGTGTCAAAAAGAATATCTACATTTAGCTTTATTTTCGTATGACCTTTTTTATTGAAATTATTCAGAAAAAATTGCCACTAGGTTTTTCGTAATTCATTAGTTGGTATGGTAAATTCATGGACAGTTGGTGTTCTTATCCGTCAGTGATTTCACTTCCAAAATGCTCAAGAACTGTGTTTATTTAGTATATTAAGTAGCAGAATTTTAAATGGAAATACGAGGGTAGTCCAAGAAGTACCTCACGTAACATATAGATGGCGGTTAATGTTGAAAAATTCCATAGTCGAAAGAACAATTTCATGAAGCAAGAGTATGAAGTGGTTGTTTACTATTTCAACAGAAGGGCTGTTGAAAAATATCAAAAATTGATCATCGTTATGTGATACAATACTTTCATTTGAAAGTTCTTATTCCTACCATTATTTACGTCGAGTTGGATTTTACTCTGCAGCAGATGGTTCTCCTTTCACAGTCGAGTTGAGTTGCTGAGTTTAAAAACCAAAAGCGTCTGACCGAATGAAGAGACCATGCCATTATTGTTGATGAAAACCAATCGAAGGCATTGGAATGACTTTAGACTGAGTACTCTGCCTTACATACACGGTATGTACACAGAATGAGTTTTTGTGTCGGTTCATCACAATATATGAAGCGTGGATCCAACACTCCACCCTTTGGGACGATGGAATAATCAAAACAATGAACTAACTGAAAGGGGATGGAGGCTAACGACGACATCGAACAGAGGCTAGATAATGTCCTCAGTTTCATAGAGGTCACGTATAAATTCTATGAACGATTTGTGAAAAATGAGTAAGTGAAGTAGGTATGCTTTTTATGACTGCTTTGAGTCGCTAAGAAGGTCTCTCTATAAACAAGGTGATGGTGTTGCTGTGCAAAGTGTATTGAGCTGAGAGGAGGCTGCATTTGCCATATAATTCAGAATTTCAATCAGACCGTCTAGTTCTGGAACAACCGTCGTATACCTTATTCTTTTTGACACATAGGTACTTCATGGTATATGTAAATTTGAGCTTTATTATCGCTCATAGTTTCATCATTTGTTGGGATCACTCGCTATAAAAAGGATTATATTCCTGACAATGAGTGGATTTTATAGTAGATGCGTAATTTATATTGACGTTTGAAGTTCTCCATTCTCTGAGATTTAAATAAACACGATAAGGTGTTGAAAATTGCGTTGATACCCGTTCACCTTCGCGTTCGCCCGATACATTTATCTCCATGACCGTTCATTTAATTACGGATCAATTCGAAATGGATAATTTTGCTCAATGATCGTACGATAATTCCTTACATTTTATCGGTACTATCTCGTACTATTCATTCATTGATCAGTACTAAGCAATAGCATTGAAGAACAAGTAACAGTTCTTTTGGGGATGGGCTAGTACTCTCGGTGGAGGCTAAAGTCTCTTGGACATAATCATACAACTTATGAATCCATTGAGCAGTACTAAGCAATAGCGTTGAGGAACGAGTAACAGCTTATTTGGTGGAGGATATAGTCTTTTGGAAATACTCATACAACTTATTGATTCATTTAGCAGTTCTAAGCAATAGGGTTGAAGTGAAGAAACAGCTCTTGTGGGGATGGATTAGTACTTTCGGTGCAGGATAAAGTCTTTTGGAAATAATCATACAACTTATTAATTCATTGAGCAGTTCCAAAAAATAGGGTTGAAGAAAAAGTAACAGCTCTTGTGGGGATGGTTTAGTACTTTTGGTGGAGCATAAAGTCTTTTGGACATAATCATTTTTTTAATTTATTGAGCAGTACTGAGCAATAACAATGAACAAGCATTAACAGCTTTTGTGGGGTTGAGCTAGCACTCTCGGTGCATAATAAAGTCTTTTGGACATAGGTACTCATACAGGTTATCAATTCATTGAGCAGTACTGAGCAATGGCCTTGAAGAAAAAGTAACAGTTCTTGTGGTGATAGGCTTGTACTCTCGATGGAGGAAAAGACTTTTGGAAATAATTATACAACTAACAATAGACCTCTCAGTACATCTAAATCTGAAAGTGTTTCTGAACTTAAAATCTATGGAACGCGCCGCCATCAAAACTGTTTTCGGTTCAAATCCTGCATAAAACTCCATTACGTAATTATTTCCACATATCCTGGATTATTCGAAATCATCGAAGATTGAATGTAGATTCAATGGCAATAATGGTTTATTGCTCGGAGTGAATCCGGTTTGAAATGGAGCAATATGAAAAATATGGCTACTTGAAAGCAAGTTCATTGCAGGTGGACGAACTCAGAAAATCCATTTGGGCAATGCCGCTCTAAACCTATAAATTTCGTTTGGTACGTATGTATTTCATTTATATTCAAAGTGATCCTCCCACACCTTGACGTATGCGTTCGTTTATTTATTTTATGCGCATTAATTTATTACCTTCTGTCACTACTGGAAACATGAAATCAATTATGGATAAATATAGAAATTATTAGCAATGTTGCATCGGTGGGCGTACACATTCTGATACTGGTTGTTTGAATGGTCCCAGAAGAATTAAACAATATGGCTTATTCGAGCATTTGAATATTGTTAGTAATACCTTCATTCCTAGAAAGAGTTGTGTAGACATAGTCGTGTATAGTAATGTCGAGAATTTAGGGTATAGAATGTTTTGAACTGTATACCAACACATAAGAAACTATTCTGTTTATTTGTATCAATGTAGCTTCTCAATTTATCGGGATACTGTAGTGATGTATATCTTGAACGCCGTAATTGGTTTATTAATGAATGATTTAATAATAATTGTATATTATAATCGAGATTATATCATATAGTTTTTCTCGAAATGAGTTCTCTCAAAGGAATTAATGGGAAGCTCTTGTGAAAGTGAGTAACGATAAGAAAGATTATTTTAATAGTTATTATTTTCAATAAGACCACACATTTTTATGAGAAATTGTTTTAGTTTTATCGATTTGCATGTAGTTTCCGCTGCTGATTTTATGAATGACATTTGTGTTTTTCTATCACTTAAGATTTGTCAGCAAAATAAGGTAAGACTACTAAGAAAATTTAAAAGAAATACGCTTATTGCACATATTAATATGTATTTCACTATCTAACTATGTATGTGGAAAATACGTATATATCTTAGTTAAAAATAGAAAAGAATCCAAGGATTGACTATAACATGCTTATACGTCTTTGTAAAAACTTCTTTTGGTACTTGAATTTGGGAATTTCCTCCATATTTTCGCATTCTTAGAAACTGTGGAATATGCCACTCTCGGTACGTTGATTAGATTTTTTTCAATTCTTTCAACTATATACAGGGTCCGGCCGAAGTCAGTTAACCGGTTCGATTATTAATAATAACGAACAATGGAATAAATTTTGCCTGATTTTTGCCTGATCCTGTATAACAGTGGTTCTCAACCTTTATCCGAAAATAGAAAAGTTATAGGGGCGAGCCACCTTCCGTGGCCACCCGGTCAGTAGGTATATATATATATATATATATATATATATATATATATATATATATATATATATATATATATATATATATATATATATATTCAATATATTTGGTAAAGGAGAAAAAACAGTAAACAAATTTATTTTGAAATCTGACAGTTGCAAATGAAATGTATAACAATCAAAAATAGAAGCAGAGGTACTGCCAAAAGTCTTATTATAATAATAATATATTTCTAACGTTGCCAGAAATCATATAACGTAGTCATGCGTTTTGTGTCAAAAAGAATATCCACATTTAGCTTTATTTTCGTATGACCTTTTTTATTGAAATTATTCAGAAAAAATTGCCACTAGGTTTTTCGTAATTCATTAGTTAACCGGTTCGATTATTAATAATAACGAACAATGGAATAAATTTTGCCTGATTTTTGCCTGATCCTGTATAACAGTGGTTCTCAACCTTTTTGTCGTCGCGTACCCTTGCAAAATATATTTTCACTAATTGTACCTCCTAGGATAGAATCCTAGAAGTGCTACTAGCATAAAAAAATGAATTTAAAAAGGTCTTATTTGGTATGACAATGAAATGCACATAAATAACTGTAAGATCTTCTGTATTAAATTGTTTTAGAACACACACAATAGAACTGACCTTTCAAAGATACATAACATATTTATAGATCACTTGTTCATTAGTGTCTTTTAATTTTGTTCATAATCAAAACAAAGAGCTCTGTCCTTGCTTTTCCTCACTCAGCTTCTTCAAGTCTGGTTCAAACGATGAAAAGTACCTACAATCTTAAGTCCGGGCAGCATCCATCTGCTTTCTGTACTTGTTTTTTATGAATGCGTATGAGGAAAACGCTCTTTCTACCAAGGCAGTCTATGAAAACGGAAACAAAAATTTAAGTGCTAGGTCAGTGATAATATCTAACCAAAACTTGATCAGAGTCTTACTTTTAAAACCGGAATTCAACGTACTGTCAGTAGAAAAGTCATTGAGTGTTTCTTTTTCTGCAATACTCAATTTTCGCTCATTAAGTTATGCTCTTTCATCGGCACAGACGTTGGTAAATTGAAAGGAATATTCTATTTATAAAGTTCCGCCATTGCTCTCTATCTTTCCGCGAACCCCCAGGGGTTCACGTACCCTAGGTTGAGAACCACTGCTGTATAATAATGAATCGATACGAATAGGTCCGATATAATTATAAAGATGGGTTGAGTTTTCTAATTCTCTATCCGAAATCTAAACGATTTTGAATGTAATTATTTCGTGTACAATTTTGGCTGTGAGTCAAATGTATATTGATACATCCACGTCAAAGTGAACCTCGAAATGAACATTACCGATAATAGTTTATTTTTGATCGCAATATTTATAATATACGAACGTGTACGAGATAATTTAGAGGTCTTACACCATTTCTACCCGAAACTTTTTCATATCAATGCAAATTTGCTTATTGTGCGATCGCATTTTAATTATTTTCTCCAAATTCCATTGGATCAATGGGAGATAACATGAAGTGTGTGATGAAGGGGTTTTGTGGTTGATAACTACCGAAACAAACGTCTTTTGAAGTTTTGGTACAATCGGAATATTTTATTAAAATGATAACTACAAAGAGAATAATATAATAAACAATTTCATTTTGAATTGTTGGCAGTGGCTGATCCAGGTTAGATTTTCGGGATGTGGGAGCAAACTATTATACACAAGCATTGCCGGCCGCAGGGGACGAAATAGCGGAAAGAAACATTACATAATATTATATATAAGTTTATATCAAATCAAGATATATATATATATATATATATATATATATATATATATATATATATATATATATTATATATATATATATATATATATATATATATGTATATATATATATATATATATATATATATATATATATATATATATATATATATATATGAGGACAACCTACTTTGGATATTTTTTCCTATGAAGTATAGTTTATTCTGCATATTGTCCTCAGTTGTGGACATCATATTCTTCCAAATAATATATATGCTGCCATCTACAAGCTGATGAAAAAAATATTCATGCATTTGAAATATAGGTTTCCGTAGGGTAGCTATGACAGCAGTGTAGCGATGACTGAATGTTCTTATAATCTTGAAACAAATTAACCCTCTCGCTCACCTTGTCCTCAGTTGAGGACAACCTACTTTGGATTTTTTCCTATGAAGTACCGCTTGCTCTTACTTCTCTGTCATATTGTCCTCAGTTGTGGACATCATATTCTTCCAAATGAATATATATGCTGCCATCTACAAGCTGATGAAAAAAATATTCATGCATTTGAAATATAGGTTTCCGTAGGGTAGCTATGACAGCAGTGTAGCGATGACTGAATGTTCTTATAATCTTGAAACAAATTAACCCTCTCGCTCACCTTGTCCTCAGTTGAGGACAACCTACTTTGGATTTTTTCCTATGAAGTACCGCTTGCTCTTACTTCTCTGTCATATTGTCCTCAGTTGTGGACATCATATTCTTCCAAATGAATATATATGCTGCCATCTACAAGCTGATGAAAAAAATATTCATGCATTTGAAATATAGGTTTCCGTAGGGTAGCTATGACAGCAGTGTAGCGCTCTACTGTTTATTTTTTTGTTGGCTATATTCGTTAGACCATGTGTTTGAAAACTGTTTGTTTACGTTCAAAATAAGTGTCGACTTGTTCCAAAGCAATTGCGGTAGGTGATTTTTGTGCATATTGTAATCAGCGATTTTTGAAAGTGTGGCGTACTAGTTTGAGGACATTGTGAACTAGAGGTAAAGGCAACAACTGGGTGAATAAAACAGCACTTTTATTTCAATTCTGCAAAAGTTAAATTTTATACACTTCAGTACTTCGAAAATGGACGCAAAAATAATATGAATATATTTAATAAAATAAACAATGAAACATTTTGATATTTTACCATTTTTAAAATATTTCTGAATTTTTTTCCCCTCCATCAGCTCATGATGTCCTCAATTGGAGACATGTCATAGTGCCCAAACGGAGCATTTTCAAAATCTGAATTCAACATCAAAAATTTTCTAAAAATCATAAGTTCCATTACAGTAAATTTCAGATTTTTCGCTCCAATAGTTTTAATTCGTGACCGAGAGGGTTAATAGGCTCTTGCACCTTATATTATTAAACTGAGTTTAATAATAATAAAAAATAATTTGACATTCGAGAAGCAAATATCTCAAATTAAATTCGGTTTATCATTAAATTTAGTTTAAAATAACAAGAACCTATTATAGGCTTAATATTTTAAGTAATTTTAAGTATTATTGAATAAACGGTATATTATTGTATGAATAATTTTAAAAAATCATTAATAGACTAATATATAAATAAAAATCTGTTTAAGATGTCAATTGTAATGCTTGAGAAGAAAAACCTTTTTTGTCGATTTTTTCTTTCTTCAAGATGCCGAAGAAGAGAATAATTTTTTAATTTTTTTGAAAACTTTCTGAACAACATCGATATTTCGTTTAGACTTCCAACAACCCTAAGTAAAAAATAATTTCAATTAAATTGTTTTAATAATCTTTTTTTTCTGTGAATGCTTGCAATTTTAATGAATTTCGATAGGTCGCCAGACTTTTTGGCATATTCGTTGAACATTAAAAATTGAAGGCTTACTCATTAGAAGCTCGTAAGCTAAACTAAATTTGTTATTTTTATTATTGTGTATTTTTTAGTGGCTCACTGACAAGTGTATTTTAAACTAATTTATGACTTTTGTTACATCAGTATATATTTGTAATATGTTAAACGATACTTCCCACTATATAGAGTAATATATGAAACGATTAAATTATGCTTGTAGATTTTATAGCAGCCGCCTACATTTGTGTAATAAACTACTGTAGGAAAAAAAACATGTCCTCGGCTACTAGATCCCGTTACGTGTAAAAGCATTAAAATGTACGGGAAAAATCATTCATTTATGGGTACTGTCGCAATTCGCGATTACAATGCATAAATTGATCTATGGAATAAAAGTATGGATCTCTTGACAGTTTCCAGCTGGACGTTAATCGTGATATATGTCCATGTTTACAGCTACTACTAATATACATGACCCGATTTTCCATACGTTTATTGATCGCCTTGCATTATATTCCTTATAAAACGTTTCGTTTGTGATTGGCATCTCGTTCTCGCTCCTCGACTGAAATACCTCCTCTCTCGTAATTAACGAACGTTCATTGCTTCGTCTACCATCTGCTGCTCGTAGAACATATATATGCGTATATCGGCGTACGCAATTGCTACGATCAGCGGCGTTTTTACCCTAAGGTCAAAGGGGGGCGGCCGAGCGCAAGTCCCCTTTGAGCTAGGCAGTGGTGAGCAAATTTTCTTCATGGGGGCCAGAAAGTTTAAGAAATATCAGAGGAGGTCCAGAATTTTACCACAAATGCATTTTCTTTTAGACCTTTTAACCGAATAAACATTAAGGCGCAATTCCACTGGGGCAACATTTAAGCGACATGTAGCATGCGACAAAGATGCATGCTACACTCAGTCTTTCAATTGGAGCAACATGCAGCATGCGACAATGACGCAATGCTACATGTTGACCGGTGTTGCCCAGACACATGCTCAAGATTCATCGTGTCGAATAGTGTCGGCGTTTATCCGATAGTCATCGGTTCGGTGCGACTTGTATCTTGCGACATGGAGTGGAATATTGAGAAAACTACTTTGTTCATTGAAGATTATCATAATTCTCCGGAGTTATGGAATAATAAAATATCAGATATCCGGAACAGATACATAAGTGAAGGATAGCTATCGCCGGTAGCCAAATATCTTAATGTTACTGATAACCTAACAAGAGGTGGTATTGCTCCAAGAAAGTTAGCATGTTTTGCGAGATCTTCCTTAATAAGTATTCAAAATCCTCTCGGCTCATTCGAGTAAAATTTCGAAGAAGAACTTTATCGTCGGCAATCACTTTTTTGTATAAATCTTTCTGAGCTTTTTGATCACCAACATCGCCCCCTTAGTGCAACAACTAGATAACTCGAATTTTATGCATTTTGAGTTATCCAGTTAAAGCTGACCTATTTTTCATGCTCTTTTTAATGCAACATCTATATATCTAGTACGTAACCAAACTCGTTTAAATAGTGACCAGAAATAGATAACTCCGAAAATGCACATTCTATAACAAGACATCTTGAGCTATCTAGTTGTAGCACTGGCATTATTGAGTTATTCGCCGGCAACTTCTTGGTCTCTATGAGATATCTAGTTGTGTGCTTGAAACAACAGGTGGATTACTGTGCTAATGAATTGGTTTTACAGTGTTTTTCAAACGGTGTCAATGCAAAAATCATGTCAAGGGGTAAGGAGATTTTGGAAATTCTGCGTAGTCAATCACAAAATTTTGTATCTTTGTATCAAAGTCAACTACCTCTTAAAAAAGAAAAATACGACGACCTAATGTCTCTTTTCAAAATGAAACCTCCGGCACTCCCTAGCTTGTATGTAGCATTTTTTCAGAGTCTCCCATTCCAAGTAGACCAAAGTAAAAGGCTTCATAATAGAGAATCTTCCGAAAGTGATGTCACTGATATTGATATTTAAGTCGTGTTAAGTGTTGAAATATTTTGTGTTTTAGTTGAACCATTCTTGTTCATTTTTCATTCCAAATGAAGTTGTATTTAATAAGTGATTTGCTTTCAATTGCTAGTAGATATAAATAGATAACTTTACTTTTTTTTGACTAGATATCTCAAGTTTTTAATCAAATTCTGCAAATATATAAAACCTGATTGTATAAAATTGAATATACATAATTTGATATGTAACATATCTCTATACACATCAAATATTTTTGTCTGCTTAACGGTTGTATTTTTTTAAAGTTTTGAAACTTTAAAATCGATTTTCTCGAAACCTCCTTGGCTTCCTTCTTTTCCTTCTTCTTTTCGAAGCTATTACCCAATATGCAGCAGTCACATCCTTTTGAAAAGACATGATGCCGCAAACTGAAGTTGCCCGTATTGAATTGATATAGGGTGGTTATGCCAGTAATTGACCACTTAAGGAATTTTTCAGATAAAAAAAATTTTATTTTTGAAATTTTTTAATTTTAAACAAAACAAAAATTATTATGGGTTATAGTAATGTTCTGAGAATCAGAAAATATATTAATTCAAATTGAAAAGTGTTTTCTTTTCGATAGAAAAAAATAAAATAAAAATATAGTCAATATTTTGCAGTAGTTGACCATTAACAACCTAGTGTTTGACCATATTATTTCCAATAATTGACCAAACTAAAATATTTCTTAAAAATTTATGGAAATCATACAGAGTTATTTAACGACTAAAAGAAAATATCCAAAACAAAAACATTTTAATCCTATTGTTATTGATAGAAAGTTTTTTTATAAGCAAGCAAAGAATAAAAAGTTTCTATACGTTCGCAACATTAGGTAGTTTTGATGAAAATTTATATCTTAGACGATATTCGGAACCTATAATTTTTGGTTGTTCTAGCTTGCATACAAGTTGGTTTCTATTAACGGTACTTATATCATTTTCTATAATTTTGTAAGTTAATTTGTTCTCATCAGTAGGACAAAATGCCTGCACCTCCATTTCGTTTGGACCTTATATATTTTGAATATTACAAACATAACTATACGATTTTTTTTTTCCAGGGAAACTAACTAAATAGAAATCTCCCTTTGAACAACTTTCTTGTCTTTCTGCAATTCTAGCTAGAACTTCGTCGTCACTGTCACTTAAATTCTTCAGACAGGTCATCAATACTTGTTCCACTTTCTACCCACTCTTCAGATTCTTCACTTTCACAATTTTCTAATTCATCAATGTCCTTTTTTTTATTTTTACGACCCTGTAATTTTTTGTTTAGAGTTACCTGCAGCTTTTCCTCCCTTTTACTCTTTCTTAATAAAGCGTTTTCTTTTTTTGTCTCTTCCTTTTGTATTTTCAATTTTTCTTTTTCTTCATGATATTGCAGCCATCTATGAGAAGTAATTGCATAAGGGAGCCTTTCCCTTTTTAAACCTCCGGTTTTTTTTTCTGGCGACTCCTCTGGCCAAAAAAACGTGATCTAAAAAAGATGTACTAACTCTCTGGTTCAGCTCTGGTTGACTTAATGGTGTTATTGGCCTAGTTAAAACGATGTTACTATGTATAACAATCTCTTCATCTGTTTGTACTTTTTTTGGTGTAAATGGTTCTTGAAGAAACTTAGCTACATTTTCACAATCTGTGTTCATTGTTTGGCTTTTGAATGTGTCATTACTATCAGCATCTGCTTCAATATACGCTGACTTACTTCTGGGTGTCGTTTGAGAAATGCGTTAAACCATTTATACCCAGGCATTCCATCCTTGAACGGATTAGGGCGATGATCACTCTCGATTATATGTTTAACTGTTTCACATAGAAGCTTTTTGTTCAGAGGAAAGCCTTTATTTGCGCAAGCAATAATCCAGCGTACTAAAATATTCTCTTCCTCCTCATTTATAACTGTAGGGGGGCCCATTTTTCGTTTTTCAGGTGTCTTTCCATGTAATTCATTTATAAGCGTTGAATGAGGAATATTATAGTTTCTTTCTGCTTGGCGTACCCCGCAGATATTATTCCTAACATCACTGATAGCTTGTGCCAAATCCGCTTCACTATACTTAAAAAACTTCTTTTTTTCTTTTTGAGACGACATTATTCAAAAAAAATTATTTACCATTAATTGACCATTTTACGCAGCTAGTTGTTGACCATGATTTTTTAGTGGTCAACTACTGGAAACAACTATGTATCTAACTATTTTTAATAAGAAGCACGTTCAGAATTAAAGTATTGATACTGTAAGAATGACTGAGATGTAGAATACTGAATTTTGAATAAAACCAGTAGTTGACCAGGCCGGTCAATTACTGGAAAATTATTAATTTTTCTAATCCAATAATTGACCACCTCGAATTTTATGAAAAATATGTAAAATCTTTCAAAACTATAACTGAAATTCTCTAACTTTATCATCTAGTTAATAAACTAATAGATTATGTTTATTAGATTTTAGTTAAATTTGTAGATGAGTTTAGATTTAACTAAAATAATTTACTTACCACGCTTATAATAGAATCACATACTTAACTGTCAAACAGGTGACTGAAGTTTGCAACTGTAGTAAGGAAACCGCCTTCACAATAAATGGCAGTAAGTGGTGCCCCCTAGTTAGTCAATGTTTAAATATCAATGTTAGAAGTATAATATATCGATGAAGATGAACAGGAACCTTATTTTTTGGTTTTAAATATGGATTGGTCAATCACTGGGTACTGGTCAATTACTAGCATAGTCACCCTAGATGCATGCCACAAACATTATTACGCCTTTACACACTTGCACAAATGTAGGTTACAAATTGAAATTTTTTCGAAGGCCCATGGTACGTGTCTGAAACATATGAAATCATTTTTAATTTTCCATAATATTGAAATTTAGGAACAGTTTTAAATGTGTGCTGCAATACATTTCAATAATTTCTAACTGGAATTCTGCAGAAACATTCCTGGGTCTACATTGAACGACATGTGAAAAACATCTAGCGATGACTGAATGTCTTATAATCTTGAAACCTAATTTCAAATTTTTTGTTAAGTTTCGTCAATACCTGACTGAATTATTTCAATTTGTTCTCACTTACTGGTGCCATGGATTTTAAACGTGGAAAGTGTTAAATCGTTAGTCTCCATGCATTTATGAAACAGCGAAATGTCATGACAGTAAGTATAGAAGGGAGATCGACGCGCATAGATTATCACTATCGTGCTTAAATGAGCAAATCATGACATTTCGCTTATACTGTCATACTCATAGGGACACTTTATTTCTGTCTGGCGAGATGTTTGGCCCATACGATCGGTCTGGCTGCTTGCATAAGGTATTGAAATAGTTTCCTGAGTATCATATATAAAAATCAAGACTGACAAAATAAGAAAAGAGAGTTGAGTTTTTTTCCATCTTTAGCACCTGATACCTGGAAATTGGCCGCCGGCACAAGGTAGCAGGTATCCATACACTGAAAGTACATACGAGCACTACTTCATCTCACAAATAAGCAACGTCTGGCGGCTCTGGGATCTTGCTCTATAAGGGTATTTTCATTGTTTTTTTGCTAATTTATGTGACGACAAACCTTATAGATCTAAGGCGCCTAATCTCTAAATACGACACTGAACTACGTTGAATCTATTTATGCTTCCACATGGAAATTTGAACAAATTTATAATCCCCAGTGAGCTGGCTATTTCTTCCGGGGCTGAGGTGGCGTGAACTTTATTCGGGAGTTCATTGCCGGTTATTAAATTCAAACCATTTGCCGACTTCATTAAACCTTCAGAAATAAAATTTTGTGGATAAATAAGGAGCACATGGTATACTATAAATCTCTGAGCAATATACGTATATCTTCTCTCCATAGCACAAAGTTTCGGAAGTTGTCGCGAAAAAGTTAATTAGTGAGTTATATTATCACTTGCTGTAGACACATAATTTTCGGCATAGTTTACGTAAGTTTAAAGGTTCTGAAGTACGCAGTAACGCTTATTGGAAGAAATCTGCAAATTTCTTCACATGTACCATAATTATGTATTTAGTGATGTTTTCTTGTTGAACTTGCGCAAATATATTGTAACGTGTGTGGCTACCATTACATTTGTTCTGAACTACAATCTAACGTAAAGAAGAAATTGTAAACAGAGGACACTTTATCATCAAGATCTGTAAATAATAGTCTTCATTCTTATCCAAAAAGACTAACAAGATTACTAGCACGCTTTACTTTAGACTTTAATTTTTCTTATTGTTCCCCGATACAAATCCTAGTCGGTAACACTGTCTGGATAACAACCCAGAGCGCCCTCCATATGCACCACTGCTACAGAGTAGATATCTTCATATCAGGCAGTACGTATTCTTGCAACGGAATTCTGCATTTTCGATCTAAGCGGTGAATTGTTGGTTTCCAATATCCTTGGTGGAGGGCGCTCTGGGTTGTTATCCAGACAGTGTTAACGACCACAATTTGTATTGGGGAACAATAAGAAATTGATTAATTCACTCCGAGTCAAATAAGCTGCACTAATGAGATCTAATAAGATCGAAACAGCTGCATGCAGATTTTTAGTTGGGATGACTTGATGTTTTCTATAATTCATCGTTGGATTGTGAGTGTAGAATTCGCGTTGCAAAATACGTATACCCAGCTCCCTTGGAAAGTTGTTCGATAATTTTTTTAATGATTGAAGAATTTTCCTTGTTCACTTTATGTAATCTATTGGTAGTTAGTTCTTGATTGTCACTTGAGAGATATATGATGGTTTTTTTCTTCCTCCAGTTCGACAGAGGAGCACAGCTCCTTCGGCGAGCGTTTCTACGAGCGAACTAACAGTAGCCGAGTAGCCGACGGGGAGTTTATCCGCCGCGGCGGCTACCATGACTCAAACCGTGGCCGTAACAGGGACCGGGGTTTTCGGAACGGCCCCTACAACGTCATCATGGACCGTGGATCTCATAGGACGCTCAACAACGCGTGGAGCTACGACAGTGGCGGCGGCGGTGGGGGTTGCGTGGGCACGGGGGGCCGTTACAATAGTCAAAACGAAACAGGGTACGTGGCGGCGGCATCGGCAACGACGACGCCCGTTGACAGCGGTAGCAACGAGAGGCGGGGCACCTTGGACCAAAGTACAAAGAAAAAAACCAAGTCCAGATCGGGAAGCCGGTCGCCGTCTCCGTCAGGAAGTACATCTAGCAGATCTCCGTCTAGGTAAGAATTTTGAATTTTCTTCTCTACTATCTCACTCAACGTACGACTCGATAGGCCAGTCATTTGAGATAATCGATTGACAATAATTCCAAAACTCTAATGTAGGGTCGGGAAAGAGATAAAAACAAACTATGAAATTTTGCAACCTTTTCCGAAGTCCGGAACATTGTTAAAATTGCAATAACATTGAATTTTGCATTATGCTTGTGAAAAAAATTCCAGAAGTTCTGCAAACTTGACAGATACTTCGGAAAAATATACCGAACAGTTGTATAAATTTGCAACCTTTTACGTTGACCGGAACATGTTTATTTATAATTTTTTTATTTTTTCGAGCAAGATGGTCTCGCAATAATTACAAAGGTTTTGAAACTTGGTTGATATTTCAGAAAATATCTATTCTGATGCATTTGCAAATTTGCAACCTTGTACGAGGTCCGGAACTTTATGCAATTTGCAAAAATATGATTTTTAGATTTTTATAGTTTTGCAAATTGCATAAAGTTCCGGACCGCGTACAAGGTTGCAAATTTGCAAATGCATCAGAATAGAAGTTTTCTAAATTTGCAACCAAGATTCAAAACTTTTGTAATTATTTCGAGACCATCTTGCTCGAAAAAATTACACGAATTTAAAAAATTATAAATAAACATGTTCTGGTCAACGTAAAAGGTTACAAATTTATACAACTGTTCGGTATATTTTTCAGTAGTATCTATCAAGTTTGCAGAACTTTTGGAGTTTTTTTCACAAGCATAAGGCGAAATTTAATATTATTGCAATTTTAACAATGTTCCGGACTTCGAAAAAGGTTGCAAAATGAGATTTGCTCCTTTCTCTATATAGCATTCACTCGACAAAGTTAAAAAACTTTTGGAATTATTGTTTCATTTGCGATTTTCAATGTCTAAACTGACTGGCCTAAAAAGCAACAATACAACATGAAAACTGATGTTGCTCCATGTTATGTGTTCCATTTTACCTCAACTTGCCTGAACTTCAGTAGTTTGTTGCCGACATATGTATTTATCAAGAATGCAATATGATTCGCGACTTCAAGGCCGCTCTTGTATCTAATTATCCAATCAATAGTCCTCGTAACTTGAGAGATGACAACTCTCCTTATGCGAGCGTAACGGGAATTGACTTGTTTCCTGCAACAAACGGAGTACTTACCATAGGCGTAACTCAAATCGGGGTTCATGAGGGGATCTATATTTTCGCGAATCTATATTTATGCGAAATAATACTTTCACGTATCCGGCGACTATCGTACAATATCTTTATGTTATAATAGAGACCTCAGGTATATATGTAGATACCTCACAGATTTCAAACAAGAATGTTGTTATTTGACAATTGAAAATTAATCCATAAGTTTTCACCTGGCTATCGGAGAAAACCGTAAATGGGTATAATAAAATCATTTTTTCAGTGTACCTTAGCAGAAACATTTACCACTTTAATAACTGAGATTGAATTCTCGCACATCACTTGGTGGAACATCATAAAGAATAAAGTATAAACTTTAAAATAAAAACACTTGGCTTATGTTTCACAATATAAAAAATATTTAGATACTGTATGTTTCGAGCTATGAACTCGAACACTGACTACAGGAGAGTATTGCATCGTAATTTACAAAATATTTTGCGACGAATGTCCTGCTTTCTATATTGGACAGACAGGAAGGAATATAAATATTCGTGTTGAAGAACATAAAAAGTCAATTTTACAAAACAAAAATACCACTGGCTTCTCTGAACATTGTATAAAATTCAATCACTTCCTGGATTTCAACAAAACCAAATTATTACATTCAGGTAACAAGGGTAAACGCCTTGACCTTCTTGAAATTCTCGAAATAAGTTCCGCCCATAATAGTCAATTACTCCTTGTAAACGAACAAATTGATTTTCAGGTATCACCTTTGCTTTTGTCTGTTTTATAAATTACGATGCAATACTCTCCTGTAGTCAGTCTTGATAATGATGTCAACTCGAAACATGTCGACTTTTCGTTACTGCTAAATACAGTATCTAAATATTTTTTATATTGTGAAACGTAAGCCAAGTGTTTTTATTTTAAAGTTTATACTTTATTCTTTACCACTTTAATAAAGTTTCCATCAGGACACAAGATTTTCTGTATTTTCGATACACGTGTTGGCTGATGCTTTCACAAAACTCCTTATAGTTTTCGTGGGTGTTAATAGGGAAGAAGAAGGTATTTGCGGAATTACTGCTTCTCGAGAGTACCAGTACGCTGCTATAAAATCGAGAAAAATATTTTATAAATTTATGATTCGAATTCCTTTAGTTATATATATATATATATATATATATATATATATATATATATATATATATATATATATATATATATATATATATATATATATATATATATATACAGTCAAACCTGGATAAGTGAGAAAACTCTATAAGTGAGAGTAATAGCCAGGCCCTGTCATTTTAAGCTCCCAAAACCTCTATTAGCGAGAAACAGAAACCTCTGTCAGAGAGAGTCGTTTTTCCCTCATAGACCTCCGTAAGTGAGACTGCTACTTATCTATACCTCTATAAGCGACAGTCGAGCTTTATTTACAAATTTAACATGTGCTATTTTATGACTCATTCTTAACTTTCGTGGAACTTCTCCTACCATTGTTTTTGTATTCTCGTCAATATTGTACCTATTCTATTTCGTGGAACTAAATAATGTTGTATCGCATTCTTTCCAAATGGACACGTGTGCCTGTGTACCGTCCTGTTTGTCGGACTTACTCAGTTTATAGTTATCAATTGCTAAGGAAAGTTCTGTTCTGCATCATGTCAAAACGGAAAATTAAAGTACTGTCATTAAGTGATAAACTTAAAATAGTGAAGGCGTTTGAATCCGGAAAATCGCGAAATGAAATTCAGAGGGAGTTTAATTTACCAGAATCCACCTATTATAAAATTATAAAATCAAAAGACTCTATAAAGTCTGAGTGCTCTGATGGACATGGAAATATTAAGAGGGCTAGAGTTTCTGAATTTCCCAATATCGAAAAGTGCCTTTTGGAATGGATAAAACAAACTCTCGATAAGAATGTTCCCATAGATGGACCTTTGTTGAAAGAAAAATCAAAAGAGTTTGCTACAAAACTGGGAATCCAGAACTTTTCTGCTAACAACGGCTGGTTAGAGGGTTTTAAAAGGCGTCATGACATAGCTTTCAAAAAAGCAGCTGGAGAAAGTAACTCTGTGGACCAAGGTGTGTGCAACCACTGGACTGAAGATCTGCCAAATCTTTTAGAAGGGTATGAACCAGACGATATTTACAACGCGGATGAAACTGCTTTGTTTTTTAAGTGCCTTCCGGATAAAACATTTACGTTTAAAGGCGAAAAATGCCATGGAGGAAAACAAAGCAAGGAACGCCTTACACTTCTCCAGTGTGTAAATATGAGTGGTACGGACAAACTACACCTTCTCATCATCAGGAAATCAAAGCGACCTAGATGTTTTAAAGGTGTCAAGACTCTACCCGTTGATTATGCCAATAATACAAAGGCTTGGATGACCAAGACATTATTTAAAGATTGGTTGAAAAAAGTTGACAAACAAATGAAGATAAACCGAAAAAAAATTATGCTATTCATTGACAACTGTGCTGCCCATACGGACTTACCAACACTTGCAAATGTAAAAGTAATGTTTTTACCTGCTAACACCACTAGTAAACTTCAACCATTAGATCAAGGCATCATTCACACTTTTAAACGATTTTATCGCAGAGAAGTCGTTAAACATATTCTTACGAGTCTGGAAGAAAACAGTAGCCCTGACATTAACGTACTTCTAGCTATGAAATTTGCTAGAAAAGCATGGTACTTAGTCAGCGACGTTACTGTCAAAAACTGCTTCAAGAAAGCTGGGTTTCGGAAAAGTACAGATGAGCAAGACCTGCCAGAGGAAAATGGTGTTGAAGTTGGACCTAGCAACGAGGAATGGACTAAGCTTGTGTCTCACGAATCCAATATGTTAACGC
Organism: Cynegetis impunctata; assembly: GCA_030704885.1. NCBI lineage: Eukaryota > Metazoa > Arthropoda > Insecta > Coleoptera > Coccinellidae > Cynegetis > Cynegetis impunctata. The sequence goes on from JARQZK010003617.1 coordinate 1,373,187, forward strand.
CGAGCTTCGAAGATTTCGTTCAAATTGACGACGACGTAACTACCGCTGGAGAACAAACCGACGACGATATCGTTAAGAATTGTGTGAACACATGTATTGCTGGAAATGACAGTGAAGACGAGGCACAGATTCCGGAAACAGAAATAAAGATCATTCCAATGAAGCTAGCTTTAAATGCGTTGGAGACGGTACATCAGTACTTTGAATACGCGGCGGTTGTTGATCAAGCAATATTCGACAAAATTTATGAGTGAGAGAAAAACATTCAAAATACAAAAACAGAAACCCAAACGAAATTGACGGATTTTTTTGAGTGCAAATAAAATAAAATTACATAGTGCATGAATTTTTGTTTTGTTTTCGTAAGCATTTAAAAATATATATGTACATAACTTAATTTTATCATATTACATATTTACTACATTCGTACTTGCTGTGACTTGTTATTGCTGCGTACCCCTATAAGAGAGAAACGCTACCCATGTAGCTGCATTAGCGAGAAACTCGGGTTAGTGAGAAACCTCTATAAGCGAGAATGAGATTGTGCTCCCTTGAACTCTCGCTTATCCAGGTTTGACTGTATATATATATATATATATATATATATATATATATATATATATATATATATATATATATATATATATATATATATATGTATATATATATATATATATATATATATAGATATACAACATCAAAGAAATTAGTCGCGGGAAAATATTAAACAAGTAGAGCAGAATTATCGGTATAGCCCGCTTATATGGAAGCAGCCGTTGACACGTGTTTCGGACTCTTTGGTCCTCATCAGAACGGCGTAGCCAAGCATTGGATTGAAAACTTGGAGATGAAAATAGCACAACAAACGAAATCCCCTGCTATATATATATATATATATATATATATATATATATATATATATATATATATATATATATATATATATATATATATATATATATATATATATATATATATATATATATATATATATATATATATATATATATATATATATATATATATATATATATATATATATATATATATATATATATATATATATATATATATATATATATATATATATATATATATATATATATATATATATATATATATATATATATATATATATATATATATATATATATATATATATATATATATATATATATATATATATATATATATATATATATATATATATATATATATATATATATATATATATATATATATATATATATATATATATAATGAAAATGTATTTTTTTTTATAATGACAATTTATTTTCAATTTCATGTTTGATGTTTAATTGTTTTTTCAAGTATACCACAAAAAACACTTTTCATCATAATAAATGAAATAATTCATGGTTCTTTGAGGCGTATTGACGATAGACGTTTTCCTTCGCAAAAATCTACATTTCATCTTACATCAATATTATAGTGATTTGTTTTTTTTTACAAAAATTGTGATTTTTTTTCAATCACGGTTCAAAGACACTGAAAGTTATATGTGTACATATTTTTATTTATAACAAAGAGGTTTTTCTAAAAAAAATTAAATTTTATGGCTAATGTTTAGTAGTTTTTTTTTAATGTGTGCTATAAACACGAAGGACTTTCTCTTCGTGATAAAAGTAATTATATATGTATGTGGCATGTTATCATTATAAAATTTTCAATTCTCACTTAGGTCACTCCACACGACTTTTCTTTCGCGATTGACATGTCGGAAAAACCTCGACATTATGTGCTGTCTGTTTTCTGACGAATTCGTCGATCCCTAGCAATTAACGAGGCAAATGAAAAGTAGGCAAGAGAATTTGTTGGCTTCTGAACTTTCGCTCGTGAAGCGGATACAAGATTATTATTTCGAACTCGTTAAATACTCTGCAGATTAGCGACCACGTATGACCGTACCGACAATTGGGTTTGGCGACGACCAATGAAAATCCTTGAGGCGGATAACACGGGATTTACCTCAATTTGCCAGAATCTAAATTACCCGCCAACGGAGTATTTATAAATTCTACGCGCGATACAATTTGAAAATTATGATCGTAGACAAACAGTTTTTGCATATTATTTGCCGAACGGCTTTCTTAAATGACAAGTTGGTTTCGTGGTTCTCGTAATCAGTTTGTTCATTCGTCCAATCAGAACAATTTTATCAGTGACCTGTTTTATGTTTTACGAATGTCGAATGTATTAGTCCAAGATCCCTGAGTCGCCAGACGTTACTTATTTTCTCAGCAATAATATTTGTAGGATGAAGTAGCGCTCGTATGTTCTTTCAGTGTATGGATACCTGCTATCTTGTGTCGACGGCCAATGTCCAGGTATCGGGTGCTAAAGATGGAAAAAACTAATTTTCCTCATTTTCTCAGTCTTGATTTTTATATATGATACTTATGGAACTATTTCAATACCTTATGCAAGCAGCCAGACCGATCGTATGGGCCGAACATCCCACCAGACACAAATAAAGTGTCCCTATAAGTATGACAGTATGATCGAATTGTCATGATTCGCCCATCTAAGCGCGATCTCCCTTCTATATTTACTGTCTACTTTAGCTTACGTACTTTCGTGTTTACTAAATATTATTTTATCGAGTCTGTTCAAAGCAAAGCTAATGAAAAGGTTTGTTATGTTTCAAGAAATATCATGTCATAGTTATTGAACTATGTTTTTTTGTGAAGAATCTGAAGTAGATTTGATACTATTTCAATACCTTCTGTAATAAGCCAGACCGATCGTAAGGGTCAAATATAAATAATCACTATCGCGCTTAAATGGGCGAATCATGACATTTCGCTCATACTATCATACTCATAGGGACACTTTATTTGTGTCTGGCGGGATGTTTGGCCCATACGATAGGTCTGGCTGCTTGCATAAGGTATTGAAATAGTTCCCTGAGTGTCATATATAAAAATCAAGACTGAGAAAATAAGAAGAGTGAGTGGAGTTTTTCCATCTTTAGCACCTGATACCTGGAAATTGGTCGTCGGCACAAGGTAGCAGGTATCCATACACTGAGAGTACATACGAGCAGTACTTCATCAAACAAATGTTATTGCTGAGAAAATAAGTAACGTCTGGCGGCTCTGGGATCTTACTCTATATATGCAGATACTTTCAGCCACGGATGCCTAGGAAATCAAGCGCAGTTGTCATGGACCCCCTTACTAAAAAAACAGGAATTAATTACAGACAATTTTTTTAGTAGAAAAAAAATACTCATGCAGTATTTGTTTCTAATAAAAAAAAATTGAATAAAGAAAATTCTTCAATAATTAAAAAAATTATCAAACATCTTTCTAAGGAAGCTGGTTATATGTATTTCTCGGCGAGAATTCTACATTCACAATCCAACGGTGAATTATAGAAAACGTCAAGTCACCACGACTCAAAATTTCTACAATTCACCGTTGGATTGTGAATGTAGAATTCCCGTTTGGGAATACATATAATCAGCCCCCTTGGAAAGTTGTTTGATAATTTTTTAAATTATTGAAAAATTTAACTTTTTCACTTAACGTAATATATTAAATTGACCATGGTCAACTTGTATATATTTCATGATTTGATTTTGAAAAAAATACTTTTTATTTAGTGTTCGTTATTATAAATGCGTTAGCATACGATTTTTAATGTGAAGGATGGCGTTGCTTTTTTGTTACAAAATTAGTGATATTCGAGTTGATGTTACTAAAAAGTTGTATTTTCGATTGATTGAGCCGATACATGATGTAAATTAATAAACATATCAAAACAGTGGTTAATAATAATAACATTTCCGAATTACCTGACTAGCAGTTTAGAATGGTTTTTTCATATTCTACTAATTATTTGTAATCATCCTTCTATTTACCCTTTCTACACAATTTGTCATCTATTTATTTCTTGTATTATAGAGAGAGAGATAATATTTATTGGAAACTTCCAAAGGGCTATCGACCTAAGTCTTCCAGCCAGTTACAATAATTTTATAATTATATTATATTTTTATTTCTTTCGCATAGTGCGAGTTTATTTTTGCATTATAGTTCACATAGGTGATCGAACAGAGGGGTGGCCGGCCGCCTCCTCCTCGGTGGATTATCCCTGTTGTACTGATGGAGAAGTGGTTGGATGATATTTCTGTTATTTATGATAGAGATGAATTTTTTGCTGAGTCTGTTCATTCTATCGATTATCGGCTCTATTTGTGTGGCATCATGCAGCAATTCATTGGATGGGTTATGAAGATGGTTGTTTGGGTTTCGTAGTTTTGTTATTTTGCGAAGGCTGGTTCTTTCCCCTATTTCTATGTTCTTCAGTATTGCCTTGCTTCCATTTAGAAATAGTGAGTGTCCGTATTCCAATAGAGGCCTACATATCATTTTGTAGATTTTGCTCGCAGTGCTAATGCTTATTCCTTCTTTTTTGTAGATTAGTGACCTGGAGTGTTTTGCTCTGGTTATTGTGGCTTGTTTCTTTGATTTTGTTTCGGCTTTGAAGTTGAGCTTATTGTCTATTTGAATTCCTAGATATTTGCCTTTGCTTGTGGGATGTAGAGTTACATTGTTTAGCTTGACCGTTGGAGAATTTACGCTTATCTTGTGGTTGAATATGATAAAATTCGATTTAGCTGGGTTAGGAAGAATTCTCCATTTCCGCATCCATGCTGTGATTTTTCAGCTCTTGAAGTTTGTTAATAGACTCCTTTCTTGAACCACTATGCGATATTAGGGCCGTGTCATCTGCGAATTGTAATATGTAGGCTTTTTTGTTTATTTGTCCGTTATTTTTGGGGAGATGACTGTATATGTCCGCACAGAAGAGGTTGTAGGCATGGTGAAAGAGGGGAGCCTTGAGGTAGGCCTTGTTGTGGAGTAAATTCTTCTGAGTACTCTTCCTTGACTTTCACTTGGATGGTTCGATCAGATAGAAACTCGTCTATTAGCTTTACTAGATATATTGGACATTGTAGCTGACATAACTTGTATATTAAACCCTCGTGCCAGACACTATCAAAGGCCTTTTTTATATCCATGAAAATAGCAGTTTAATGATTGCCCTTTTTTTGATTAGTTTGAATATTGGAAGTTAGGATAATTAGCGGATCTTGTATTATATATAACGGAGAAACATATTTAGTTTGCATTTAGCATCTGAAGAAGGTGAAGTTTCACCGAAACGTGCGTCATGCGTTATTTTATTTGATAAATGTGTAAATTGTTAGTATTAACCATTGTTTTAGTATTCTCAAATCGGATTTCACTAGTAATCTGTTTCTATATTTGTTTTTACTGTATACAAGAGCAGAAAATGCCTTTTCAGAGGGATATGTTGTTGAGAAAAGCAATAAATATCTCAGTTTTTCTTCTGATGTTTCCTCATAATCTTTCTTCACATTCACCCAAAAACATGTTAACAAGGATTCTTTGAAATTACGCTCCAGAGCTAAATCACAGGATATTTCTATTAATTGGTTTTCCTGTGCCGTTGTCAAGCCATTTATTATCAGTGACATTTGTATTAAAAGAGTCTGGTATACCAATTTTTATTCTTGTACCTACTACAAGAAATTAATCCCGGAAAGAAGACGCGGAAGTGTTTAATCTTTTCGTCTTGTACTTGTGTTGGCAACATTGCTCCACCAGCGGATTCCAAAAACGCTGACAGTGTGGGAAAGTGATTATAGTTTTTTTGAATTGTAGGATTTGTCCAGAGGTCAAACATTTTTAGCGTCGTTTCAATTTTGTCGTCAGCTTGGAAGATGTTGCTATCTCTCCCTATTCATTTATTATTGTTAAGTAGTATAGAGATTAGACTGCGGACCCTTAAATATACTCAAGGATCCCCAGTAGCTCGCGGAACACAGGTTAAGAAACGCTGCTATAAACTACCCTTTTTTAATTTTTTTTATTAAAACTGCGAAGTGTATCGGTCGGAATAAATAGGCAAAGAATCCGTTTGTTCTCTCAAAAGAATATCTTCGAAATGTGGATTAATTCCACAGTATTATTAGACAAACACATGTTTAACTCTTAACTACTAACACCTATTTCCTCACACAGACCCTGACACGGAGTCTGCCAGACTCCTTTTTTATTAGGCTTTCCACAGTTTGTCAATACTTTTTTGAAATATCTATTATAACTTCATAAAGAAACAAAAAACTAACTTTTCACAGGTTTAAATAAAATTTAATCAGTAAACGCGTTTCGTCATAACATTGACTTCATCTCGTACTCATGATGAGTACGAATTTCTTATTCGACGTGAAGCCTAAACTATGAACATCCGGTAGGCATGGTAGTTTTAATATGAACTTCAATTCACTGGAATCTGTGCCAGAATAACTGATTTTTTCTTAACGTGTCGACAACTGGTGCTCTTACCTTAAATGTTGACAAAAAAAGCTGAAAAATATGACAAGCACTGAAAATATGCAAAAAAGTTGTTCAGTTAGATTGGCTGCAACACACTAGGCAAACTTTTCGTTGGTTTTTTGCAAGTTAAATAGGCATATTATGTGGTCTTTCTTTTCAATTTCGGAGGACATATGTGTCAATATTTTCTGGTGAGAAGGGTTTCATCTCCAGTTTGAGGGTCCGGTACAGAGGGTACTTGAAGAATGCGCCGAATCAATCCTTTCAATACGTTTTCATCTGGTTCCACATCGCTATTATGAATTTCTAGTTTTCAAACCATTGAAGCAAAGTCTCCTCAAAATTTTTGTCCGTTGGTTTCACTCTTTTCGAAGTACAAGCCATATTAATTTATATGAGTTTTATAACACTAACCCTGACTTGGAGTCCCACAGACTCCTCTTATGATATAGCTTGCTCGAGATCAAATGAAAATCAGCGAAATTCAAACATATACACACTTGCCTAAGTTCAGGAAGGTACTGAAAACTGAAAGAAACAGGCGTCTGCAGTCTGCTTCTAATGTGATGGGAGATATGACGTCTAGTGCGCTTCAAGGAGTATGTGGGACTCCTGTCAGTAGTTAAGGGTTAATTTCGATGATAAATTGAATATATGGCGATGCGTTTCACCACGCATTGTCTTCGCCGGATAAATTCTTAGTATCTCAGTAAACATAAATTTTAGTACCTAAAATTTGATTTGAATGAATCATCCTTTTTTAATAAATGATTGGAATAATTTCATTTCTCTTATTGTTTTCAAAATAGCGTTTATGTGTACTACCGTTATACATTTCATTCATTCGATACATATTTCCATATTTTGCATAGTGGAGGATTGAAATTGATTAACTAAATTAACAGGACAACAGTCATTCTCTCAGAATATATTGAATTTTTGATGTACCTACATAGTTTGTTCAAGTTCTCTTAAAATACCTACCCCTCTACTATTCAATTTATTCTTCTAAATAAAACAGTTTTTGACTTTCACTATATTTTTTGGGCATAAAATTTCTTTCGCTAAACACAGTGGCTTCTTCTTATGGATGAGAAATTCATTCTAACTTTTACAATAAGAATATCGTGCAAATATGGAGAGGGAATGATAAGAATGTGGATTGGGAAATCCCAAACGTAGAATGTTCGCTGGTAAATAATAACATTGTTGACAATGAATGATGAAAGTGGGTAAAACCCCAAGTACTAAAATTCAGCATTTCATGTAGAATAAATTTAACAAAGGTGAATTAATCATATCTAATTGATCTAACTGAAGAAATTATTGGAACTTATTCTACTGTTTATTTCAAGTGCTTTTAATAAATTAGGTTTATAGCCTTTCTTTCGAATCTGTTATTTTCTTATCGTCTTTTTCTGTTCAGATATTCGAACTCTATTTTACCTAACTTATTCTGGAGTGGCTTTATATTTTGAATTTCTAATATGTTTTTCTTGAATTTCAATTTGAAAACAAATCCAAATTTTATGTGACCCTATGTAAGTTAATAATTTAAGTTTTTTTCAATCCCTGGTTCTTCCGGGATACACTTGAAAGATTGCTGTATTATACAATATTTCCCTCAAAATTTTATTCATAATTTTGATGATTGATTGAAGTTATGGCCAGCAATTTTTCCTAAGTTAATTAATTTCTTTATAGCGACTGCTTAGTAAGTACCCATTTTAGTAGCAGATTGTTCACCAGGACACATCTTTATGGTAATCCTTACTATTATGTAATTCAAAAGGCTCAAATTAACTTCACGTCGATCATAAAACGTTGTTATTATTTATGATTATTTACACTATAAAATCCGTAATCCAATTAGTATAATTATTGTTGTAAATATATCGGTAGATTATTGTCCGAGAAATAAATATCTTTCGTTCTTTGCATTCCATACATTTTTCGTGCTTTCGTCTTACAGTGATCTGAATCACTTTGTTTCAAATGAAGACAGACCACAAAGGCGGTAATTGTCTCTTCAAGGCCAACGTTCGTTTAGCTGACGATTATTAATTATAGCGTCTTGTTAAGTTAACGGCACTTAGGAGTGGCGAGACAAAAGAACCCCCAAGTTCCCATGTGGTACCCGATAATTTTTCTCAAGAAACATGTGGGCACCTAAGGGCTTAATTATTTTAATTACACATTTCTGTTTGGTGTGGCAGTGACAATGAAGAATTTTAATCTATAACTATATATCTAGTGTATGCACTGAGATTGTAAGCGATAACTTTCTCATGTCGACCTTCGTTGTGGCCCTACGGTTGTGATCCTATCTGTGTTTTAGTTTACGTATTCATAATGTGGGATTAGGTGAGAGTTAAACTAGAAAACTGCTGACCATGGAGGAAATGCATGTTCCATGTTGAGAATCTATCATGGAAATTTTTGGAACCAAGTTCCTTTGCTTTTTTTGCGATAGGAGTTGAATCGTATAAATCGTCACAAATTATATGGGGCTGCCTCGGAATCAGGGCCGGATCAACCCTGTCAGAGCCCCTAGGCAACAACCCTGTCCGGGCCCCAGGTCTTTTCAAGTTGATAAAGGGATGTAAGTAACTTCCAGATGATCGATTCCAGGTATCCTGTTACTTCTAAGTCTTATGTGATATTTCAACAACATGGTTACTTTGACTTGAAGCTGCAGCATCACCTTACCTGACTCGTTAGCTTTATTGAAATGGTCTTAATTTATTTATTTATTTATTTATTTAAGACAATAGGAATACAAACAGGTAAAAATACCCAATACAGCATTCACAGTTTGACAATACATACCATACAAAACTATATTAAAATGAAAAATTACCTAACTCTTTTGGAAGTAGAAATAAAAATAAAAATAAAATTAATACAAAATAATTCACAAAATGACCAGCAGCTCCACAAAAGTTAGGTACCTAATTTAATTCTCAAGAATTTTTTGAATTGATGGAGTTGAACATTGAAAATATCAGCACCGTACGAATAAGAGTTAAATGTCCCGAGCATTCTACATAGTGGCGAATTTTGTGTAACATTAAGTCTTCGGAATGGCACAGCGAATAACTCACGGGATCTCAGTCTTCTTTCCGGTACTCTAAAATCTATAGACTCGAGAATTTCCGAGACATAAAGTACACCATTAACTAATTTGTACAGTAGACACATGTCGTTCAATCGTCTACGATTTTCTAAGGTCAATATTCTGAAGTTGTGTTGAATTTCGGTGTAATCATGGTCAACAATTTGGATTTTACTTCTGAAAGATAAAAACCTTAGGAACTTATGCTGTACACTCTCTAGTCTGTTTACATAACATCTATATTGTGGATTCCATATGCATGTTGCAAAATTAAGCCTACTGAATACAAATGAGTAATAAAGACTCAATAATGTTCCTTTTTTTTGAACAACCTTCCATGTCTGAGAGTAAACCCGAGCATTTTATTGGATGACTCAATAACACTGTTTATATGCACTTCAAATGTTGACTTCGAATCTAGAAATACCCCTAGATCTCTTATGGTATCTACTTGTTTTATAATCACTTGATTAAAAGTGTAATTGAATTGTACGGTGTTAACATTCTTAGTGAAGGATATTTTGAAGCACTTTCCAAAATTTAGGAATAGAAAATTTTGACAGCAGTATCTATAAAGTCTTTCCAAATCCTCTTGAAGTTTCATGCAGTCTTCGAAACTCCTTATCCTCAAAAATACTTTGAGATCATCAGCGTATACCAAGAACTTAGCGTAGCGGAAGCAGCAAGAAATATTGTTCAAATAAATTATAAAGAGAAGGGGCCCCAGATGAGATCCCTGAGGAACGCCTGATTCATTCGTAAAAATACTTGACTTTTGTCCATTCACGCACACAAATTGGGATCTATTCAAAATATAGGACTGTATCCACCTCAGCAAGCTTCCGCATAAGCCAACTTCCGCAAGTCGTCGTAGTAAAACAACATGATTTATTTTGTCAAAGGCCTTCTTAAAATCTGTATAAACAGCGTCTACCTGAGAATGACTTTCAAAGCCATCATGGAGATTTTCTAGGAAATTTAGTAAATTTGTTTCCAGATTACGTCCTTTGATGAACCCATGTTGATTTTCAATTATGATGTGTTTCACGTGATTAGAAACGAAATCATATACTAATGACTCAAATAGTTTAGGTATTGTTGAGAGTATGGATATTGGACGATAGTTCATAGTTAATGAATAAGTTATAATAAGTGATGAATGATGATCCAGGTTGCACGATGGGTTAGGGAAGAGAAATGAGACGGGACGCGGTTGTTTTCAATTTAATCTTGTTAAGCACAATGAAATACAATAAACGAAAGAAAACGGTTTTTTGAAGTACAAATTGGAAAGTCATCTTCCAAGATATTTATTGGTTTTGTACAATAGAGTAAGTTTAAATATTAACTTTTCTAAGTTTTTTTAGAAACAAAATCGTTTGAAACATCTTGGAAGTTGACCCTTTCTAATACATCGTTTTCAATGGCCATTATCGACAATGAATTTAAACGGTTCTGAAACATTGTTGAAAGAAGACAGTTTATTAGTTCTACCACTCGATACTAGATGGTTCTGTATGTATGAAGTATTTCATCCATTGAAAACATGCGTCGAACGAAAGCAATAAAATTGTTGAGGAATTTCATACACATTTTCAAATAAAATTTTCATTCGATGAAATATTCTTTTTCTTGGTGCGTGAACGGGCTCTTAGTCGATGCGGGCCCCTAGGCAGTTGCTTACTAATGGTTAATCCGGCCCTACTCGGAATACAGCAACAAATGGTTGTCAGCACGCTGTGAAAGATAATATTGAAATAGTGATTTATGTCGTTGACTGAATACGAAGATTTTGGATGAATACCGACCACACACAAAACTTGTCATTCTCTTTCCTGGCTTTCTAACCAATATGAATTATGAAGTTCAGAATTTTTTTCAACATAGTGATTTTTATTGAGTTTATATATTTGTTTTGTTTTGAATAATACCTGAGTTGTATTGTCTGATTATTGCAATTTTGAAATGAAGATTCGATAAATAGAAACTACAGCAAGTATGTGTACCACAAACTTAGAAACGCAGGTTAATAATACTGTATAACTCGGTACAAGTATTTACTGTATACATACGTTTAATGTACATGTGATTCGAGTGTTTACAATTTACATATATAAGGTACAGATAGACATAGTGAAATCATATGTAAAGCGTGAACAAGAGTATCAAAAACAAACGAAAAACAAATCGAAAAACAACAAGAAATAACAAATACTTCAGAAACTGCGTTCCTGAGTTGGGGTCCCCCAACCGCACATGTTTTTTTTCCATTTGGACTTTTCATATCCATTATTGAATTTTACTCTCTTTTCATGTTCTGTAATTTTCTTCAGCTATCAATTTTTAATTAGATCGAAAGAGTTTCCATAAGTCAATCGTAATTTTCAAGTAGAATCCTCCTGTCAATAGTCTCAAATGCCCTTTACAAATCCAGAAAAGTTGCCACAACATACTGATTCATATCTATGATATTTTCCCACTCTGTTATAATAAATTGAAAGGAAGTTTCACATGAATGCTGTGCCCTAAAGCCCGATTGCTTACCCAAAAATAGCTTGTTCATATCAAAATATGCAACCATCTGATTATAAACCGCCAACTCCAATACCTTTTCAAGGGTAGGTAACATATTTAAGGGGCGAAAATCCTCAGCCCTGCTCGAATTGGTCTTAGGTACAGGAATAACAGTGGAAACCTTAAACTGATCAGGAAATATTCCAGTTCTAAGTGATGTATTAATAAAATCCAACAATGAGAAACCAATAACATCAAAACTATTCTTCAAAAGGTTGCAATTCAATATCTCAGACTTATTGTTCTTATCAAGCGAAAAGATAATATTTTTTAATTCATTAATTGTAACAGGTTCAAACTCAATAAAGCTGCTCAAGATTTCAGGAAAGCTATCATCAAACCACCGCTGCGAATTGTTGAAATGAGACGTGATGTCATGAATACTGTCAACAAAATAAGAATTAAAATTCGCAGCAATCTCCAACTCATCATTCAGGACCACAGTGTGATTGTCTCTCACAAACTGAATAGATTTAACAGGTTCTTGAATAGGTTTAACTAAATTCCTAAGACATTTCCACATTTCTCTACTGTTACCCTTATTATTATCTATTTGTTGTTCAAAAAAATATCTTTCCTTTGTTTTAAGAAGACCCACATATTGATTCCTAACAGTCTTATAATAATTCCATTTTTCATCTTTCAAGTGAATTTCACAACTCTTATAATCATTAAATGCAACATTACGCTCCTGCCTCTTTGCTTTCAAATCATCATCATAGTAAGGCACCATATTGCTTTTTACTGCAATAGTTTTTAAAGGTACCACAGTGTTGACAATTTCAGTGACATTATCTACAATTCGACCCAATAGAATATCTACGTTAACATCATTATTATTCCATTGACAAGTTAACAATTGCATGTTTATATCAAAATATGATATATATTTATTCGTTTTCGTACTTCACTGCACACTGAAAATCTGCGACACGAATGTTTACTAGTTGCGTTCTCGATAAGTTTCCACTGCGATAGCAACACGGATTTTTTCACAAATGTTTACTATTTTCTTTTGAAGTTTACCGCTCAAAATGGAAACCAGCGACAAGTAGGAACATTCAAGATTTGTTGCCGAAAAATGAAGAAATTTAAGGAACATTTACGGAAACACGGAACAGTAACAAAAGTGTTCCTCCGGTGGAATCTTAGCTTGAAGGGTGACAAGTAGAAACAGTCAACATTTGTTGCCGAAACATAAAGAAACTTCAAGGAACATTTAGGAACATTTTCGAAAACATACAATAGTAACAAAAATGTTCCTCCGGTGGAAACGTGGCTTTATGTTACTATTTATCGCGGTGTCCACTACCTATTTCCGCATTTCTGTTTGTGAGTCATAAAATTTTGAAATATGAGGATGTGTATTGCGTATTCTCGCAGTGAGCTCGAACGAGGAACCTCTAGAAAGGTGGTATCGTATTTTACTGCCAGTAACGCTTTATTTTGCGCGCCTTGGTATAACCAAAAGCAGGAAATGAAACCGTAACAGACGTTATGGTCGATTCGATTTTCCGTTCGATGTGAGCGAGGCACCCGTTCCATGAATAGGTTCCGATATTGGTTCAATTGCTTTTTCCTGATAATCTATAGTAACGACTTTCACTGTACATAATATATACTTAACTGCATATATATATATATATATATATATATATATATATATATATTTATATATATATATATTTATATATAATATAAATATATATATATATAATATATATATATCTGCATATATATATATATATATATATATATATATATATATATATATTTATTCGAATTGTTGTTGCCTGTGAACTATTTCTAATCTCTTATTATTATTTCACAAAGAACATTGAACTACAACAGTACACATCATTTGTCACAAAAAAAGAGTTTAATAATCGGATATATAGACAAAGCACTTAAACTTACTTCACCTACACACAGACATGAAACATTACAAGATGTCCATAAATTACTCATAAAAAACGATTATCCAATAAAACTTATACAGAAAATCACTAAAATTAGAATTCATAAACTGTACAACACATTAGAAACATCAAAAAAAGAAAATATAAACAAAAAATATATTCCTCTTCCATATATTCCTCATTTAAGTAATAAAATTTCACAAATTTTAAATCCACACGATATTAAAGTAGCCCATACCGCACAAAATCAAATTAAACAAATATATTCTAAATTAAAAAGTAAAACACCTCTTCTGCAAAAATCTCATGTTGTTTATAGTATACCATGTAATAATTGTAATAAATCATAAATAGGACAAACTTTTCAACATTTAGTAGAAAGATTTGAAGATCACAAATATACTATTACACAAACCACAGCACGTAATAAACATAAAAACAATACGAATCATAGTTTCAACAATAATAGCACAAAAATTTTAGAAATAGAAAAAGATCAAAAACGCAGAGAAATTTTAGAAATGTTACATTATTCAAAAAAAATTTAAAATGAAGTCGTAAATGATAGAACAGATATCAAACATTTAAGTTCAATATACGCAGATTTAATTCAACAAACAAATTCTAACCACAACAAGTCATCTTCTTAGACAAAATCTAAACATCTAGAATTTTCAATTTTTTCTAGAAAGAAGATATAGTTTAGAACATGTTGATCTCCAAAATCACAAGTAATGTCTTTTTAAAAGACAACAATCAAATATTTTAAACCTATTTTGTACATTACGTGGGTGAAGGTTTCTGTGGTTCCCTTCCCATGCTAATATCAACGGACCTGTCTGTTGATATTCGACTGAATAGCACGTAATTAATAACTGAAGACGGCCACAGCCGCAATGAGAAAATTCTTGAAAAAAAAGATAAATAGTACCCTATTATTATTATTCTTTGACTCTTCAAAATCAAAATAATTTGGACCTATTTCGAACATTACGTGGGTAAAGGTTTCTGTGGTTTCCCTTACCATCTAATAATAACAAATTTGAATGTTAATATTGGACTGAATAGCACGTAATAAATAGCAAAGAACGGCCAACAGCCGAAAAAAATTTTAGTGAAACAGTAGTCTGTTTCTATAGAAATTTTTCAAATCAATAAATGTCAAAAGAAATTTCAAATTTTTTCTCTCAAAAGTTTGATAAAAGCCACGATGTCGTGGCGAAAACGTCAACTTTTCAAATAAAATCAAGTTTTTTAAGATTCAACAAGCTGTTATTGCTAATAATTATCAAGAGATTATATATATATATATACATATATATATATATATATATATATATATATATATATATATAAATAAAAATATATATATATAATATATGTATATATATATAATAAATATATATATATATATATATATATATATATATATATATATATATATATATATATATATATATATATATATATATATAAATAGGCTTGCCAGATTTTTGGTGAGTAAAACCGGGACACATTGATATGGGAAGGCCTTACCGGGAGTCAGTAAAGCGAGGGTTTCTCCTCGGGAATTTTTTTTTAATTTGTAATTAAACTACTTACAGCCATTATTCATTACTTTTTACATCTTACAGCCGTTTTCCGGGACATCGATCAAACCGGGAATTATGGCAAGCCTTTATATATATATATATATATATATATATATATATATATATATATATATATATATATATATAATATATATATATATATATATATATATGTATATATATGTATGTATATCAAGAAAGAGGAAGTCGTTGCTGACCAGTTAGGATAAAGCTAGGAAAACTCGTTGGGTACGCAGCATTACTATTATAACACTTTTTTCAATATTTCGACCAATTTTATTGTCATCATCAGGGAATTTTATCATAGAAGATGAATCATGACAGATAGTGGATTCCAGAAACAACTTACAGTGACCATGAGGTTGTGTGCAAAGATTTTATAAAATACGTTAACAACTGCAATGTACATGTCAAAAACAAATTAGTGTAACTAAAATGTCGGAAAACAAAATTTTAACAAAATACATCATATCGGTATTATAACGTCGGCATGGAAGACGAAACTAAAAAAGTGAGGCTAGAATGAGAAATATTGGAAAAAGTGTTATAAGAGGATACTTCGTGCATGCTGCGTGCCCAACGAGTTTTCCTCAGCCTATCTATCACTTCAATTATTTTCAGTGCCCATCTCGATATTTTTAGCATTCTCCCCACTTTAAGGTAGAATGAAAATGATCCAAGATTTCCAATACTAACTTCATCAAGCTTATCCCTCACAGATGAATTATATGGGCGATTTCTGTTTTTTTACTTAATTTTATATGCCTAGATGTATATTGAATTATAATTAACTGCGTACTACGCACAACGATTTCTTTCATATATATATATATATATATATATATATATATATATATATATATATATATATATATATATATACATATTCAATCAATAATCATGTACAGAATCGATTACATTAACAGAAATAAGATTTTCAAGAAAATATAATACACCAAAAAAAAAAAACCAATGACGAATGAATACAATACGTAATTTCAACTCAATTATATCAATTGCTACAAATAAATACTATTCGGCTCATGTAAGTTCTTCAAGGAACTTGAGTATGAGTTCTGTGTGTGGTACTAAAAAAATCAATTGAACTTCTGATTAAATAAAGTTACTAATGTATCGAATCAACAATAAGAGACAATACAATTACATAGAACATTAAATATTTTATGAATAACACGTCTTCCACATTTCAGTATCCAGTTTTGTGAATTCCGCTTCAGAGAGTGGTAGCTTTGATTCTGTTTAAGACATGTTGGTATCATGTTGTATATAGTTGGAACCATGTAGAGTAGACTTTTTCTTACATTGCTCTTTACAATTTTATGAAGTCGAACACACAGGTGTGAAATTTGTCTAGTGTTATGGCGTGACGTCAAATAGACCAGTTTAGATTTGTTTACACTAGTAAAAAGAATAACAGATTTAGTATACAATTGTCTGGGGTCTGAAACTTTCAATTCACTATATAATAGTTCATCACTTGAGAATCGTATAGGTTTATTGAACAGGACTTTCAATAATCTCTTCTGAATTATCCCAATGGCCAAGTAATACTTATCACTCAATGCTCCCCAAGCTAGTATACCGTACTGCATAATAGACTGCACCAGTGCGTAATAAACCATGTATTTTTGTTCGTCTTGCAGTACATTCCGTAGTAATCTCATGGTATATAATAATTTACTTAGTCTTTTGTGCAACTCTTGAGTATGGATATTCCATCTCAAGTGACAATCCAGATGTATTCCTAAGTATCTGATAGACGCAGCTGGATATATAGGTATCTCATCAAAAAAGGCACGTACTTAGTTTTAGACATATTAACAGATAGTAAATTTATGTCAAACCATCTTTTAATGTACGCTAGGTCTCTCGACACAATTATGTGTGCATCGTTCCAATCACTCATTTCAAAGAATATGCACGTGTCATCCGCAAAAGATATAATTTTGGCTGTTATATTTGAGGCAGTTAGGAGATTATTCAAATATACGATAAAAAGTAGTGGACCTAATACTGTGCCCTGAGGAACTCCATAGTTCATCATTCTTTCCTCGCTAATCACCTCATTTACCTTTACTCTTTGCTATATATATATATATATATATATATATATATATATATATATATATATATATTATTATATATATATATATTATATATTATATTATATATATATATATATATATACATATACATATATATATATATATATATATATATATATATATATATATTAATATATATATATATATATATAATATATATATATTTATATATATATATAT
The DNA here is from genome assembly GCA_030704885.1 of Cynegetis impunctata. Taxonomy (NCBI): domain Eukaryota; kingdom Metazoa; phylum Arthropoda; class Insecta; order Coleoptera; family Coccinellidae; genus Cynegetis; species Cynegetis impunctata. Next base: position 1,391,106 of record JARQZK010003617.1, read on the forward strand.
ATATATATATATATATATATATATATATATATATATATATATATATATATATATATATATATATATATATATATATATATGAAAGAAATCGTTGTGCGTAGTACGCAGTTAATTATAATTCAATATACATCTAGGCATATAAAATTAAGTAAAAAAATTGAAATCGTCCATATAATTCATCTGTGAGGGATAAGCTTGATGAAGTTATTATTGGAAATCTTGGATCATTTTCATTCTACCTTAAAGTGGGGAGAATGCTAAAAATATCGAGATGGCCACTGCAAAGAATTGAAATGATAGATAGGCTGTGTCGGTCTAATTAGATACTCGTCAATTTCAAATATCAATCGGTCGAAGACTACTAGCTTATTGAGCAGAAACCCTACGACGTTGCCCTCCTGGAAAGTTTCCACATCTCCACTCAGATGAAAATAACACAAAATTTCGTCCAACTTCATCGTCCATACGCTCAATTTGCAAAAGATATACTAAACAAGGTAATATTCTTCGATATGTATTTCTTTATGTACCTACTTTGCGAGAGTGGCGCCATCAGGTATTCCTAATAATAGGTATAAAAATATAAGAAAAAAGGAATCTTCATACATGGTACGTGGTGAATTATATTATGGTATATATCCACAGAAATGATCTAAAACATAGAAATCTTTCGTATAATTCCTTTGTAAGAGCTTAGCCTGATTAAGTTACGATCGGCAATCTTCAATCATTTTCATTCTACCATCAAGAGCGGAATGTTGAAAATATCAATTTACCCAAGATTTAAATGATGACAGGTTATTTCGATCTTATTAGACACTCATCAGTATCAAATATCTATCGTATAGTTGACATATATAAACACGAATTTTTTTATCTCAACAATAATATGCTATCATTCCGGCGGAGATTTATAATTCAAATATTAATAAATTGACTCTGTCCTGACCTAATGTTTAAATGAGCACTTTCAACGAATCACCAATTATAAAATTAAAGATGGACCGTTCCTGTCACATATTTATTTTTGAGGTCAGTTTGCAAGATACACATTTTTGTACAAAACCCTGTAAACTAGACTTGTTCTAATTGAAATGGACTTACATTAAGTAATGAAATGTTCAATTAAATGATGGTCCATTCCAAACATCGAAAACACCGCATTTAGGTATTGTGTTTGCCAACAACATAGGCTGCTTATAATTACGGAAACATGTACAGTTCCTGTGTGATTATCGTCAACATCGGCTAGTCGTAGAATAATAATTTGCCAAAAACAGTGTTACAGAACCAGGTTCAAAGTGTAATGTTCATTCAGTTGCTGTGTATCTGTTGGAAAGTTAAGTGTTTTAGTTCAATTATCGTTTTATGAACATTCAAATTCGGAATTTTAGAACATATTAGAAAAGTCTTAAGGTTGACAAATACGTTTTTCGTTTAATTTGGCGATAATTAATGTTGTGTTACTGATGAAGTTATTATTGGTGTTCGCGTATTCATACTTGAAACAATGTATTTAGTAGTATCATTCACGGAGGCCTTTTGTTGGATTTTTGTATATTATGTAATGTTAGGTCAGTTTCATCATATTTAATTATTATCTATTCGGTCTATTTCGAACATTCCCACATCATATTAAAATATTATCTATTCGGGCCATTTCAATCATTCTTTCGTCATATTCAAATATTATATATTGGGGCCTTTTCAAACATTATTTCGTCATATTTAAATATTATCTATTCGGGCCCTTTCAAACATTCTTTCGTCATATTTGAATATTATCTATTCGGACCTTTTCAATCATTCTTTCGTCATATTCAAATATTATCTATTGGGACCTCTTCAAACATTATTTCGTCATATTTAAATATTATCTATTCGGGCCCTTTCAAACATTCTTTCGTCATATTTGAATATTATCTATTCGGACCTTTCCAAACATTCTTTCGTAATATTCAAATATTATCTATTCGGGCCCTTTCAAACATTCTTTCGTCGTATTTAAATATGATCTATTCGGGTCTTTTCAAACATTCTCTCGTCATATTTAAATATTATCTATTCAGGCCATTTTAATCATTCTGTCGTCATATTTAAATATTATCTATTCGGGCCGTTTCAAACATTCTTTCGTCATATTCAAATATTATCTATTGGGGCCTTTTCAAACATTATTTCGTCATATTTGAATATTATCTATTCGGGCCCTTTCGAACATTCTTTCGTCATATTTGAATATTATCTATTCGGGCCTTTTCAAACATTCTTTCGCTAAATGAATATTCTAAACTTTTAAGCTTAATATCGAATTGTTATTTGCAGTTTAAGTTTGACAGTTTGACCGGTGGAGCTTCTCTTATATCTATACTATACTATAAATTTTGAAAACGGTGTTTCGACATTCTAAGCAATTTTTTGAAATATTCGGGGTACTTGGAATTATCTTTAATTAAAGTAGAAACTCTTTGTTGAATTATCTTCCTTGTTCAACATCGTTTTTTGTTTTCAAATTTCAGAAATTCTCTACGTTTTGACGTGTGGGTTCTCTACGTTTTGACGTGTGGGTTCACACGTCTCTACGTTTTGACGTGTGAACCCTTTTCACGAAAGAGGTGTTAGTAAAGTCGTGAAATTACTAGATTTGTGTTACCACGAGGGTGGGTCACATTCTTGATTAACAACCCATGTCAACGCGGCTTAAATCGAAATTTTCAAATGCGAAGTCTCCGTTAATTTCAACACTGAAATAACACTTGTTGGGAATTAAATTTCAATACCTACTCGCCCTATTTTCCGCGCCACGTTTCTAAATGCGGAACGGTTCCCAACATGCAGGTGAAATTACGCCGAACAGTCGAGCTAACTATCGCCATTAGCATTTTATTGTAGGAATTACGGCCTTTCGTGCCAAAGTTGCATAAACTAATGGCCTGATCTTGAGAATGTGAATCATATCACGTACGGGTCAAAGTGCCGGATGAATCTACAATATCAGGTGCTCGGATTGGTCCAACAACTTCAAAACAAGTTGTTGAATTACGCCTTTGAGAATTGTTTAATTGCCGATCGCGAAAAATTCTTAATTGGCATCGCGCCTGTTCAGTCGACCGTGATGGTTCTTACGAGCTTGGCTAGCGCATGCATATTAGATTATTTGGCAAATAAAATGAAGTGAACTAGGACATTTATTTGAAACTAATCAAACAAACCTCCTAGCGGAGCTGGTTATAAGAGTTCACGAAGCATCGAAATATCAACATCTACCCCAGACGGTAATTGTTCGAAATGTTAATTTGTTTATCACAATCGATGGAAATTGATAGACAGACTGTTTCGCCCTTATCGGGGCTCATTAGTATCATCCATCCACCGAGAGTGATAACCAAACCAACATTTCAAACGGTCATACATATTTCTTCTAGTAACTCCATGACATATAAATATGACAACAAGCGCACCAGGTCGGGAAACAATTGAACCACATCTTTCAGAATGGAAGAAAACATTTCGGCAACGAAACTCTTACGTCCTGACACCCGAAGGTGGTTACTATAATCGCTAAGCAAGAGTGAAGTTGATACATCCATTTTGATGTAATTCAACATTCACACGCCGCAAGTAACAAGCGCTCCAATTTTATACCTTTTACAGGTAGCAATGAATGGAAAACATAATTCTTCGTGTTAACGACACACGTTCGTGGCAATAAAATGAAGTGAACTAGGACATTTATTTGAAACTAATCAAAAAAATTGTAAAAGGTATAAAATTGGAGCGCTTGTTACTTGCGGCGTGTGAATGTTGAATTACATCAAAATGGATGTATCAACTTCACTCTTGCTTAGCGATTATAGTAACCACCTTCGGGTGTCAGGACGTAAGAGTTTCGTTGCCGAAATGTTTTCTTCCATTCTGAAAGATGTGGTTCAATTGTTTCCGACTGGTGGCGCTGTGTCATATTTATATGTCATGGAGTTACTAGAAGAAATATGTATGACCGTTTGAAATGTTGGTTTGGTTATCACTCTCGGTGGATGGATGATACTGATGAGCCCCGATAAGGGCGAAACAGTCTGTCTATCAATTTCCATCGATTGTGATAAACAAATTAACATTTCGAACAATTACCGTCTGGGGTAGATGTTGATATTTCGATGCTTCGTGAACTCTTATAACCAGCTCCGCTAGGAGGTTTGTTTGATTAGTTTCAAATAAATGTCCTAGTTCACTTCATTTTATTGCCACGAACGTGTGTCGTTAACACGAAGAATTCTGTTTTCTATTTGGCAAATATTTGCCGTTCATTATTCTTGAAATATCTAGAAAAATTCACCCCAGATAAAATTGGAATGTAGGTAAATAATCCATCCACCTTGATCATTAAACCTCTAAGAATTTATAAAAATGTACCAGGGCGGTCATAGGTCACGGATTTCGGAGGAGGGCATCCTCTAATCTAAAGGCCCCTACACACGGGCGTCGATGTCTTAATACATCAACGTGCATCCAAGAACGTACAACCATTAACGTTGATGTGGATGCAGAAAACTCACGTTCTAGAATGCACAACCCGGATGAATGCCGCGTTGATGTTTTCAGGAATCGCTTGAATTTTTGGATGCGCATTCCAACGAATGCATTCAAGTGTCTAATTACCGAGGAGTGTGCGATTTTGAAGCAGTAGCTGCGGTTAAGTTTATGAAATAATTTGTTACTGTAGTAGGTATTTAAAATAATAAGTTAAATATTTCAGGAATTTGTATAATATTTATTAAAAATGTTTGCAGATAGTTTCATCATTATGTCTGACTACAGAACAATGTCCCGGGAATTTTTACGAGAATTAGTGGAGTTGTACAGGGACCTACCCTGCTTGTGGCAGACAAAATCAAAGCACTATTTAGACCGAAATAAAAAAATTAAGCTGCAAATCATTCAACCAAATGTTTCAAAAAGTACAGTTGTCGCTAAAATCAATAGTCTTCGTGGTGGGTTTCGGAGATAAAATGAAAAAGTTTTTATTTCGGAGAGAAGTGGTACGTACGATGAGGCTTTCGGAGATATCAAAGTAGTGAATTTTAAAACTTTCTTGCAGTAATTTCTGCAGTTATTGTCAATCTCATCATTGTGTCTTGACGTTTTATTGATGGAATAACCATGTCCAATAGTTACGAATAGGTTTCTTCGTCCATCCTTACGTAATTACGAGAGTCCTCAAGTTCTAACCTCCATTTTTCTAACAAGTGAATGTGTGAAAAATTTTATCGTTTTAGAAACCAACCTTCCTTCAGACCACATTCGGCGACGATTTTCATTTTCCTTTTTCTTTGTATATATAAGTATATATAGAGTAATGTGGGGTAATATGGCAACATAAAATTCAAGTGCTCTTATTCTAATAACCAACGCGCCTAGATGAAAGACGATGGCTGCACGTTAGAGCTTACACAATATATGTATCCGTCCAGAGTCATTCTTTGCCATATTCCCACACAGCAAAAGATTGTAAGTAAAAATGCACAAAGATAGAATGTTGCCATTTTAACCCATACCATGGGTAATATGGCATCATACGATAGGTAATATAGCAATATGCTATTCTCTTAGGAAATAAATTATTATACGAAATTTTAGCAGAACTTTCTTTCTTACAACATAACATATAGATATCATTATATCTTATGTCTTCAGAGCTATAGAAGTACTTGGTACTTGATCTGGAACACAATCTGCACAATATATGTTTGATGGAGTACATATCTCGTGAACCCAATGATTACATTTCACACATTGCAGCTAATCACATTTTGGAGATTTTTGATCAAAATAGTATCCACGGGATTGTCCACAATATTCTGATTCATCAGAAAAAAAATGATGAGGCATAATACCTCATATTGCATCTTGTGACAAATGAAATGAAAACACATATTTATTTTGCCTATAACAGAGAGTTCAGCCAAAGAAAAGTAAGGTTATGAATCAATCTTCAGCATAGTCCTATTAAAATTAACGAAATCTACTAAGAACTTCCTTGACGACTATATATAACTCAACATTAGAAAATATTTTACACGATGATTACCTTTATATTGACGTTATTCACTAACAACCTGATATATTGGATTTGTGAATGATCCATGCGTGTTTCCTATCTGGTACTAATATGGATGAAGGGATATTATTGCCAAATGTTGATTTGGAACTAAAATATCAAACTGCGGTGTATATATATATATATATATATATATATATATATATATATATATATATATATATGTATATATATATATATATATATATATATATATATATATATATATATATATAATAATATATATTAATATATCTATATATATATAGTATATATGTATATATATATATATATATATATATATATATATATATTATATATATATATATATATATATATATATATATATATATATATATATATATATATCTTTCATTTGCTGTTTCGATATATAGCAACTCAATATTTTTGTTTTTTGTTTTTACTATTGCATCGACTTGAAATTTAATATTAATATTCGAAAAGCTTTACGCAGTCATAATTGAGTTATCAGTGAAAATATTTTAATGGTAAATTTTTGGACCTCACTCAATGGTTGAATTGTTCTTATCGTAGAAATATCATACGGTATTGTTTAATCTGACACAATCGAGACTGATAATTGTATATTTTATTCTGGATTATATTTCATTTCGTATTGACCTGTTTAAATTTTCTTAGAGAATTACGTATTGATAAGACATTCGTGGCGGACGCGTGAGTGTTTAAATAAAAATTTAATTTCAATATATGATTTGCCCTTATTGTGTTTTCACTTGACTAAATTGTGATTACCTCGTCAACAATTCGTCGTTGATGTTTGTAATATTTATATAATTTGAAATTAGATTGTAGTGTTGAAAATTAGCAGTATCATGCTTTGGAAAGCTAGACATATTTTCATATATACTACCACTAGAGATGAAATTTTGCCGGCAAAATTTCTCGATTGTAATATGAAAGTTTGTTGCTTAGGCGAATTCGCAAATGACATTTGTATCAAAATCACGAGCCGTCAGGCGAGTGATTTTGGAAAAAATGTCATGAGCGAAATTGTCTAAGCAACAAACTTCAATGTTACAAGAGAGAAATTTTACCTGCTTAAATTTCATCTCGAGTGGTATTCGACATGACTATTTCACGAGAAAATACATTATTGGAATTCCCCAATCTTCTTTTTGACACGTATTGCGCTATTTGACAAATAAGTATTCATCATAGATTAACTAAACGTTGTTTGTTTTCTCTATGGTATGGTGGTAAGTATTCATTTCCCAAGCTATCTACGAATGTGAGAAATGTCAAAATATTATCAGTTATAATATCACAAGACCATCGAAAATAATCGATTATACTTCCGAGTCACGAGACGTATTTTGCGAAACATCCACGAGAGCGCAGCTCGAGTGGTGTTTTAAGAAAATACGTCGAGTGACGAGGTCAGTATAATCGATTATTTTCGATTGCTCGAGTGGTATTCGTTACGATTATATAACGAATAAAAAATATTAATTTTTTTTGACAAACGTCAAAACATCGTCAATACGAAAACATTCATATTTTGACACGAGGCGAAACACCAAAACGATTATATCACGTCGTCAAGGGTATATTCACTTATTCATACATGAGTTATATAATCGATGAAATAATATCTTGCTGAGTTTTGCTGGCTTGCATGTTTTATCGCTGTGAAACGAGAGTAGCTATGGAAACTTTCTCACTAAAAATGGAATGAGTGAAATAGTCACACTAAAACTTTATTAGAAAATTACAATGAAAAAACAAATTACTCAAAACCCAAATGATAACATACAAATGCGAAAATTATAAGAATGAATATTTAGGCAAATAATACAACTTGAAAGAAATTTAATCAGATGATATCGTCATAGTGGAACTGGCAAGAGTGCTATTCATAAATGCGAAAATGTGACTCTCCATAAACCTAGCCAAAACCTCTAACAATGCCAGATAGAATTAAAAGACGCAATGGAACAATTTCACTATAATAGGATATTAAATAACGAACACCAGATAGTGCCAGCCAAAGTTCAATAATATTAAATTTATTATCGAAACATCCGATAATTAATTGCGAATTTGACTCTTTATTTATCTCTGGGGATTTTTCGAATTATATCTGGTAGAAAACGATAAAGTACTGTGAGATTTGCCGATTTATATAAATATTCATACATACATACATATATATATATATATATATATATATATATATATATATATATATATATATATATATATATATATATATATATATATGTATATTAAAAAAATTAAATAATAAGAAAACAACTTGTCTGAAAACCACAAAATGAAAATAACTTTTTATTCGACTAGTTTCGCCTGTTACAGCATTATCAAGACTGAATACATAATTGCAAAGACATCGCTTGAAAATATATAAGTATTTCGGTTCGGTACCTGGGGGTGGTAAAATGTAATCGATGGGTCCAAGTTATCAGAGATTTAACAGTGGGGAGTGGTTTAAGTCTAACTGGTCATTAAGAAGAATGTAATTATGGGATTTTTGGATCTTGTTTATTTCCATGGCTTCCAGGAAGTTCATTATCATACCTTTATCACAGTAATGAAGAATTTTTGGTTTGAAAGAGGATGAGATGTTATGTTTTTTTGACTCTAGATGTTCCCTAAATGCTGATTGTCCGTTTTTAAGATGTTCTTTTAGCCTGTTTTCAAAACATCTACCAGTCTGACCTATATATGTTGAATTACATTCTTCACAGTCCATTCTATAAATTCCTGTTCTCTTCATTGGATCGACATTTGACATTTTGTTATTAAAAATCATTCTATCTAATCTGCTGTGACTCGAAAAAGCAGTATTCAAATTATTATTTTTAAAGAATTGAATGTATACATATATAGGTCAGACTGGGAGATGTTTTGAAACCAGGCTAAAAGAACATCTAAAAAACGGACAATCAGCATTTAGGGAACATCTAGAGTCAAAAAAACATAACATCTCATCCTCTTTCAAACCAAAAATTCTTCATTACTGTGATAAAGGTATGATAATGAACTTCCTGGAAGCCATGGAAATAAACAAGATCCAAAAATCCCATAATTACATTCTTCTTAATGACCAGTTAGACTTAAACCACTCCCCACTGTTAAATCTCTGATAACTTGGACCCATCGATTACATTTTACTACCCCCAGGTACCGAACCGAAATACTTATATATTTTCAAGCGATGTCTTTGCAATTATGTATTCAGTCTTGATAATGCTGTAACAGGCGAAACTAGTCGAATAAAAAGTTATTTTCATTTTGTGGTTTTCAGACAAGTTGTTTTCTTATTATTTAATTTTTTTAATATAAATATGAACTACCACAGAGTTGATTCATCGTCCATCGAATTTATTATATATATATATATATATATATATAATATATATATATAAATAAATATATATATATATATATATATATATATATATATATATATATATGTATATATATATATATATATATATATATATATATATATATATATATATATATATATATATATATATATATATATATATATATATATATATATAATTGATGTTTAATCAAATTAACACTCCAACAGTTCATGAAACTCGACGACATGTAATTCCCATTCATCACTCAAGGGAGAATGTTGGACAATTCGACATCGGTACCACCCACTATGGAAACATCGGTGCCACCCATTTAGATAGTCTGTTTCGCTCTTCCATAAAGTCATCACTAGTGTTTCGTTCATTAGGTGGTCGAAAATCGAAAAATTCGGGATCTGAAGATTTCATCACTAAGACGTTTCCAAAGTGTTATAAAATCGATCATAAAACTGCCTTAAATTGTGAACTAACTCGTCTTCTTCTTCAATATACTACTTGAGAACATCATTTTCTCGCTACTCCTTCTTAATGAGAAATTCTTACTTGTGACTTGCACTGAGAAATAAATTGTCCCTAAGCTCATGTACTGTTTTGGACAGGTAGAGTAGTACCTGTGTAGTTTAATAAAATCAACAATATTATCATTTCCTCAATAAATGTTCCATTTCAAAAGTATCGCAACCATTACAATTCATGCACAATTCGCCACAGTCACTGCTCAATCTTTTCCTCTGGTTTCTTTTTGTGCGTGTTTACGATATTTCGTATGAATCTGAAAGACTTTCCAGATTGCGATAGCTGCACAAACCGTCTAAATCATTTCGCAGTGTGATTCATGATATCAATACTGGTGTATTTGAATTGAATTAAGTCAAGTCTATTGTTAAAAGAATTGTTGCTATTATCATTAGCATTTTAGTCTTGCAACGAAAGAATAGCGCGGCCTACTTTGGTACTTTATCGAAGAAAACGGCGCTTGTTTCGCACCGAACCAATCGCGGGTAACATTGGAGATAACTCAATGGGTTGGAGTTGCGTTAGAGACAATTAGTTTAGTATGTGCCTTTATCGGATGCGCGCATATTTCTTTTATTCACGACGACTGATTTTCGTTGCAGGTCGCGATCTAGAAGCAGTAGTAGTTCATCAAGTTCTTCTACCTCTAGAACTAGCTCGGCGAGTTCCCCAAAATCTAGAAGAACGGCCGCCAACAGCCATTTAGCTCATTCTGACGATAGGAGACCGTTAGCTATCTGTGTTAAAAATTTACCTTTACGATCTTCCGATACATCCTTGAAAGACGGTCTCTACCACGAGTACAAGAAACACGGCAAAGTGACGTCCGTGAAAGTGGTCGGGCAAAATTCGGAACGACATGCGATCGTCTGCTTCAAGAAGCCGGAGGACGTGGAGAAGGCCCTGGAAGTCAGTTACGACAAATTGTTTTTCGGGTGTAAGATCGACGTTGCATCGTACCAGGGTTTCGACGTGGAGGACAACGATCTGAGGCCGTACGAGGCGGAGATCGACGAATTCCACCCGAAAGCCACGCGTACCCTGTTCATCGGCAATTTGGAAAAGGACATCACGGCTTCGGATCTCAGGAAACATTTCGATCAGTTCGGCGAGATAATCGAAATCGACATCAAGAACCAGGGAAATGTGAGTTTGTACGCGTTCTGCCAATACTCGGACATAGTGAGTGTTGTGAAAGCTATTCGAAAGATGGACGGTGAACATCTAGGAAACAATCGCATCAAATTGGGCTTCGGTAAGTCGATGCCGACGAACGTAGTGTGGGTGGACGGGATTGCGGAAAACGTGAACGAAAAGTACCTGAGAATGCAATTCGATCCATTTGGGCCGATCAGTAAGGCGAGCATCGACAGAGAACGGGGACAAGCACTGATTTTTTACGAACAGATGGTTGGCGCGCAATCGGCAGTAACTAAAATGCGAGGCTACAGCTTGAAAGGTAACAAGATTCAGGTCGACTTCGCCAGTAGGGAGTGCCAGCAGTCATTTTACGAGCACTTGGAAAAACAGGGGCCGATAGTCATCGATAGGGGTGAGGAAAGGAGAGATTCCACCTCGAGAAGTTTCGATTCCACCAGATTCGCAAGGTAAGAAACGGATTATTTCACATAGTTATTACTTCACTGATACGAGCTTCGAACCTTGTACCTACTTATATAGTATGTTCGTTTAAGATTGTATTATGTAAGCTTCAAATAAACTCACATAGAACTAACTAGTATATTGTGTTTGAAACTTTGGGTGGTTGGTGATTTTATTGATCTCCTGTATAGAAAATGTACATTAAACGTGAATATTCATTTTTCGGTGATCCGTAGCGACATCAACTTTGATCACTGAACGTTGCTTCTTCAAATGAATTAGTCTTCAAGCGAATTAGCAATATTTTTGTAAGGAAGAATTTGATACATCGATTTTTCATCACTCATTTCATTCAACCATCCCATTGTTATCACTCACAACGCATCATTTTTCATTTGGCGATTTCGTCTTGGATACACTTTCAAATTGGTCATTCCTATTTTCGGAAATTATACATTTGCCACAATTTTTTAGACCTTAGGACTAAACTTTTGCTTTCTTTTTATTCAACCAGTTATGTAAAATATATATTTTTTATAGATATTCGTGAAGAATGCTATCATTTTATGTATATGCACACAAACAATACACACACACACACATACACACACATACACACACATACACACACATACACACACATACACATATATACACACACACACAATACTGGCACAATTCACAGGAGAAATTCATCAAAAATTTGTTTATTTTTCGTAATCAAAGGTTTTTTTGTGAAAAAATTATTGTTTTAAGGTTTTTGGAAACAATGTTGACGTTTTAGAGAAATGATAAAACTTTTATAACCACAATATTTTTCAACAAAACTGTTTTGATAATATTATGACGAAATTATTAAACCAACAATTTTCATATGAATATGTATATATATATAAGTATTATTGTGAATCTTCAAAAATTCTAATATTTTTAGTTATTTTCATGTTGTTGGAGAAAAATATTGGTTGCTGACGAAACCAATTATGTACAGTGAACTTGTAATTGCTTTACTTGAAAGTTATTCTTTGCATTTAATAAGTCGCTTTATTCCTGAAGATGTTTGTTTCTTCATTTCTTATTGATTGTTAGTGGATTTAGGAGGAGAATTTACAGAAAAAGATAGTGATATGAAATGAGTACCTACCATCATAAAAATTATTCAGTCCTTCGAAATTGACAAATTTTATTAATTAATGAAATAGGAAAATGAAAGGTGCAGATTAGTTCAACGTAGTTTCTTTAAATTTTCAAATCGTCGTGCTAATTTTTATATGTCAACACAGTATACTCTGATTTATTAACATAATTAACTCGTGAAATCAAAATATCAAATATTTACCGTTAAATGAAGTAGTATTAACGAAGTAAAGCAGTTCGTATGTTTCTTTCAGGTACGACACCCCAACAAGGCCTCGAACGTCCTCGTACAGTAGTCGCTCGAGTGTTGCAGCTAGTCAAGTTACATCGGCGATTCCTTCCCCTGGAACGCCAGGTTCCGTTACACCTAGAGGAACCAGCTCTAAAACAAGAATAGGTCGATTTAACGAGTATTATGAGGGTAGCGAAATAACAGATCGCCATTTTCGAAGTTACGACGAATATAGCCAAGGATCTGCAGCGTCCCAAGACGATCCTTATGATCCCGACTATAGTTACAATAGTCATGAAAGTCCTTCACACTTGGATGTTCTAGAAGCTAGATCTATGCAAAGCGTTTGCACTGTGGAACATGGTACTGTACCTTATGGTCCTCCAGACATCAGAAATTTACAGAAGGAAAGAGTTCACCTGTTAGAACAGTTGGAAGAGTGCCCCAGCTCAGGCGATGAACATATTAGTCCGAAGAAACGACTGAAGTTGGATTTGCTAGATAACACAATGAGTACCGATGTTATAATAGAGGCTAATAGAGATCATAGGAAAGTAACGGAGGTGAGACGATTATCAGACGTTAGTTTGAAACACCATTCTAGGCGCCCTTCTATAGATAGCAAACATTCTAGAGAAATAACCCATGAAAGAAACACCTATATACCTCATGCCATCTGCAAACGGCGGAAAACTGGTAGCAGTGATAACGGATCTAGAGTACATCATTACGAACATTCTGGTTCAGAGAGCGTCGGTGGTTCAAGACCTGGAACACCATTATGTGACGAACGACCTGAAAACTTTCCTCCTAGTGAGCCACGAAGAGTGCCTCGCGACAGGGAGGGGCCACTGACACTCCCTTTACCTAGATTCGCATCTCAAGTTATGGGTAGAGGTAGCGTATCTGTAGCTGGCATTAAAGGTCAAAAGGACAACATTCTATCTAGTCCTCCGCCAGCAGTGACCAGTCCTAGAATATCGAATCCAAAGCCCTCAAGTCCAGTTCATGTGCCTCCACCCGCTTCGCCTCCTCTAAGACCTCCTAGTTTAAGTTCTAATTCGAGTGACAGCGAAATTCCTCCTAGTCCTTCACTTGATGAAAGAATCAAATCACTGGACGAAAAATACGAGAAATGGTCTGGCAGCAGAGCATTGAGTGCTGCTGGAGGAGATGCGTTAGCCAAACTTGACGCTACAAGAGAGAAATTTCGTCTCAGGCATAAGCTGTTAGATTTTGATTTGAAAGAAGTCCAACCATCGGAAATAGTAAAATCTGTGATGGCAAAACGTTCTGTCTTCGATGAAGATTTAAAACGATTAGAAAACGTCGGTGAGAAATATGAACCGAAGGAATTAAATTTATTTTCCCGAACTACTACAGCAGTTCTCAGTTCTACGTCCACAACTCCTTCCACTACAGTAGCAACTATCAAAATATCTTCACCTAGTACACAGATGCCCAAAACTCCTACAATGCTATCACCTAGATCCACAGGTAACTAATAATCTAATACACAAATTTTTCTATATTTTGTATTTATTTAAAAATATGAAATAGTTGATTGATTTCATTTCTCTTCTTCTTCAGGAAACAGTATGATACCTGCGAAAGGATTACAGTATCCATTTCCGAGTCATCCACCAATTCAACTAGCTACGTCTACTCTACTACCACAGACACCACCTGTTACAGCGTCCACAATTGCTTCGCCAACGCCGCAGATCCAAACAGCAAGTACAACTACCAGAAGCACAACCCTCGGTGACAATAGACTCAAATCGTGTGCGAGTGCTTCTAGTGATAATAGAATATCTAGCAAAGTGAATGTAAATAGAAGTGTAGTACTTAACAATTCTACTGCACCAGTAAAACCACTTGAAAAATCCTCGGGTAACATTCCTAGTGATCCGTGCGTGTCGACAGCATCCAACAGTAACGTTAGTGTTGAAACAAAAGTTGCTAAAACTATTAAACATAGTGATAAAATAACGTGTCGAAGGGATTCTTCTAGTAGTTCGCCGCGAGGTGACGTTAAAACGAGACGAAATAGTGACGTCGGTCCACGAAGAACAGATGAAATAGAAAAATTTGGTGATACTAGTTTAGAAACGGAGCAAAAAAGTGAACGCGCGAAAAGTGAAGAACGGAAAAAAGATGAACAGCAAAAGGAAAAACAAAAAATAGAAAACGAAAGGTTGGAGAAAGAACGATTAGAGAAAGAACAGCAAGAAAAAGAACGTCTCGAAAGGGAGCGTTTAGAACGGGAGAGACAGCAAAGGGAAAAAGAACTTGAGAAAGAGAGATTAGAAAAAGAACGCCTAGAAAAGGAAAGAGCAGAACATGAAAGATTGGAAAAAGAACGCATAGATAGAGAAAAGCGGGAACGTGAAGAACAAGAACGTCAAGAATGTTTAAGAAGGGCGCGGGAGGAAGATGAACGACAAGAGCGTGAAAGAATATTACGAGAAGAACGTGAACGTAAAGAACAAGAAGAAGCTGAGCGAAAGGATCGTGAGCTGAGAGAGAAACTTGCTGAAGAGGAGCGTCAGATGAAAAAGGAGCGACACGAAATAGAAAAAATTGAACGTGAGAAGCGTAGAGAAGAAGAGAAGAAACATAAAGATGACAATCATGATAGAAGAAAAGAAGAATACAAATATCGTGAAAATCACAGTGAATTGAGACACAAAGATAACAATATCATTGCAGAGAAATCTCATTCCAATAATGAACATAAACACACAAAGCAAGGAAGTAAAGAAGAAAAAGAAAAGGCAATTCATGAGATCTTTAAAAGGACAGAAACTCATGATCGAAACAATTCTGAAAAATTGAAACATTTGGATAAAGAAACCGAGATGCGACGAAAGGAAAGTATCAAAGAGAATAGAGATAACAATACACATGAAAAACAAAAAGGTACTGATTTCAAGGATATTGAAACTCGTCATTTATCTATCGATCTAGATAAATCAAAATTAGATCCAAGTAAACGAAAAGAAAGGAATAACAGTTTGCCTGCAAATATTGGTATGAAAAGACGATTGAGTTCTCAAGAATGCTTTGAAAATATAAATGAAGCTAAAAAACCCAAGTTACATTCAGACCACAAAAAGATTGCTGACAGAAGAGACTCCAAAGACAGCACCCGTTCTGAAGATAGGATGAAATGTAAAATAAGAAATAATACCAAATCAGTTGAAGAAAAATCATCTCAGTCTGAGAAAACCAATCATGCAAGAGAATCCGAAGAGAAGAGAAAAGAAAAAGATAAAGATCGAGAAGAAAAACACAGATCTAGGCAAAAGCTTGAAAAACAAAAATCTAAAAGTAAAAGTAGGGAAAAAGAACCCAGAGAATCTCCGACTATTACACCGAAAGAACTATCTGATAAGGATTTTCTAGCTAAGCTAGAGTTGAGATCAACTGATGAAATTGAAAAACAAAAGGATCAGAAGAAAGAAACCAAAGATAAACGAAAACAGGAAATAACTGACATAGACACAGATAAGAGGGACAAAGATGATAAAAGGCTTGAAGATAAGAACAGGAGAGATAGAATAATAGAAAAAAATAAAGCTAGAGATGAACAGGGACACCGAAGCAGTGATGAAAAAAATAAAATTCAAAAAAGAGATCGAGTGAGAAAACCTACTCTCAACAGTTCTGATAATAACACCGATTCAGATGAACCTAGAAAACACTCTATTTTTGATATTGTAGATGATGAACCAGCCTATATTTCAATGTATGATAAAGTTAAAGCAAGAAGTTGTAAAAACATGCAGAAACAAGAAGAGGAAAAAAGACAGGAAAAGATAAAAGCTAAATTTAGTCAGTTGAAACAGAGTAGAGCCAAAAGGGAAGAGAAAAAACGCTCCACTTCTTGGGATGAAGATTCAGATTCTGACAGAGAACGCCAAGACAAAAATGAATCCAAAAATCGAAGAAACAAGATGTTGATTGCCAGTTCCGATGAGGAATATTTCGATCACGGCAAATCTCACAAAAAGAGAGAATTGTACACCGATTCGGATTCTGACAGACATCGACAACATAGAAATGAATTAACAGAAGCTAGTGATGATGAGTTTTCTAAACAAAAAACTTGTAAAACTCCCAGATCTATGAACGATATTTCAGACGACGAGCTCAAAAAAATTCATTCAATTAAAACAGAATTGTTCTCAGATATTGAGGCAGATCCTTCTTCTGATCAAGATCTGAAACCTTTTAAAATAAAAGATGAATACCATCGGTCCATGAAAAAAGAACGTAAGATGAGTAAACAGGAAGATTCGCTTGATAAAATCGATTCCCAGTCGCTAGATTGTAAACCCCCATTAACAGAAGTAAAATCTGAAAAAATAAATAATAGACATTCGTTCATTGATAATTCATCTGCAGACGAAAGTGAATTCAAGAAAGAAAAATCCAAAAAACATAAGAAGAAACAAAAGAGGTTGAAACACTCTGTAAGTAGTGAAGATTCCGCTAAATTCGAATCAATGGAATCTTCACAAAATGAATCTTTAGAAAAAGGAAAACATCATGATAAAAAGAGACAACATATCAAAAAAGACAAAAAAAGAGATAAAAGTAAGGAAAGAGAGAAATCCAAAAAATCAAAAAGAAGCAAGTCAGTTACGAAATCAGATTTCAAGCACGACGGTAAAATGGAAAATATATTTGGATCATTATCAGATTCTTCTGAAAATGGCATGAGAGATTTGGAAGTTGCGGATTCTAAACTCAATAATTCCTGTTTAGCTGTATTTAATGACGAAAATACACCATCTAGATTCAGTGATTTTAATATTGAAAGAACTCTTAAAGTGGAAGAAGTTGATTCTAAAGAAGAACACCGAAAACGAAAAGAACGAAGAAGAAAGGAAAAGGAACGGCGGCTACAGGATGCCGCAGCAGCGGCAGCCTTAGCTGAAGCTGCAGATCATTTCAATGAAAACAGTATGGATTTCGCGGATATGGGTAAACAACTTGAAGATAATATCAAAGATGAACCGATAGGCAACAGCGATGTAATTATTGATCGAAATGAAATAAATCCTGAAGCAACGGACACGCCACATTATTACGATGGAAGTATGTTTCAAGATTACAAAAAAGACGACAGAAGAGAGGGGCGTGAAAAGAAGAAAAAACGAAAGAAGAGTAAAGAAGAAAGACAGAAGCATCATCATCACCATGAAAAGAATAAAATCAGAAGTGAAAGTAAGAGAGAAGTTCCAGCAACACAACCAGAAGAAACCATCGTTCCAATTGTGCAAGAACCAAAATCACAGAGTCAAAGTTTACCGAATCTTCTTGAAATTCCGAGCCCTCCCCAAGAGAAAATTTCTGCTATACTTGATCAGCCTAGTTCGCTAGTGGTAAGAGAACCCATTGAAAGCCCAATTATGCTTCCAGCATCTTCTGTTCAACAGTCAACTCCAGTATCATCTAAAGAGAAAAAGCGGGAAAAATTCATACCAGGATTTGGTTCGGAAATTGATGAAACCATTCATGAAAACGCTGTTAAATCGATATCCGAATTCGATACCAGTAAACCTACATCCCAAAAGGTTGAAGAAACCAAATTAGAAAAGACTGAAGAAGTTCCTGAAGAGAAGCCAAGAGTTGTTATTTCTCAGGAGGAAACTGAAGATGCTGTAGCTGCTCTGTTAGGTGAAAGTTTTTCTAACGAATTCGAGAAACGATATAGTGAGGATGACCTCAATAATAGTAATGATCAATCTGCTAATTTAGTTGAAGAACCAATAGTGCAAGATGATGAGGAAATGCGTCAGGCTGTTCAGAGTTTAGGTGCAAGTGATTTGGAAGTTAAACCTGACACTCCTCAAAGTGAACATGAATTACAAATTGATACCGATACAGAAGAGCAAGATGAAATATCTTCCCGATTTGAACAATCGAAGACGCCAGAAATATCTGATTTATTACATCCACCAAAAGCTACTGATGCTCCTACATATTTCAGAAATGAGGAAACTCGGTCAACATCTTCATTAATTATCAAAGCTACACCAAATATCGGAAGCCCTCCATCTCTCGCTCCGATCACTCCTCAACCATCTTTGATAACTTCTGTGAAACGAAATTTGGAGACGGTTTCGGAAACTGTAAATAAGATGCCACCATTGGCACTACCTTCTTTAATTGAACCTTCAAGAACGGTTATCTCGCAGTCTTGGTCTTCAAAATCAGACGAATCTACATCAAAAATCGAGACGAAATTGACTTTAGTCGCGAAAGTTACTTCACCTCCTGTTCAGAACAAATTGGTTTCACCTCAGAGTTCAGTCATCACTAATACTACAATGAGAACTTATCCACCAATGGTAAAGATTTCTGAAGCAC
This sequence comes from Cynegetis impunctata, assembly GCA_030704885.1. Lineage (NCBI taxonomy): Eukaryota > Metazoa > Arthropoda > Insecta > Coleoptera > Coccinellidae > Cynegetis > Cynegetis impunctata. The sequence continues at coordinate 1,410,463 of JARQZK010003617.1, forward strand.
AGTATCCACCTTTAACTGCAATTTCGAAGGCAGAAATTAACTCAACTGCTATAAATAAACAAGACATACCTGCTGCCGCACTGCCACTACTCCAAGTTGCTGCACCTGCATTGCATAATCTGCCTGCCAGATCCCCTGTGCAGCAAAAATCTCCTTCGAATTTATCACACGATATATCAGGTGCTACTCCAAAAATTACTACCCTATCGAAAGTCCGTCTTCCAATTACATCTGTAATGGTTTCGAAACCACTTCAGGCTACCACTATAACTTTACCACAGGCAAAAGTTGCTTTTTCTTCAGAACCACCGAAGCTCATTCCCACTCAAGATCCAAGACCAAGAATGATATTTCAGAATTCTAATGTATCTGCTCCATTTCCATTTACTTCTACTCAAAAAATGGCGGTACAGACAAATTTACCAATGACTCGTGGTTTATTGGTTCCTGCCAGACCTAGTCATTTCAATTATATTTCCTCGCAAGTGACTTTCAACGTCAATTCAGCAGATAATGTTATAGAAACATCGAAATCTGCACCTGTTTGTGCTCCTTCGAGTCAAATGTCTCCATCTAAAGTAATTCAGATGAAACCACAATCTATCATAATTTCTCCAAACTCCCACTTACCATCACCTTGTACAATTAATAACCAGAAGGTAATCAAGGCTGCATTGCCAGAAACTCCGTCAAACATAGTATCTATCCCATCTGTATCTGATGCTCCTTCAGTTGTACAAACTTGTATGGCGACGCATCCAAATGTTGTATCTAGTCTAACATCCGTTGTAATAGAAACTACACAAGATACACACGAATCTAAAGAAGTAACAACTCCATCTCAACGTCCAGACGCAAATGTTTTATCCCCAAAACCAAGTGGAGAACAAGTAAATGTGCCCAATTCGAAAGATAATTCACCTACGGAAAAGATTGAATCTCCAGCTACAATCAAACTTGAAGAGGAAGCTCCCAGACAATTAGCAATAGAGAAAGTGACTGAGGAATTAAATCAAACATTGAAAAAAGTCATAGATTCTGAAATTGCAAAACCAAAAGAAGAGGACATTGATGATGTGAAAAATATTGAGCCAATCAAAATGGAGAAATCTGAGCATGAAATTGTAAGCATAAACATTAATGATAGCAAAGTTATGAAAAATGAATCTCAATTAACATTTGAGAAAGAACCTGAGAAACTCGAAGAACTAAAAACCGACTCGGAAAGTGTTATTTCCGATATTAGTAAAGATTTCTCAAGCACTGATATACCCATAAAAGATTTATTGGATAATAAAGAAGATAAAGAGGACAGTGATTATTGGTCACCTAAGGATGTAAATATCGATTCAGTGATAAAAACATTATGTTCTGCTGACGAGTTATCTAATCACAGCAATGACAATGAAATTAATAAAAAAGATGATATTTCTGAAGAGACGGATTTGAAATCATCTGAAGAACAAGTCGAATGTCAAAATCCTTCGATAAATACATCAGATATCAAGGAACTAGACGCCATTAAAAGTGACAGCGAGACAATGGATGATTCCATGGAGGACAGTGAAGACAAAGATGTTGCACGTATTGGTACAAGACGTGGTGGGCGAGGTAGAGGTCGTAAAGGACGTGTTGGAATTGAGAGAGGTGGAATACAAACTAGAAGGGGAAAAGTTCTAACAAAAGAAATTTCCTCACCTGCAAAACGAGGTGGAGCTCGTGGTGGTAGAGCCAAAACTGAACGAAAAACAACAAAATCAGAATCAGATACTCCAACAGATATTTACGAATTCAGAGAAGATGAGGAGAATCGTCCAAGGCTTATACTAACTATAAAACAGTCTAATACTACTTCTCCTGCAGTTCAGTCTGCTGTGGTCAAAGAAATCCCTAAAGAAATTGTAACACCTCCACAACATGCTCCAAAGCAAAACGATACCAAAGAAAAGGCTGAAGACTTTGCCCAACCTTCAGCAAATACAAACACTCGAAAATCAAGAAGACTTCAAGAGAAAGATATAACTAGAACTACTGTGGACGACACTATAGAAGATGTTGTTAAAAACACTGTTGTAACTAGGTCTAACTCGCAGGCCACTAGAAGATCTGCAAGGCAGCCGCCAACTACCCCTATAAAACCGCTGTCAGAAACACCAAGGAAGTCTCCAAGAGGACGAAAATTTGGCCGAAGAGCATCGGAAGCTAGCGAGGAAACATCAGATGAAAAAGAAAAAGGGAAATCATCTGAAGATGGCACTACAAATATCACTACGGAAGCTCCAAAGATGGATCCAGAAAAATTAAACCAACAAGTACCAACAGATTGTTCAGCTGCAATTGAAAAAGTAGAAAATAAACAACTTGCGATAGCAGCGACGCAAAGTATAGTAGAAAAATCGCCGATTGGTTTGAAAGCGGCGGTTTTAAGACGAATCAAAGGTGAAATGGGACAAGAACCGATGACGCTAATCGATCCTGTTACTGGATTGCTCACACCAATGAGAGAATGTGAAGAGAATAAGTACATACCAGTTCCTGGTGAAAAGAAAGGTGGTGTTCTTGTTAAATCTTCAGCAAGTGTTGATGTTGCGTTTTCAGAAAATAAAACTCATCAAACAGTTATTACAACTCCTCAGCAATCAGCACCAGCTACTGTTAAATCACAAATCAAGCCACAGAGCTTGAAAGCCCATGTCTTATCATCGCAAGCAGCTCAAGCTGTAGTTACTCAGCAAGTACCATCTCCCCAAAAACAGAACGCTATTATTGTAAGTTCACCTGCACCTCCTGTGAAAACAGTGGAAAACAAAGTGAATTTACCACTGAATCAAAATCTGAATATCAATGTATGTATACCAAACTATGTACCAGCACATTTGTCTCCAAGAACTAGTATATCACTAGCATCAAGTTCATCTAAACCAGTTAGTGATAAACCGCCAGTGGCATCTCCAAGTCAGATTTACAATATCCTTACCCAACAGCACAAACAGTTAATGCATATGGGTAAATCATCATCACCAGCTGTGGTACCTAAGGGAATTGTGGTATCCACTGCTTCAATTATGAAACACCAACAGCCAATTATTAAACAAGTTTCTTTATCTAAAGGATCTATGGCAAATACCACCCTTCCAATGCACCTTACAACATCTGTTCCAAGTTCAATACTTGGAAAATCTGTTGCCCAACCTTTGGTTACTGTAGCAGGTCGGCTTTTACAAGGAAAAAATGTAATGGAACCACCTAAAGTAGATGTTTCCATTCCAAATTTGTTGTCTGTTAGGGGGTTGTCCAGCTTATCACCTCAAGGACAACCAAGGCATATTCCTCAAGCTAGTATGCCAGTACCTGGATATGAAGCTAGTTTGGTGAGTTTCACTATTTTTGAACGTATTACTTTTCTAAGATATCGCAAAATCGAATCCGATTCTATATTTTTCCCAACATACTTGATATTAATACTGTGAGAAAAGTAATTCTTATTCATCAATCTTGAAACACTTAATCGAATGACTATTTGATGAAGTTTTTTGCGAGATTCAAATTGAATATACATTTATTAGAATCTTTGTTATAAAATACTCATTTCTGTAGTTCCATTATGAAAATGAAGGTACATAATATTTCTGTTATTTGTGTGTGAAAAAGGCATATCATAATTGTAGAAAATATATATAAGCGTAACTGTTGAATTTTCTGTTAATAAACCATCAAAAGTATTAAAAAACTTCTATCTAAAAATAGTTTCAAGCAATATTAAGGCAAGAGAAAGTTAAATCTTTCATAGAAAAACCTTCCACTAACTCACCTTTTTTTGCACTGACATGCAGCACGGAGAACAAGGTCTTTATAATAGAAGTCGTAGTCCGCCACCAGCTCATCAAAATTCGCCTTCACCTCAGGTGATATTTCAAACATTTATATGTGTCTTATTTTGTTAAAATTTATATGTCATTTTCAATGATTATTACTTTAGTTTTATTTATTTGTATGTATTGTATAAGTAGTTAGTATTTGAATTCTAAATTCTTATTTTTACATCTCTAGGATAAAACATGATTCATTTAAATAGGAAAATTCATCACTGATAATGGAATGAATATTTAAAGCATTTACTTTATACAAGTTGTAAGTAACTGAGTGTACTTTGATTTAATGATATTTTTTCATTAAAAATTTAATGTGATTATAGTACTCAAAGGTTATTTTAGGATGTTTTATTAGTCATATATTGTATTCATCAATTTCTTCAAATGAAAATATAATAATGGAATAGGTATCGTATTTTATTCAGAGAAGAATCATTTTGCTTAAACGAACTGTTTGCTTCTTATTGGATACAAATATTTTTTCTCATTTTAGAATAGTAGAATTATTGGCGTGGCAATAAAAATCGAGTTGAATAATTTATGTTGAAATTCTTTTCAGGCTGAAACCATTCCTCATTTTCCACCGGGTTCAGTTACTCTTCGTCCACCTCACGATCTACCACCTCCGCATTACATGCACCCATCCCAAGTGATGTACCAACAGTACCTAAGGCAGTCTTATCATTTTCCAAGGTAAGAAATAAATTTCGATATCGTCACTCACAAACAAATGAGTCAGTCTAGCAATTTTTCAAGAAATTCATATGTAGTAATTTTAATGTAATGAAATATGCTGTCAGATTTAAACACAATTCCGTTTAATTTCTAATTCTCTTTCCGTATAGATCCTCAATAGTACCTGGTGGTATTGAAAAATCTAATGATGGTCAAGAAGGCGAGGAAGCTCCAGTTACTTCACCGCCCCTGGAGCTCAGAATCCCAGGTTCTGTTGGAATACCTCTATCTAGTCGTGGGGCAGCTGTTCCTCATAGTCTACATTCTCCGCATGATAGAGCTACCGGTAATTGAACAATATTTTCAAGTGACAGCTGTAGAGCTTTATGAATCAGTAAATCAAATTTAAAATTTTTATAATTCACCCTGAAAGTTGTTGACATATTAATAATTATTTGCTATATCTGAGGAAGGAACGGTTTTTATGTTATTTTCAGTGACTATTATTCTGTGGTTGGGGTCCACTCGATTTGGTCATGACAATTTGAATAATGGGATCACCTATTCCAAAGTTTCAACATTTTGTTTTGTTTTAGATTCACCTCAAGTTGGCCAAGTGTATAATATGCAAACTGCTCGTATGCAGCATTACAATCCAAATAGATATTATGATTCACCTGCCGAACCTCCTCCAGCGCATCGTCCAGTGACTAGTCATAGTTCTTTAGCTGCTTTGGGTAGCGATAGACCTCCGTTATCCCATATGACAGCTTTAGGAGTACCTGATAGACCATTAGGCTCACATTTGCCATCAGATAGGTCTTTAAGCTCTCATCTTCCGCCAGATAGACCTTTAGGTTCTCACCTGCCACCTGATAGGCCACTAAGTGGTCATTCGGCTTTGGCAGCTCATCTACCTTTGGGGACTCCTGAAAGAACTTCCTCTAGTCGCCTTACACCAGATAGGCCTTTGTCTAGTCATTTAACACCAGATAGGTTGTCTGGACATTTGACACCTGATAGGCCGGTTTCGGCACATGGAATGACATTAAGCGCTGGTCTTGGAGCTGCCGGTAATTTGATGGGGGCCGTCGCAAGACACATTGGAGCTGATGCACCAACTAGCCAAAGAGGTTTGCAAGCAGCTACACCTCCACACGCCAGTCAGGTTCCCCCACAGGCAGAAAGTCTCTTCATGTTATTAAAGGTGAGTTAGAAACATGTAGCACAGTGTTAATCGAATCAAAAATTGAACCTAGTACTGTAGAACTCTTTATTGTATGATTTACTCATTTTTTAGCAATACCCCCGCATGTGGCAAGGACTTCTGGCCCTGAAAAATGATCAAGCTGCTGTACAAATGTACTTTGTATCTGGTAATGATGATGTTGCCAAATGCAGCTTGCCTAAGAATACTGACGGATCTACACCACCTTTGAGAATTTTTCAACGTATGAGACTTGAACCACCCCAGGTTGAAGGTGTTGCTCGAAAAATGCAGGTACGTTCTCTTCATAATTTACCTCCATCTAAAAAGGTATGTCATGTTGCATATATTTATGCTTATCTGGATCAGTTGCATATATTTATGCTTATCTGGATCAGTCATGACTCAATTAGATTACATGTTAACTTTAACCAAATTTGGTTCTTTTTTCCTTCCAGAATATTCTCGTTTCAGCCAATGCAAATAGTTTGCTTAGATTTTCAGTTTATTTTTATTTTATTTTTATTTCATTTGCTTGCTAGTGTTACCTGCATTACAAGTTATTGCAAGGTAACAATACAAAAAATAAAATTTTTGTATCTGCAGAGATGTATAACATCTGTACGCAGCACAAACTATGACTTAAAACTAACTTATTTTAAAAACTTAAAACTAAAATACATTAAGTATATATAACATTTTATTTGCTTATTCCAGTTTTTATTTCATGCTGTCTATTATTTTTTGATCTTACTATTCATTTATGATAGTTGTTCCTATTTACTTATTTTTATTCATTAACTTCCTTTTTTTTTTTTCATTTATGAGTATTTTGTACTTTTTTTTTATTTGTTTAATACTTAATATTTTGAGTTCGTTTGGAAGTGAGTTAAAAATTTCAGTTGCCACAAATTCTGATATTTTTTTACCTGCTCCCAATGTAGGTTTGGGTAGTTGTATAGATTTATTCCTGGTGCTAACATTATTGTCTATATATCTATTTTTTAGTTCTTCATAATGAATAATTAAAGCTTGCAAATTATATTTTTCATTAATGTTAAGTGGCAATACATCATTTTCTTTATTATTGTATACAATTTTTACAATCTTTTCATGTACATTGACTAGCGGAATCAGTACTGTTGCGCTAGCACCACCCCATGCAACAATTCCATATGTAGCTTTACTATAGTATAAACCAAACATAATAGCTTTTAAAGAATTAAGAGACAATATATTTTTTAATTTTGCTAGAACATAAATTAAATATTTAGTTTTATTTATAATGTTTTTTTACTTGTTTTTCCCATCTCAAGTGCTCATCTATTATTATTCCCAAATACTTAGTTTCATCCACTCTTTGGATAGTATCACCATTTATTGTAATGATAAAGTTATCAGGTTGCATGTCTACGTAGTTGGAAAAAGTCATACAGACGGTTTTTTTTTACTATTAAGAACTAAAAAGTTATTGTGTAGCCAAGTATTCAATTTATTTAAGATCAAATTAAGTTTATTTTGTAATGTTATCCAATTGATATCATGGTACAAGAGGACTGTATCGTCAGCAAAAGATAGAATCAAGATATTATCGTTATTTTGTATTGTAAAAATGTCATTTATATAAATTATAAAGAGCAGTGGCCCAAGGATAGTTCCTTGTGGAACACCAGTGTTAACTGTTTTTTCATCACTGACGACGCCATCGATTTTAACCACTTGTTTTCTATTGCTTAGGTAGTCTTCAATTAATTGAAATTTAACAATAAATTTTTTATCAACTATTCTGCTAGTAGCACTTAACTATATTTTGCTGCAAGTGATATTTGTTGCTCGTTTAGAATTTCTAATGAGTGATAGCTTCTCATTATTATTTGAATTTTCAGATGGAGAAGGAACACTGCATGCTTCTAGCTTTACCATGCGGACATGACCACATGGACGTACTTAAACAGTCTACAAATTTAACTAACGGTTTCATCACTTATCTGCAGCAAAAACAAGCTGCGGGAATTATAAACGTGGCCGCGCCTGGAACTACACAACCAGTGAGTAGAATTGCGATGTTGTATATAGATATCACACTAACTGAAAAAACTGCATGCTTCATATGAAAATATAGGATTTGCGTTGCCATTTTGTGTCATTCCTGTTCAAGAACTTGTTCAGCTATCTATATTTCGATCGAAATAAACTTTTGCGGTGAAATCAAGGTTATTATCTAACCATTCCATCATAATTATCAATCATTCTGTTTGAAAATCTTAAATTATCTGATAGTTGTTTGAACTGCTTTTATTGAGCAAACAATATATTTTCACTCAAAATTATAATTACTCAGTAAGGAAGGCACTCAATAGATGGATGAGATTCATTATTGGAAAAAAGGAATATTCATTGAAATAAGATCATCTTTTAAGGTGAACTATGAATTGAGTCAACATTTATTTGAGTCAGAATCTACTGGATTGTTTTTGTAGCTTTAAAATTTACATATGTATGTATGTATATATAGATATATATATATATATATATATATATATAAATAAATATATATAAATTATATATATATATATATATATATATATATATATATATATATATATATATATATATATATATATTATATATATATATATATATATATATATATATATATATATATATATATATATATATATATTATATATATATATATATATATATATATATATATATATATATATATATATATATATATATATATATATATATATATATATATATATATATATATATATATATATATATATATATATATATATATACGAGGATATATTGAAAAATTCTTAGCCTACTATAGAACCAAACAAAATTTCAATGCCAAAATATTTTATTACTCAACATATTCTCCTCTTAATTGTTTACATTTATTACAGCGAACCTGCAACGTCTCTAGACCTTTTAAAAAAAAATGTTTCTTCTTGCTCTGCAAACCAGACCTCCACAGTTTTTATTATACCTCGTCGTTGGAAGAAAAGTTACTACCATTTAAACTTTTTTTCAGTTGAGGAAAGAGATGATAGTCGGACGGAGCCAAATCTGGTGAATAAGGGGGTTGTTCTAGTAATTGAAACCCTAAATCACGAATTTTTTGCATGGGAACATGAAATTTGTGTGCAGGGGCGTTGTCTGCAAAAACAAAACACCTTTGGATAGCTTTCCGCGTCTTTTCTCTCTAATTTTTTTCCGTAGAGTGGTCAGTAATGTCGAATAGTAATCTCCAGTTATTGTTCTACCCTTATCCAAAATATCACTCATGATTATTCCATGGTAATCCCAAAAAACTGAAGCAAGAACTTTTCCAGCAGATTTTCGGACACGAAACTTCTTAGGTCTTGGAGAACCGGAGTGTCGCCATTCCATCGATTGTTGCTTTGTTTCTGGATCGTAGAAATGTACCCAAGTCTCATCTATAGTAACAATTCGGTTTAAGAAGTCTACATCGTTTTCAAATCGAGCACAGATCTAACGCGATGCTACTACCCTTGCACGCTTTTGGTCAACATTCAAACATTTGGTGATCCATTTTGCAGCAATTTTTCTCATGTCCAAATTGACGTGAACTATATGATGAACGCGTTCGTATGAAATATCCAGTGCTTCAGATATCTGTTTTAGCCCAATTCGACGGTCTGTTAAAATCATGTCATGAACTGCATCGATATTTTCGGGGACTGACACAGAAATTGGCCTTCTCGATCGGTCATCATCTTTCATGGAAAATTTACCTCTTTTGAAGCTTGCAGTCCAATTTTTCACGGTCGCATACGAAGGACATTGATCACCAAGGTTATTAAGCATATCTTCGTAAATCAGCTTACCTCTTAACCCTTTTAAATACAGGTACTTGATGATGGCTCGATACTTCAATTTTTCGATTTTCACAATTTCGGTGGACATATTTTTTCTTTTAATTTATTGCGTAACTCTGGTTCACTTTTTTGACGTCAAACTTTACACTGACACTTCTAATAAGTTATTGTTCGTTGCTATGGTAACGGAATATTTTGTTTATGCAGGGAACTGGTCTAGGCTAACTAGATATCAATACATCCTCGTATATAAGAAAATAACATAGATATAATCACACTATGAGTTTACTAAAAATTATTGGTAATAATTTAGAAGATTTTTGTACATTATTTTTTTTGTCATAAAAGCTGTATCGTGTTTTCAATAGAAAACAAAGTTATTATATTCACTTGGTAAAACCGAGTAGAAATTAAATAAATTTACAATTTAAACAAAAAACACGCACATGTTCATTTTACTGGTACGACAAATGAGTGCTACGCCATGGTTTTGGTGCTCAAGTCATTCTAACTTGAATAACAAGAAATTGCCTTGTATTTCTCAAATTATTTTCATATCGTCATATTTGCAAGTTTTTCGTACACCTTTTTCAATGCATAATCATTCTGTTCCGTGTAAAAAAACAATCATTGCGTATGTGAATACTGTGTTTATTATGAAAATTTTATTTCAGAAAATTGGAAAATGTTTGTATAATAATTATACAAACATTTTCCAATTTTCTGAAATAAAATTTTTTATTTTAAAATTCATATAAGTACCACCATGCAATTGCTTTCGTTTCTGGATTATTAGCAGCAATTATTGTTGAATAGGTAATCGATTTGAGCTCTGTTCTTCAGCAGCAAATATTAGGAATAAAACTTTTCTTTATAGCCCATTTTTTTTTCGATTTCTAATTTTTATTCTTTTTCAGCCTGCCTATGTCGTTCATATATTTCCATCTTGCAATTTCGTCAACGAAAATTTGAGAAGAATAGCTCCCAGTCTTTTGGAACGTGTTGCAGATATCGCTCATCTGCTTATTGTTATTACGACTGTGTGATAGCACACCTTGAACAAGATCTGTGGAAGACACTTTTTTTCATACTCTTTTTTTTTTTTGAAAAATTCAAACTAAATTCCAAATAATTCACGATTTGACTACTAAAGTTGTGTCTCCTTTGACCCTACTTTGATTTGGTCATTCTGAATTGTGAAATAATCCTAATAAGATTACTTAATATATTTAAAGTTTCACTGTGATTTCTTGAAATAAAAATGTTATTACTATTAATAAAATAAAGAAAATGCTAAAAATAAACTTACTACCTATTAAGAGATCTCATATTGAACTTAGTTATACAAATTTTTCTTGTTTAGAAGATCTTTATTTTCATAAAAATCTTGAGAATTTTATTATTCTTGTGAAATAGTTGCAATATTTGTGACTGTTTCACGAGGGTGACTTCACTATGTTAGATTCCCCATTTCTTTTTGCCTTGAGGTTCTGTTGCTATTTTATTTTTATACTTCTAGATTGTTGAGTTATTTATTTATTACTGGGCATAGGCTGTTATAATGTGTTTTCATTTTTTTGTGCTAATACATTCAAACAGTTCTGCTGGTTCAGATAATTTAGGTCGAATTTTTTAAAACCTGCATATTCTCCACAGAATGTTTGAATAGAGTTTTTGTTGGGTAGTACACAAGAGAATATTAATGAACAATATAATCAATAATAGTATAAAAATTCAGGATCGTATAGTGAATTTTTAGCTGATGTGATGTTTCATTTTGTTGACCTAAATTGACTGGACACATTGTGGTTATTTCTATATTTTCCTCCGAAAGTTTGAATTAGTGAGTTAAGTTTTTGTTAATATTGTTTTTATTTAGTTTATTATGTGGAAAGTATAGAAATATCAGTACTTATTGAATATAGATACATACAGTTTGTTCCTGCAAATGATCACTTTTATGCGACTTGGCATTAGAGGAATATTTTCAGGCACTCTGTATTTGCAACCTAACCACAAGGTGCTTTTGAAAATTAACAGTGTAAATTTAAATGTTACCCGTTTGTAGTTTGAAAGAAAAATGGCAAATATAAATGAGCATATAGACATAATATATAAATATGTAGCATACATAAATTATATGAAAATCAATCATTTTTTTAAATTAAAGTGTAATATACATGTGAATATATAGATTTAGTTTGTTATTTTAAGCTTTTTTTCGGTTTTCATCAAGATGTACAGTGTACTTTAGCTGTAAGTATGATTTAGCCAGCGTTACAAAGGATAATATAGGGAACATTGTGATGTCTATATATTACTGTATATTTTGTACATATATAAAAAATACTGTGTATTGTGAGTATACATTATTATAACTATTATGACAAATCAAAAATTACTTTCGTTTTTTTTCTGTTCCTGGGTTGATATACCTATAGGGAAAACATAATAAGCGATACGCCTCCTACCGGTGTCGAATATTACTAGAGCATGGGAGATAGATTGTAGACCTGTGTCGATCGTGATTGATCGAATCTTTTTGATTCTATCGCAACCTATACACGAGTGATCGAATCACGTATTTCTAAAAGACCCGATCCCAATTTACTTGACAAGACTAACCAAATTGCACTTTATTTTCATATGTTTTTACACAACAGTATATAACTGATTGCTTGCTGATACAATCGTTTACATGCTTTCATTCATCGCACTCTTTATCGTGTTGTTTTTAATTTTGACACGTAATCCAAAAGGAACCGATTTGTTCAGGAACGCTCGCGTAGAAGAGTCGCGACATGTCGATCTCTCAGTCTGTTGGGTCGCTAACTCGATCGAAATCGTCGTGATCGAGATCGAATTCAGTTTGAGATCGAATCAGTGACATGCTGATATATTCGTTACAAACCGCGACCGGTGACCCAAATGATTGAATCTTTTTAACTCGATCACCATACGAGTGGGTCATGATCGACCCGGGTCTCGACAAATGATCGATCGGCACAGGTCTAATAGATTGCTTTGTTTAAATCTGTTAACGTGTATTTTATATGAGTTGTTTGAGTTTCAATTCTATTTTGGATCGTTTACAAACGTTCAGAAGAGATGAATCACTATTGTTGTGTATTCTATTGTTCATATTGGGCAAAAAAAAACCGAATATAGCTTACATACCTTTCCGAAAGCTGGACAATTCAAAGTTGTATTCCAAACAAAGTTGGGAAACAAGGAAATGATGGACAGAAGAAAGGCGTGTATTCATAACTTGAAGATTGAAAAAAAGTGTCTGAACATAAGAGAGTTGTTCTTTACAGTTTACTGAGAATAATTCTTTTCCCTGCATTAAGTTTGTGGATTTTACACCAACTGATGATGTGCAATTTTCAGCTAACCTAAAACGTAGTGTTTTTGAAGTCCAATGCTATTCCAACGAAAAATCTTCCACTTTTATCGGAATCTGAACCTGGGCCTTCATCCAGAGATTCTAGATTATTGTATTTTCTTTCATGTAACAACCAGAGATACTATTAAAATAATAATAACAAATGATGTTTATTTGCACAACCAAAATAACAGTTTATCATAACATCAAGAATATGAAATAAATCTGGACTCTATAGCTAGGTAAAAACTAAAATATTCAATTATATAACCAGGAAAACAGAGATTCTATCAAAAAAACCAGACTCTCAGAAGTCCACCGTACTTTTAGGATAGCTGTTATACGTCAGGAACATTTAAAAAATATAATTACGTTCAAACCATTCAAGCAGAGAATTCATATTAATTCTTCTTTTATTTCATGTTGTTTCTTTCAGTTTAGCTGGTAAGTACTTAGTTTTGTCCATTATACTCAAAAATTCTTCAGTTCGTAATGAAAGTAGACATGTCAGAGATGTTTTCTTGAAACTTGAAAGTTTTTTTATTTTTTAAATAAATAGGTGTTCTATCATACAGCCTTTTCATGAGGTATACATAGTTCCTTCAACCAATTAATTTATTCGTCCTCTACTTTATTTTATTATTGATTTTCATGTTCAATGACAAAAACTCAGTGTAAATTTCAACTTGATGTAGGTAGGTTATCCACTGTTGAACAGAGATAAAATTGTCCTCAATCCAAACACAATATATCACAGGAAAATACAAAGTCCAAAAAAAAACACAAATTACGACGATAAACGTTCGAAAAATCAAAACGAAATGAACGTAAATACCATTACAACCAATGTAAACAAACAGCTAATCTCCCATGCTCTAGTACCGATATTAGCCGTTCCGGCGCTACGATCTTAATTTCGGACGCCTATTACATTACGTAATTCATAGCATCATAGCTACGTAATACAATAGCCCACTTCAGTGTTGCCGTTTTGGCATTTTTAATGCTAAATCTAGCATTTTTTTGTCTCAGCATGTAAAATTTGAGTTTAGCATATTGCATGTTTTTAGCATTTTTTGGCCTCCTTCTACCAATAATAGAAAATTTTCAATCTGCTATGGATATGGACTGCATCATTGCAATCCGCCCATAAATTCGAGCGGAAATTACACACTATATACACACTTAGTCCCGTACAATAAAATGAAGTAGGTACCTATGTTCAATTAAAATGTTGAAGAGCAATAATTGTTATCTTTCCACGATCTTTACAACCACAATACCAAATCTTACTCAGCAATGAAATGGAAAATGGCGTCCAACGTAGAGATACCGTACCGTACTGAAGAGTAACGACTCCGACCTACCCCAGGACGGGGGCATCTTGTGGTAGGTTGGAGTTCGATGCGATTCCGCGTGCCTGGTACAAGTATTCGGACCGTTTTGCGTTTGTAGATATTGCTTCACAGTTGCGCAGAAACTGTACAGCAACTGTACTTTAAATACTGCATTATTTGAAACGCAGTATTATCAATACAGAAACTGTGCAGTTTTAACACATCAATTTATGTGCTGTATTCAGGTGGCACTTGTAATGCAGTATCTGTACAGTTGCTGTATGTTGTGTTTGCTGGGTAGGCATATAAACGTAAAAATGAGGGATACTCAAGGAAATGGGAATACGAGCGAGGAGACAAAATACTTTTTGTCAATTCTTTGTATGATAAGGAATTAAACAATCCATATGGAATGTAACGCATTTGTAGCAATTTCTTTCAACTTTTTAACCATTAGACCTGCCTCGTCGCACTAAATAATCTCCATTAGTGTCCATGAGGACATGAGGCGTGATTCCATATTTTCGATATGTGATTACCTCCTCCTTAGTTGCTTCATTGATACCCATATGAGTCTATGTAAATAACATCTTTGTAAATCATCTGTTTCATCTTTTACTCCCTTTTCCTCACTTTCTTCAGTATTATTGCATATTTCAGCTTCTGTCCGTAGTTGTGCGACTGGCAGATTATCAATGGACGCAATCATCTTCATCTCTTAAATCCTGGCTCGCATGTGTAGAGGGCTGAAGAATAATGTCTATTTGTTGGGCGTTAGGTATTGAAGCATCATAGACTTCAAGCGCACGGAAAATATGATCAAGGCATTGAAATAAGAAAATATCGTTTTATCGAAAGTTTGTAGCTCGCCTTCACAAAACATGTAATTTGAGCCAGAATTGGCAAGTACAACATCTTAGAATACGTATTACAGCCGAAATGATCTCAACAAGGTTAAAAAACTTACCGACAAAGTATCAAATATCGAGCGTAATTCGAATGTATGTATGTGCAGTACGTTTCTTGTAAAACAATGGCATTATTGGCAATCGGTGGAATTGGCAGTTGTTATACTGTGAAGCTACAGAGTGACATTTGTCGTAAAGCATTACAAGTCTCGAAAATACCTGCTCCCTTTTAGTTTTTCGAACGATGGGCATATAAGAGTTAAAAGCCGGTATTATAAAAAAATTCTCAAACGTTAGTTGGAGTTCAACTGGCAGTTTCGTAATTCGTATTTTCGTAATCCCATACTGTTATTTTGATTTTTCGTAATCCCATACTGTTATTTTGATTTAACGGTATTCAGATGACAACTGAAAAGTCAGTGTTAACGGACGCCGGCCGTTATAATTTTATAACGGCCGGCGGCCGTTAAGAAATCACTTGTTCAAATATTTATTTCAAAACATCATTCTGCTTACAATAACAACATTGAAATCTTGGTCCACATCGAGTTGGGAGAATAAACTCTGATTTTCATTTCGCATAGGCTAATAATACATCTTCATTAACCACTTTTACATTCTTGCTTTTACGCCACATTTCAAAATTTTCATATTCTTTTTGATATCGCTCTTGAGTTATTTTCGGCAGTTAATCAACACTCGCTGCACTGCACATGATTCTCCCAATATTTCTAAAGGAATTTGATTTTGTTCCTCAATTTTATCCATGGTCGTCGTTAAAGCGAACTTGAGAACACAAAAAACTGACGTTGTTTATAAAACTGTCAAACTGTTCCATGACAACAGAGTGCACGACGTTGGGATTTTTCTTTAGAATTGCGAGGTACGGGGTTTTTTCTTTCTTCGGAATCAAAATATAATCTTTCAACGGGATTACGAAAATAACTATATTGCATGTATTTTCCCAGTGTTGGTGAACATGACGTTTATACATCCACTAATCAAAGCATGTACATGTTCAGTACATTTTTCAATGTAAGATTAGATTTCAATTTAACCACATTTCAAAATTTTGCGAGATAAACATTTTTGTTTATATAAGTAGGTACTCCAAATTGAGTTCAACTCAATTTAGAATGGAAATAAGTGATCTAATACATATTCGAAAATCTGCCTCCTAGGACTTTTTGGAGGGTGCTTGTGTTAGAAAGATTATAGGTTTAAAAACTTTTACGTGGATTGAGTTGATGCTAAGGAAGTGCATTTTGATGGTATGAACTTTCTCTTTCCATCGACTTCCATCTTTAGGTAGAGATTTCTTGGTTTCCCGGAATCTCCACAGCTTATCCAGAGTAGGTATGTTAGATAGTTGCAATTTTTTAAGAGGGTTGAGATAATTTTGCGGAAGGACATGGCAGTGGTTTCATCTGTTTTCATTAACCGCCGCCATTTTACTTGTAGAGATTACATGTTTTTCCGTAGTTTTTGAGGTATTTCGCAACTAAGCAGCTTCTGCTGATCGAGTTAGAAGGTTGAAATCTGATACGTGGATTGAGTTGAAGTAAGGGAAGTGCACACTTGGGCTTTCAAATTATTTCTTTCACCGCCGCATTTATTATATGGAAATTTCAAGCTTTTAAGAATTTCAAAGAATTGCACATCTCTACAGTCATTCGAAATTCAGTTAGAATATTGGGGAGGTGTTATGCGGGGTTTCAAATGGTTTTTCTCACCGTAGCAATTTGTATGTAGAAATTATATGCATTTTTCGAGCTTGGTGCATCTCTCCAGCCCATAGGGCGTCAAGAGTTTGCATGTAAAAATAACGAAATTAATGAAAAATTAGTGATGGAACTCAGCAGCTCAAGCGTTTTCAAATAGATTGAGCTTCAGATTTACTTCAAGCAAATTCGTCAATAACATTTTCGAAATCCAGTTGTTTTAAAAAGTCAGACTTTATAGAAATGACACCAAGATTTTCCTAGCGCTGCTGGCCCATTCCAGACAGTAAGAACTTCTTATTTAGGAAACTTCAATTCAGAACATGATCTAGGCTGTAGCTACAGAGATTGGTTTACAATTATGGTAGAGGTACCTCAATATTCATGATATACATTACGCAATCGTAATGTTTGGGCATAAGTGGGTTGGATTATTTATTGTAATGTTATTTAATGCTTCTACGGTAGATGTCACATTTTTGTAGCAATCAACGGAAATGATCTAGACTGGATTCTTCTATCACGGTAAATTACCGTTTTTGTGAGAATAATATTCTATCGTAGTGGCATACCTACCTTCTTTGTGCCACTCAATGAATTAGTGTTTTTGGTTTTTGTTTCAAATTTCTGGTAAGTGTAATTATCTCTGCGAATTGAATTATTCTGCTGTAGACAAGTTCCTAGATAATCTATCTTGCATTTAATTGCCTTCAATTTGAATTAGTTTTTTCTGTAGATGCCTTTTCAATGCATTTATGTCGTTCATAGGGATTTTATATATTTTTCAGATATCCTGACGATGGGTCATTGATGAATAGCAAGAATTTCAATCACTTACTCGCAGAACTAATAATTATTAGTTCTGCGTTGTTCTGCGGTGAACTATTTTTAACTTTTTGATAATTATTAGCAATAACAGGCTTGGTGAATCTCCAAAAACTCGATTTTATTAAAAAGTTGACGTCTTGCCACGATATGCCTTTATCAAAACTTTTGAAAAATTTTTTTGACATTTATTGATTTGAAGAAATTTGAATAGTTAAAAAAGACTACTATATTTCATCAAAATTTTTCGGCTATGGCCGTTCTCTGTTATTTATTACGTGCCATTCAGTCCCCTACTGGGGGAACGTCCCCCCCCAAATGGCCTGGGCCCCACCTAATTGTTTTGATTGGGAGCTACTCGATTTACTATTTCCCAGATTCCAGTACCTTTTGAATATATAAAAGTTCCCCCCCCCCAAAAGTCGGGCCTGGATTATGCATATACATGTATGCATAATATAATAACGTTGCTGAATTTGTATTTTGTAAAAAGTGTTAGAAGAAAACCAGCTGCGCCAATGTTTGGAGAATAGTTTCATAAGATATAGGGAAATTTTTTTACTCGACTTTATTATTTATAACTTAGTTTTTGAAAATTTCATGAAAACAATCGCTTTTTTAAAATTTTTTTTTCAGTTTCCGTTTTATTCTTATAAAATTGAAACTGTCAGAGTAACTGTGATAATATAAAAAAAATTGTAGAGAATGAAAACACGGAGAAAATGAGAGGTCGAATGACTCGATCGGGCCGTTAGTTAGGAGGCAATCGGGAAAAACCGGCTAAAATGAATTGTTTTCAAAAATTCATAACTCGGTTATATTTTGAGTTATAGCGTAGATCCTTCAGCCAGTAGTAGTATATGATATTAGCTTCATACGTGTAAGAAGCAGGCACTATTCGATGTGTAATTTTCGATTTGTGGCCTTCTGTATTTGTTAATATGCAATTTTCCATCAGGCCTGAATGCGGCAGGTATGATCCGATTTCAATTCTCAAAAACGAATTCGAAAGTAGAATTGTCATACTTCAAAGCTCATCTTGGTTTTGCATTAAAACGCTGAGAAATATGTTAGAAATGAAGCTGAACATCAGGAGAAATGGCCGAGCTCGCGAGAGTACTTGAATAGTGGTGGAAAGGAGCAGACAAGAGGAAGCATGCATATAGTAATACTGTTACTCCACGCGTATTTCATGATCATCCTGCTCTGCACTACTCAATATTCAACTATTCTCGCTCTATCGGCCATTTCTCGTGATGTTCACCTTCATTCATAACATTTCTCAGCGTTTTAATGTAAATAAATTCCACAGATCGAAAACTATCCATCGAAAAGTGCTTGCTTTTTGCACATATAAAGTTTGTATTAAAAACTAACACTGGCCGGAGGATCTACGCTACAACTCAAAAAATAACCGAGTTATGAATTATGAGGTATTGAATAAATGGTTTTTCCAGATGTTCTCCTAAACTGATGGTCAGAGGCCTCGGTAGCCCAGCGGTAGGGTGTATCGCTTGTAAACCGAGGATAGTGGGTTCGAGTCCCACCTTGGTCTTGGGTGTTGTGTATGTCCAATGAAATTTAGAAGTTATAAATATGATTAACTGTTGGGTAATGACTCAGTTTCAAACCCATTGACCGTTCGGAACCGGCGTAAAACTGTAGGTCCCTTTCTAAGTGTTTCCATTCTCTACAATTTCTTTGTTGGCAATATCACGATTACTCTGACAGTTTTTATTTTATAAAAAACTTAATGAAAAGCGATTTTTTTATACAATTGTTAATAACAAAGTTAAAAATAATAAAGTGAAAAATATATCACTATATTATATGAAACTCTTCTCCAAACAATGACATGGAAAAATCTCTGTAGCTTGATATAGAATGAATATTCATTTATATGAGTATTACTTCTTTTCTATATATATATATATATATATATATATATATAGCTATGATACCCGGCCTCGCTCGGTAGTTGATATGAGATTACGTGGTAATTGAAATAAAATAATGAACTATGACGTAAGAAGTGGAAAAAATTATTGAAAACATTTTCTCATTATTTACACTACTTGTTTATAAACAACATTTTTCATTTTATTGTTCGGGGTATATATATATATATATATATATATATATATATATATATATATATATATATATATATATATATATATATATATATATATATATATATATATATATATATATATATATATATATATAAATATATAAATATATATATAAATATATATATATATATATATATATATATATATATATATAAATTTTTCGAATTTCCTACCCTTGAGCAAGCTACATATAGCTGACCGTTAGAAAAGCAGGATTCTTTGAGGTTGATGCCACAATATTTTAAAGTTTGCCCTTGCGCTTTGTTAATTGTAAAACATAAAACTAAAGGCTAATTTAATTGGAAACTGCAATATTTCAAATTGAAATGGCAATTCAGAAGAGATCAGTGGTATTCTAGGTATAAATACTGTGTGTCCTTTGTTCTGTCCAGAAATAAGTTAACTTCAATGATATTATTCGATAGCTGTTTTAAGATCATCCTCGTTGCATTACATAGTTTTGGGGAGTTGAGATTTCTGAGTATAGTATGATTGGAGATCCAATTTTCAGACGAAGGCAGTGTAATGGCATTCCTGGTACTGGTGAAGAGTTTAGAAATTCAGTAGGGAAGTTGACACTTTCTTCAATGGATACCATCGTGTCGATCGATTTACATATTTTCTCTTCACCAGGTATTTTCTTTATAATATAATAGAATATTTAAATTGATATCGTCAACAATATTATTATTAGTGGCCAAAATTGCTCTTTGAAATAACCACTGTACGTTGGTATAGTTCTGAATAATATTTGGATAAATTTTGTCGATTAGTTCGTTTTCAGTAGTGGCTATGTTACAGAAATCACTATTGAGTTCAATGAGGCCGGTCGTTTGGTCAGTAGGATATGTACCTTCCCCTATTTGTAAAAGTATTTCAGCAAATTGTGCTATTGTTTCATCTTTTGATAATTCAACTCTCATGTTTTTTTGTTAATTGCAGTACTTGTGGCCAGAGATGTGACTTTTTTAAGCATGCATTGATCTCGTCTGCTGGTGTTGACTTGGGAATAACTGGAAGTGTTTGTCGAAAATCTCCTGAGAGTATGAGTAGAGCTCCTCCCATTATTTCAGAGTTTTTTGCAATTATCCTAATTATGTCACTTTAACTTCAAAATATAAGTTAGCTTCTGCTGTATAAATACACAAAATTTAATAACTTTATTATAGTAACAAATGTAATTTAAGACTTCATCGAAATTGGAATTTTAAATTTCGCGCCATTACTACACATGCTGCAATTGCTCGCAGTGCCTTTCGAAATGCAACCCAAATTACCCAAATAATTGTTGTTCTGAATGAAGTTCAAATACTCGACAACAGATGGTGCCACTACACTTAATTTCCAAGTTGAAGGGTTGGAAAAGCCGTTATATCTTTAAAAACACGCCCTTTAGGTTAAAACGGGAACTTTCTTGTTCGAGGAGGGATAAAGGGCTATAACACTATATAAGTCCCTTTATCGTGCCGGGACTCCTTTTAATAATGATGTATTGATGATATAGCATACTAGTTTTCATTAAGTTTATGTGGTTAAATTTTCGGAAATTAATTTTTTGTTAGTATATTCGAAAGCAAATAAGTTTTGGGTACCCACTAATATTGAGTTCCCGATTAAAATTAAACTTTTCATTTCCCATGCTAGTTATTATTTATTTAGAGCAAATAATTTGGTTCTCAAACATTTAGTGTGGTAACATTTCCTAAGAGGTATCCCCATGCTACTGCCAGTCCTCGCTCAGTTCGAGGAACATAACCTTGACATATTTCGTTAAAGACGTACTCAGAATTTGCATTGAGTGCTTTCAGGAACAATCGAGTCAAAAACTTTGATTGAGTTTCACTGAAGAGACTGTCCAAATCGAAGGATCCACCAGCACAATCGAATTTTATTTTCACGTCGACGAGTTTGAGGTCCTTACCTACTGCTTTAAAAGTTCCATTTGCGGAGACTCTAACGTCGTCTGAAAAATATAAAAAAGTTTCACAAACTTGTATAAGAAAAACTGTAAGTAGTCAAATGATATTGCAATGGAGTTATGCGAATTCCGAAATGTTGACATTTTTATTTTGACTACAAGAGTAAAATGTTAAATTATTATAACCCAAGAACTCATCAGAGCTTCAATGAGGTGTCAAACCTTTATTCATAGCCTATGTAAACTGTAAACTATATTCGAAAGAATGAGCCAGCCATTAAAAATCACAGCATCATCAGAGAGAAAGAGCTGGAGGTATTAATTCCGCAATATATATAAATGTAGAAATCTGGTGGAATTTAAAATTATCATCTCCTGTGATTGATCCGTGATAGCGCTATGGCTATGACAAATTAACGAATCTGTTCAGTGAGGACCACCATAGATGCGAAGTTGCAATATCGTTCGATGTTTCATAACGCACCTATGGGCGTATAGCGACGTTTGGTGTTTCCGTTTGACCTAGAGTGAGATACTTATAGGTTTCCGATAGATGCCGCTATGATTTGTTCGCAACTTATTGGTGCTTTTCTTAGAAAATATTAGGCGATTACGTAAATTCGAGGTCGTTTCCAACTCGGTCAATGGACAGGCCACTACTGATGAACTTGTTGCAGAGCGAAACAGAGTATTTCCATCGTGTGTGACGCCGGCGTCGAATGTTCTTTTATTCACCCTTGAAGATTAATGCGAAATGCATGACGTCAGTTCTCATGGAATTCAGCTCCGTTGGAGGGATTGATAAGCATCAATTTTTCAAATGAAATTCCCAGCTTATTATCACATATATATATATATATATATATATATATATATATATATATATATATATATATATATATATATATATATATATATATATATATATATATATATATATATATATATATATATATATATATATATATATATATATACATATATATATATATATATATATATATATATATATATATATATAAAGCAATGTTTGTTTTTTCGTCTTATATTATGCATTGCCATACCCTTCCACTGATTCCGAAAAAACATTGTCAATTTCTTGTTTGCACTTGAGCGAAAGGTAATAGGCATAATAGAATTAACTGACACTAGATCATTGATTCCCAAACTGGTGCAGGTGGACCCCCAGGGGTCCCCTGGAGACTTGACGGGGGTCTACGTTGGCGTGACAAAAAAATGGGGGTTCACAATTCGTAAGCGGGGGTTCACGAAAATTTATCTGGTTTCGATATTGAAGAACTAAAATGTTGGCTTGACTTCACCTATCAATGTAGGCAGATAATATTTTAAGAAGTTCAGCGACTGTTACTTGTCCAAACCAGCATATTCCATATTCAGTACAACGCGTCGAGTCTTGCAAAGCACCACTCTCTGTCGTCCGCAACTCTTGTTCAGACTTATAAAGGAACGAAATTCGACTTGTGGTGTGTGTGCTTGCAACTTTTTTTGATTTTTTACCAATATAAGTACGAATGCCAAGGATAAACGTTACTCATTTGTTTTCTGAATTTCGAGAAGAAAAATAAAGTGAAGAGATGATAGTGTTTGCCAGTGTCGGAAAAAGTGAGTACGTTGTCACAGGTAGAATGCCTTGATGAGAATATTCAGACATACGTTCAAAATTTAATTGCCCTGCATGATAACTTCAAAATCAGTTTTGAAAATATTCTGACGATGCAAATACCACCATGCATTATAAATCCATTTAATGAAACGGAAGTGAAGAATGTGATATTACAAGAGAAGCTACTCTAGCTTAGCACTAACAGTGTTGAAGTTGAAATTTTAAAAATGGTATCAAACATTTTGTCTGCAAGCAGAAATACCCGAAAAATATCCTGGACTGTGTGGAATTGCGAAAAAGCTTTTGATAGCGTTTCCCTCGTCATATCTTGTCGAAAAAAGTTTTAGTGTCGCTACCAACAATTTAACAATAAAAGGAATAGATTTGCGGTTATTTCTAACAAAACTGAAGCCAAATATTGATTATTTGCTGTCAATCCATCAAGTACATCACTCCTATTAAAATAATGACTATTTTGTGATTGTCATTGTAGAAGTTACGTTACGTTATTAATGTTTAATTTCAATTATATCACGACGGTTATCATATTACAATGTAATGTGAACCTTGCAATGTAATATGATAACAATTATAATTACTAGTGTATTAATTAAATATTTGAATAAAAACAACACAAGAAAATATACTATTTATCTTTTTATTTTTACCACTCCGAATGGGAGGGGGGAGTTTACTTAATAAAATAAGTGAGAGTTGATTGGTTGGATCCAACTTTACTTTTTTGACATCTACTCACAGCCCAATCAATTAATTAATTAAACGATAAATTCTCACTTTTCTTTCAAAGAATGTTAATTCGTTGTTGGAACTCAGTCGCAACACAAATTTCCATAGTTAGATCTAATCTTCAAATTTTTTGTTGAGTTTTGCGAATATGGTAGAAATGTAGCTGCAGGGGGTCCACCGGAACCAGCAAAATTTTCAAAGTGGCCTATGAGAAAAAAAAGTTTGGGAACCTCTGCACTAGATGATGCGCTTGCCGTGCCGTAACGGCAAATATATTTGAAAAAGCATTACTGCAATTTAGTAAAATGCCTAATAATAGGGTAACCCTGTTTTGAGGTATGATTAAAATGTTTGAATTTTTTTTTGGAAGCTTTTGCTTTGTGAATTTTTTATCCCGTTGATGCCACTCTGTCAGATTCGAGCAATTTGAGTAATTCAAGATGTCGCCCAAGTTGGCGCTCAAAATACTCAAAATTTTGTGTCGAAGCGATAATGTCGTGGGGTCTATCATTTTATGTAATGTAAATATTATTGCTTGAAAAACAAACAAAATTGACAAAATTATATTTTAATGCTTTAAATGAGAAATTAAGAAATTATCTTTTAATTGTTAACATAAAAGGACAATAGAGTTGAAATAAAAAAGGTGTATTTCATATTTTCACCTAAATTCAAGATAACATAATTGTAAAGTACAAATCAAACTAAAATTCTTGTTCAGAGTCACTTTCATTAATAATAATAATAATAATAATAATAACGTTTATTCAGTATAACACAATAACGAATAAACAAAATGAGTCACAGAGTTAATTATTTCATAGCTGAAAATTTATCTGTACGTGACTATATTTAGCAATAGATGAAGCCTCAATATTCTCACACAGTCGAGCTCCGCATGCTGTATTACATCAATTATATATTTGTAACTTTTTTATCCATATTTTGGGTTGATTTGTTCATATCGGTAGTCATTCCTAAATCGGGTATATTGTCGTCTCCATCGGTAGTTTTGTCTGTGTCTATAGAAGTTTCCATACTTTCCTTATTCACACAATGCAGCAATTTCTTGTAATATATCCCTCTTTTCATTTCTCAACCAGTTTTTTATCTTAGTCTTGAACCCATTATATCTTCTGATATTTCTCAATTCAAGTGGAATCATGTCGTAAATTCGTGGGGCAAGGTAAGCGCTAGATCATTGAGCTTTGATGCATCGTGGTTTTCCATAAGTGTTTTTTTTCCTAGTTGAGTAGTGATGATCGATTTTTTTTATTGGTAGTTTCCCTGTATAAACGTTCATAACAACCTTCATAATATATAGTTGCCTAATACTTAGGGCACCAGAAATGTCGAACAGTCGTTCAGTCGAATAAGATCGTGGTTTACCATATATAATCTTGTGCAATTGGAGTATTTTGTGGAATAGCAATGGAAATTCATAAAACTCTTCGATGACGAAGGCATAAAACAGATAATACGCATATTTAACTGCTTTTATGAAACAGGAAACATTCCACAGGAATGGTTAAATCAGAATTTATAACATTACCAAAGAAACCAGGAGCGAAGAATCGCGAACATTTCAGAACGATTAGTCTCATGAGCCATCTACTAAAGGCATTTTTAAAAATCATACATAGAAGGATCTAAAAAATATGTGAAGAGCACATGTCAGAAACACAGTTAGGATTTCGGGATGCAGTTGGTACAAGATTAGCGCTATTTAGTATCCAAGTGTTAATTCAGAGATGTCGGGATGTTAAATGTGATGTATATGCCTGTTTTGTGGATTATAGTAAGGCTTTCGATAGAGTGCAACACCATAAACTTATAGAAATATTGGAACAGGTGGGGATTGATGACCGAGACTTGAGGATAATCGCACACCTATACTGAAATCAAACTGCTTGCATAAACGTAGATGGAGACAGATCTGAAGCAATGAAGATATTACGAGGAGTTAGACAGGGGCGCGTTCTGTCGCTGTTATTGTTTAATATCTACTCCGAACATATATTTAATAAAGCCCTAGATAGTTATTAACGTAACAAGGCCGATATGTAGCAAATAACGGATGGGGTTAGGTATAATCCGAGGCGCAGCCGACTAACCGAATCCGTTATTTGCGTATCGGCAGTGTGTCGTTATAGTTATTTTCCTAACAAGTGCGGAAAGAGATATTTTCCCGCACGAAACTGCCGTTACCCGGCAGTAACCGCTTCGCGTCGTTCGGGTAAGCAGTTGAGTGCGGGAAAGACTCTTTCCGCACGAATTAGGAACAATAT
This sequence comes from Cynegetis impunctata, assembly GCA_030704885.1. NCBI lineage: Eukaryota > Metazoa > Arthropoda > Insecta > Coleoptera > Coccinellidae > Cynegetis > Cynegetis impunctata. The sequence goes on from JARQZK010003617.1 coordinate 1,436,959, forward strand.
TTTTTCTACACGCGCTTATTTTAACGGAGATTTTAACACACCGATGAAATTCGATTTGATATATTCAAATAATTTCATACTAATGACATATTATGTTAATTCACATGTCGTTTCCATAGTAACGTCGTCGGTGGCGTTCGGTGCATAGAGACATATCATTATTCAGTTTATTCTCTAATAAAAGCGTGCGGGAAAAATCCCCGCTATTCCATTACCGCACGCAAACGCGTGCGGAAATGGAATAGCAGGGGTTTTTCCCGCACTGTTTGGCAATGTGACTCTTTACGAATTGAAATGCGTGCGGGAAAAGGGTTGAAAGCGCACGCTTGTAGAAAAAAGACTTTTCGTAATCCCGTTGAAAGATTATATTTTCGAAGAAAGAAAAAACCCCGTACCTCGCAATTCTAAAGAAAAATCCTAATGTCGTGCACTCTGTTGTCATGGAACAGTTTGACAATTTTATAAACAACGTCAGTTTTTTGTGTTCTCAAGTTCGCTTTAACGAGGACCATGGATGAAATTGATGAAATTGAGGAACCAAATCAAATTCCTTTAGAAATATTGGGAGAATCATGTGCAGTGCAGCGAGTGTTGATTAACTGCCGAAAATAACTCAAGAGCGATATCAAAAAGAATATGAAAATTTCGAAATGTGACGTAAAAGCAAGAATGTAAAGGTGGTTAATGAAGATGTATTATTAGCCTATGCGAAATGAAAATCAGAGGTTTATTCTCCCAACTCGCTGTGGACCAAGATTTCAATGTTGTTATTGTAAGCAGAATGAAGTTTTGAAATAAATATTTGAACAAGTGATTTCTTAACGGCCGGCGGCCGATAACAATAACTTTTCAATTGTCATCTAAATACCGTTAAATCAAAATAACAGTATTGGATTACGAAAAAATAATAACGCAGGAATACTTGTGAATGGAAAATATCTGAGTAACTTAAGGTATGCGAACGACACCGTAAACATCGCAGATAATCTAGAAGGCCTACAAGAGACTATGGCAACAGAGATAGAGGTAAGTCAGGAACACGGGCTCGATATAAACCTGAATAAAACCAAATATATGGTGATCAGCAAAAATAATATACCAAGAGAAGATCTGATAATTTCTAATAACCAACACATCAAACCAGTAAATACATATACATACCTGGGAACTATACTAAATGACCAATGGGATCACTCACAGGAAATAAGAAGCCGCATAGAAAAGGCGAGGGCTGTATTTGTTAAAATGTCATCAATTTTTAAAAGTCGTTCTTTGTCAATGACGACCAAGCTGCGACTCCTCCGCTGCTATGTATTCTCCGTCTTACTTTATGGGACAGAGTTCTGGACTGAAGCCAGCATGAAGAAACTGACAGCATTTGAAATGTGGTTGTGTCGCAGAATCTTGAGGATTTCGTGAGTGGATCACGTGACCAACGAAGAAGTTCTTCGGAGAATGAAGAAATCGACGGAGATAATAACCACCATAAAAGCACGCAAGTTAGAATACCTAGGACATATAATGCGTAACGAAGAGAGGTATGATTTACTACAACAAATACTGCAAGGTTGAATCCCAAGTAAACGTGGCCCTGGTCGCAGAAGGATTTCTTAGCTGAAAAATCTAAGAACATGGTTCTCTCTGACAACCACCGGGCTTTTTAGAGCAGCCGTGAATAAGATCATGATAGCCAGAATGATCGCCAACAACCGGTACGGATAGGCACCGAAAGAAGAAAAAGAAGCAATGGGAATAATCTCTTTGTTCGCTTCAGCTCTTTGCCAGTCAAAAGATGTTAGATCCAGGCAGAGGAATGATGGACTGTTTGCAGATAACCACAAAATAGTATTAAAGTGATCGCTCGAACAAATTTTTTTGACTGCAATAATGTAACCTTGTTTCATATATGGTTCATGAAAAGTTGATTTGGAAATGAGAAAATTACTAAAATTAGTACTATTAGGGTAAATAAGTTTTGATTAGTTTAAAATATTAAGGTATTATCGCATAAATCACCAGCGATCAGAAACTTATTATCCTTAAAAAGGACCTTCACAAAATTTTCTGTTTCAGAAATGGATTTTTACCAAATATGACATTGTATTCTGACTCTTATACCTAAAAAACATATAAAATGATATACCACATGAAAATATCGCTTCGAAACCAAATTTTCAGTATTTTGGGCGCCATCTTGAATAACTCGAAATGGCAGAGTGGCATCAATTGGATCTGAAATTGAACATAAGCTATCAAAAACCGTCAAAATATTTCATTGATACCTCGGAACAAGCTTTTCAAGATGGCACCCAGACTAATTCTACAATATTTCAATAGAATTTCAAAATTGACAATGGGCTAACGACAAACAGCAAACGACAAACGGTACATCGGTACATTTCATTCGCAGTTTATAGTTCATATGAAACTAAATCAAAATCAAACTTCAACAATTGTTTCATTGTTGAATTTCTTTATTGTCAACCTATTCAAAATGGGCAGCCAAATTAAACAAGCATATGAATTATAAATATTTATCCCAGTGAAATTTAAAGGAAATGGAAAATCCATTCAATTACTTACTTAAAACAACAACTCCTTTGCCTTTACCCCAGATTGGCATTAAAAGGCAATATCCATCTAATTCATAATCTACGTCGGCTGTTAATTGATCAGCAACATAATCAAAATGTAAAAAACCTGCTGAAAAGTCGACTCTACGAAAGAAAAAAATGCAAGCTATCGAAAAAATGAAAATATGAAAACACAAATATATATATATATATATATATATATATATATATATATATATATATATATATATATATATATATATATATATATATATATATATATATATATACAGGGTAACGAGAAAGTCTGGCAACAAGGTATTTTTTAAGACGATTAGACGTATAATCATCAAATTACCCTCAGGATCGTTTGAAGAGGTATAATTAAGTGGCCGGCAAGATCTCCCGACTTGACGCCACTTTATATCAGACATAACTGATTCAAAAACACTAAAATGTCTTGAGATACAAACAATTTCTCCATAAATGATAAACAATTCTATTCGAAGCTTCAAATACAGATTGTATTATTGCTAAGATACAGGTGCAAACATTTTGAGCTTCTGTTATAGGGAAACTATCAATATTTTTGTAAGTTAGTATGAATAAAAAAATTACATATTCTATGTCTTAGAAAACTGTTTCTCTTATTCTTTTAGTAATATGGTACGTATTCTGTATTTTTTGGAAAGAGGACGGAGTCAGCTTTTCTACGATATATCATTCGAATTTTGGATTGATTGGGCCGATACTTGGTGTAAATTAATAAACATATTAAAACAATGGTTAGAACTAACAATTTACACATTTATTATAAGAAATAACGCATGACGCACGTTTCGGTGGAACTTCACCTTCTTCAGATGCTAATGGCAAACTAACTATGATTCTCTGTTATATCGAAAACAAGAAATGACAAATTATGTAGAAGGGGTAAATACAAAGATGGTTACAAATAATTATTAGAAAAGGAAAAACCAATTCTGAACTGCTAGTCAGGTAGTTCGGTAATTTTGAAAAGATTAAGAAGGGGGCTTGAAGTATGATCGATTTGGCTATTCAATAGGAGACCGGAATGCTTGTATTTATTTATCTGTAATGATTCTAAAAAATTAAGTTTAATTCCTTTACTTTCAGTATTTAATATTTTAAAATCGAAATTGAATGTGTGATTTTCTTGGATTAAATGGTTTGCATAATGTGAATCCGACTTCTGATTAACAAAGCTACGTTTGTGTTCTGAAATTCTAGTTTGAAAACTTCTGAAAGTTCTACCAATGTAAAACTTATCACAATCGCCACAATTAATTTTATAAACTCCAGATTTATTACCTTTATGAACTTTGGATTTATTATTTTTTATATGATTTCCTAAATTATTACCGGTACGATAAGCAATGTTAATGTTGTGGTTAGATAAGAGAGATTTAAGTTTTTTACTTGAATTTCCGATGAAAGTGAGGCTGTTGTATTTGATATTATTTTTAGTAAGTAACACCGAGAAAAATATAATTAAACAAATTGCCGTAAATAATAATTATGATCCCAATATTATAGACAATATGATAGATAAAAAGTTTTTCAAAAATGCGATTAACCAGGTGTACCCCCTTACTAAAAATAATATCAAATACAACAGCCTCACTTTCATCGGAAATTCAAGTAAAAAACTTAAATCTCTCTTATCTAAGCACAACATTAACATTGCTTATCGTACCGGTAATAATTTAGGAAATCATATAAAAATAATAAATCCAAAGTTCATAAAGGTAATAAATCTGGAGTTTATAAAATTAATTGTGGCGATTGTGGTAAGTTTTACATTGGTAGAACTTTCAGAAGTTTTCAAACTAGAATTTCAGAACACAAACGTAGCTTTGTTAATCAGAAGTCGGATTCACATTATGCAAACCATTTAATCCAAGAAAATCACACATTTAATTTCGATTTTGAAATATTAAATACTGAAAGTAAAGGAATTAAACTTAATTTTTTAGAATCATTACAGATAAATAAATACAAGCATTCCGGTTTCCTATTGAATAGCCAAATCGATCATACTTCAAGCCCCCTTCTTAATCTTTTCAAAATTACCGAACTACCTGACTAGCAGTTCAGAATTGGTTTTTCCTTTTCTAATAATTATTTGTAACCATCTTTGTATTTACCCCTTCTACATAATTTGTCATTTCTTGTTTTCGATATAACAGAGAATCATAGTTAGTTTGCCATTAGCATCTGAAGAAGGTGAAGTTCCACCGACACGTGCGTCATGCGTTATTTCTTATAATAAATGTGTAAATTGTTAGTTTTAACCATTGTTTTAATATATATCATTCGACCTACTGAGCTATTTAAAAAAATTCAAGATGGCGGCGGTACACTGTATGCTGACGTCATTCAAGTTTGATAGGACGTCTGAAAAATGGAAAATACAATCCTGTGCATAACCCTAAAATTTAGTCATTATACGTTTAATCGTTTCAAAGAAATTACCTTGTTGCCAGACTTTCTCGCTACCCGGTATATATATATATATATATATATATATATATATATATATATATATATATATATATATATATATATATATATATATATATATATATATATATATGATATATATATATATATATATATATAATATATAAATATATATATATATATATATATATATATATATATATATATATATATAGGTACATACTATATATACCTATTATTTTTAGGATTGATTGGGCCGATATATGGTGTAAATTAATAAACATATTGAAACAATGGTTAGTAATAACAATTTACACATTTATTGAATGAAATAACGCATGACGCACGTTTCGGTGAAACTTCACCTTCTTCAGATGCTAAAGGCAAACTGTTTGCCTTTAGCATCTGTATAAATTGTTTTTATTAACCATTATTTTAATATATATATATATATATATATATATATAATAAAGTATAAACTTTAAAATAAAAACACTTGGCTTATGTTTCACAATATAAAAAATATTTAGATACTGTATTTAGCAGTAATAAAAAGTCGACATGTTTCGAGCTATGAACTCATTATCAAGACTGACTACAGGAGAGTATTGCATCGTAATTTATGAAACAGACAAAAGCAAAGGTGATACCTGAAAATCAATTTGTTCGTTTACAAGGGGTAATTGACTATTATGGGCGGAACTTATTTCGAGAATTTCGAGAAGGTCAAGACGTTTACCCTTGTTAACTGAATGTAACAATTTGGTTTTGTTGAAATCCAGGAAGTGATTGGATTTTATACAATGTTCAGAGAAGCCAGTGGTATTTTTGTTTTGTAAAATTGACTTTTTATGTTCTTCAACACGAATATTTATATTCCTTCCTGTCTGTCCAATATAGAAAGCAGGGCATTCGTCGCAAAATATTTTGTAAATACCACTGTTTTCTCCGATGTTAGATTTTTCTTTATTATTGACCAAGAATGACTTCAAGTTTCTTTTATTTGTACAAATTGTTTTAACGTTATTTTTCGATAGTCTGTTACAAATTTTGGTACTCAAATTAGGCACATAATTTATTGGGAAGTATTTTTGTTCTTCATTAATAGTTTGCGTGGGGTATATTGAATGCAACAGATACTTTCTTCGTTTTTTCCCAATGAGCTTGTCGATAAGACTTTCATTGTAACCGTTATTGATGGCTAATAATTTAATTGTATTAACTTCAGTTTGAAAATTTGTTTCCGATAATGGAATCGTGAACAACCTATGTATGAACGAATGAAAAGCACTGAGTTTTATTTTAATGTGTTGGTTACTGTCGCTGTGAATTAAAGTATCTGTGAAGGTTGGTTTTCTATAAATGTTGAAAGTAAGAGAATTCAAATTCCTAGCAATCTGAACTTCTAAGAAATTCAAGGTACCGTTTTCGTTTTCTACTTCTTTTGCAAATTGAATCGAGTTGTAGAAAGTATTTATATATTTAAGGAAATTATCTAACTGCCTATCTGTACCGGTCCAAATACAAAAAATATCATCTACATAATGTCTCCATAATAAAACGTTAGTAATTAAATTATTATCAATATTGAAAGTTTTTTCTTCTAAGTTATTCATGAAAATTTCACTCAACAAAGGCGATAACGGTGATCCCATGGGCAATCCGTCTTCTTGTTTGTATATTATATTATTAAATTTGAAATAACTCTGTTTCAAACATAAGTTTAAGGCAGACATTGTTTCGTTGACTGCTTGAGTTGTTAAATTTGGGTTCATCTCTAGATATCCCTTAACAATATTTTTAACTTCTTGAGTTGGCGTAGAAGGAAATAAGTTGATAACGTCAAATGAAATTAATTTAGCATTTGAAGGAATTTTGATATTCTTAAGATGATTAACTAACTGAATAGAATTTTTAATGCTATACGCCGGATTGAATTGAATTAAGGTGGGTAATTTCTTATTCAAATACTGACATAATTTATACGCAGGAGCGTTAATATAAGATACTATTGGACGCATCGGGCAATCAATTTGAAATTGATTTAATTACTAACGTTTTATTATGGAGACGTTATGTAGATGATATTTTTTGTATTTGGACCGGTACAGATAGGCAGTTAGATAATTTCCTTAAATATATAAATACTTTCTACAACTCGATTCAATTTACAAAAGAAGTAGAAAACGAAAACGGTACCTTGAATTTCTTAGACGTTCAGATTGCTAGGAATTTGAATTCTCTTACTTTCAACATTTATAGAAAACCAACCTTCACAGATACTTCAATTCACAGCGACAGTAACCAACACATTGAAATAAAAATCAGTGCTTTTCATTCGTTCATACATAGGTTGCTCACGATTCCATTATCGGAAACAAATTTTCAACCTAAAGTTAATACAATTAAATTATTAGGCATTAATAACGGTTACAATGAAAGTCTTATCGACAAGCTCATTGGGAATAAACGAATAAAGTATCTGTTGCATTCGAAATACCCCACGCAAACTATTTATGAAGAACAAAAATACTACCCAATAAATTATGTGCCTAATTTGAGTAGCAAAATTTGTAACAGACTATCGAAAAATAACGTTAAAACAATTTGTACAAATAAAAGAAACTTGAAGTCATTCTTGATCAATAATAAAGAAAAATCTAACATCGGAGAAAACTGTGGTATTTACAAAATATTTTGCGACGAATGCCCTGCTTTCTATATTGGACAGACAGGAAGGAATATAAATATTCGTGTTGAAGAACATAAAAAGTCAATTTTACAAAACAAAAATACCACTGGCTTCTCTGAACATTGTATAAAATTCAATCACTTCCTGGATTTCAACAAAACCAAATTGTTACATTCAGTTAACAAGGGTAAACGTCTTGACCTTCTCGAAATTCTCGAAATAAGTTCCGCCCATAATAGTCACTTACCCCTTGTAAACGAACAAATTGATTTTCAGGTATCACCTTTGCTTTTGTCTGTTTTATAAATTACGATGCAATACTCTCCTGTAGTCAGTCTTGATAATGAGTTCATAGCTCGAAACATGTCGACTTTTTATTACTGCTAAATACAGTATCTAAATATTTTTTATATTGTGAAACATAAGCCAAGTGTTTTTATTTTAAAGTTTATACTTTATTCTTTATGATGTTTCACCAAGTGATGTGCGAGAATTCAATCTCAGTTATATATATATATATATATATATATATATATATATATATATATTATAAATATAATATATATATAATATATATAATATAATATAATATAATATAATATAATATAATATAATATAATATAATATAATATAATATAATATATATATATAATATAATATAATATAATATAATATAATATAATATAATATAAAATGATATAATATAATATAATATAATATAATATAATATAATATAATATAATATATATATATATATATATATATATATATATATACATATATACAGTATGTCCACGGATGGGGTTTACAAGAGGACAAATGGACCAAAAATTGAAAGATACAAAAAAAGTCACTCTTAATAAACGTTTCTGCTTGTCTAGAAAATACGATTCATCCTAAGAAATTTTCATTTTTGTATACAGGGTATGTACAAACTGCAAAAATGTTATTTCCTTAAGACTGAACATACCTTATTTTGAAAGTTACGAAAAAAGTCACTCTTAATAAACGTTTTTACTTGATGAAGTAATTATAATAATAATAATACGAACATTTTTATTAACATGAATATAATACGATAACGATTTCATAATTCAAAAACTCCACCACCATACTCAACACATTTTTCTAATTGCTTTTTCAAATAAGTGAAAGATTTTCTGTTTTCTTCCTGAGATATCGATTGGACAGCCTGGATAATTCTGCCCTTCAGCACTTCAATATCATTTGGTACTGCGTTACCAAAAAAAATGTGTTTCAAACGGCCCCATAAAACCATATCGGCCAAGGCTAAGTCGGGGCTTCTTGGGGGCCACATCTGCGGTCAAGCCATTCTCTAGCCTATGATGCCATGGATGGACATCGCGCACCACACGTTCACTTTTTGAAATATTGTCTTCTCGCATAACTCTGAATTCGGGATTTTCTAAAGACCAGTACCTAAGGTGCTGGGTTACAACGGTTCTATTGGTAGAAAATGTACTTTCATCAGAAAACATGATATATTTATAAAAACCAACATTTCCACTTAAAATTTTTTCTCCTATCCACAAGCAATAATCAAGTCATTTCGCGTCACCTCCCTCTTCCAATCTTTGATTAAAGTGCGGTTTATTGACAACAAGTACCTGTCACCTTAAGTGTCATTATTATTTGAACTAGGTTCACCTGCCAGAGGTGTGCCAGAGAATAATTTTTGGGAAATAATTTTTACATAGGTAAACCTTTTAATGAATTGTTCTAATTCGGTTTGTTGTGTAAAAAACACATTCATTAAAAGTGACCTCTTTTCATAACTTTCAAAATGAGCTATGTTTACTCTCAAGCAAAATAATATTTTTGTAGTTTGTACCCATCCTGTATAAAAAAATTAAAGTTTCTTATGATGAATCGTATTTTCTAGACAAGCAGAAACGTTTATTAAGAGTGATTTTTTTTCGTAAATTTCAAAAAAAGATATGTTAACTCTTAAGCAAAATAACATTTTTGCAGTTTTTACCCACCCAGTATAAAAAGATTAAAGTTTCTTGATGATGAATCGTATATTCTAGACAAGCAAAAACATTTATTAAGAATAATTTTTTTTCGTAACTTTCAAAAAAAGGTATGTTTACTCTTAAGCAAAATAACATTGTTGCAGTTTGTACCGAACCTGTATCAAAAAATTTAAGTTTCTTATGATAAATCTTTTTTTTTAGACAAGCAGAAACGTTTATTAAGAGTGACTTTTTTTCTTAAATTTCAAGAAAAGGTATGTTTACTCTTAAGCAAAATAACATTTTTGCAGTTTGTACCCACCCTGTATAAAAAAATTAAAATTTCTCATGATGAATCGTATTTTCTAGACAAGCAGAAACGTTTATTAAGAGTGACTTTTTTTCGTATCTTTCAATTTTTAGTCCATTTGTCCTCTTGTAAACCCCATCCGTGGACATACTGTATATATATATATATATATATATATATATATATATATATATATATATATATATAATATATATATATATATATATATATATATATATATATATATAATATATATATATATATATATATATATATATATATATAAACAAGTACTAGGACATTTATTTGAAACTAATCAAACAAACCTCCTAGCGGAGCTGGTTATACGAGTTCACGAAACATCGAAATGCCTCCATATACCTTGGACGGTGTATGTTAGAAATATTAAGTTGTTTATCACAATCAATGGAAATGATGGACAGTCTGTTTCGCCCTTATTTGGGGCTCATCAGTATCATCCATCCATCGAAAGTGATAACCAACCAAATATTTCTAACGGCGTTATATTTTCCTTCCAGTGACTATATGGCATATAAATAGTACACAGCGCCACCAGTCGGAAACAAATGAACCACATCTTACAGATAGAAGAAAACATTTCGGCAACGCGAACTCGTACGTCCTGACACCCGAAGGTGGTTACTATATTCGCTAAGCAAGAGTAAAGTTGCCACATCAAATCGATGTAATGCAACAATTACACACCGCCAGTAACAGCGCTCCGATTTTATCCTTTATGCAGCAAATGAATAGAAAGCAGAATTCTTCGTGTTATCGAAACACGTTCGTGGCAATAAAAACAAGTACTAGGACATTTATTTGAAACTAATCAAACAAACCTCCTAGGGGAGCTGGTTATACGAGTTCACGAAACATCGAAATGCCTCCATATACCTTGGACGGTGTATGTTAGAAACATTAAGTTGTTTATCACAATCAATGGAAATGATAGACAGTCTGTTTCGCCCTTATTTGGGGCTCATCAGTATCATCCATCCATCGAAGACATACTATCTATCATTTCCATTGATTGTGATAAACAACTTAATGTTTCTAACATACACCGTCCAAGGTATATGGAGGCATTTCGATGTTTCGTGAACTCGTATAACCAGCTCCGCTAGGAGGTTTGTTTGATTAGTTTCAAATAAATGCCCTAGTACTTGTTTTTATTGCCACGAACGTGTTTCGATAACACGAAGAATTCTGCTTTCTATATATATATATATATATATATATATATATATATATATATATATATATATATATATATATTAATATATATATATAAATATATATATATATATATATATATATATATATATATATATATATATATATATATATATATATCAGCCCCCCCGATTTTTTTGGGGGGGGGGCTGTTATATATTCAAAAGCCAAAAGGTACTGGTATTTTGGGCAATGGTAAATCGAGTAGCTCCCAATAAAAACAATTAGGTAGGGCCCAGGTCATTTGGGGGGGACGTTCCCCCCCTCTGGATCCGCGCCTGATATATATATATATATATAAAATATTATATGAAAATTTAATTACTTGCTCTTCATACCAGTAACAGGCTATTCGAGATAGAAAACCGACTTTATTAAACAGTTACCCCTTCGTCACGAATTTCGTGACTTTCTCAAAACTTTTGAAAGGTTAAAATAATTTGGCGTTGATGAATTTAAAAATCAGGTGAAAAGTCAAAAAACAGTACAATTTTCTTTCATAAAACAAGAATTTATGAATGGTTGAAAAATTGAAATACCCAAGAACGTTAAACAACCTCCTATATTTTATTAAATTTCTTGCGGCTGTGGCAGTCTTTACTTACTCATTAAGTGCTGTTCAATAATGTAAATGATACTCACTTTATTTTGTTGAACATTACTTCGCGCAACACAGTGACTTCATCAGATGAGTAATTCACCGAAGTATTTACATGAATTATTGTTTTGGATTTTCACCAAGTATCGGCCCAATCAATTGGTAAAGTGATATTCAATCTATTATCAGCAGTTAGATCAAATAATTGAGAATTTATGTTGTACATTATGAGGGTAAGGGTTTCCAAGGTTTCCCTCACCTTGTATTAGCAGAAGTGACTGCTGATATTGGACTGCATAGCAAGCAATAAGTAACTGGAGACGGCCGCAAAAAATTTTATGAAGCGTACTTGTCTTCTTTTTTTAAATTCATAAACGTCAAATTAATTTCAATCTTTTGAAATTTTTGCGAAAGTCACAAATTATGTGATGTACCTTAAACTGTTTAATAAAGTCAGTTTTTTTAACTCAAATGGCCTGTTATTGCATAGAAAAGACAAGTGAATACCAATACAATATAGGCAAGAATACTTCAAATATATATATATATATATATATATATATATATATATATATATATATATACATATATATATATATATATATATATATATATATATATATATATATATATATATATATATATATATATATATATATATATATATATATATATATATGTAGGTATATATAGGGGAAGGTGGGGCAGAACCGCATAAGTGGGTTAAACCGCCTAGTACTGCAAATTTGTCAAATGTAGTGCCATCTATCTTTGACTGCCTGTAAATGAAATTTATGGTAGAGGAAACACGCAAATTTTGCTGCATTAATCTGCATTACCGATCAGTCAAAATACGAATAAAGTTTCTGTGAACTGCTGCAGTAAAAAGGTAAGAATTTTGTTACCTAAACAAGTGATATCAAATTCCTATTACGATAAGTTCAAATTGATAACTATGTAATATGACGTTCATATTATCTACTGTGTAGGTATATTATTTGTAATTGTAGATGTATGGAATTGAAAAAAATTGAAACCTTCCGAATTGTAGGTTATAGGGCTAAATCGCATAACAACATGGCCCCGTATATGTTTACATAGGATAAATAATATTTCATTTCGTGTAGCACAATATGCGAATCTATAAACGAAAAACTAGCCGGCAAGAATGGTCGCAAGTGAGAAGAAACGATGACTGATGAGGCACTTCCAAGCTGCTCCAACTCCAGTTTCACTGTAGGTACCACCTGCAGGTGTTTGCCCCATTCCCAAGGGAAAACGTAAAGAAACTAACCGTCGGAGAGGGAAATCTGTTGTTTTAACATCAACGCCGTATAAAACAGAATTAGAAGCAAGGCAGAACCTCAAGACTGAAACTGTGAAAAAAAAGGTTCAGTTTGGTGGGCAGATGAGCAAAACGAAGACTCCTGTTGTTTAGACAAGAATATCGTCAACAGACACGTAGAGTGACACTGACAATGATCCCCCATGTGCTAATTGTCATAGGTTGTATTCGAAATCAAAGAAGAATGAAGGCTGGGTGCAGTGTCGAATGTGCAAGAATTGGTTCCATGAAGACATCACGGGCCTGTCAGAGGATGACTTCAGGAAGCTTCATGTGTAATATATGTTTATATAACTAATTTTATGCCAATGAAATTTTATGTTTTGTGACAGCGGTTTTGACTCTCCAGGGGGACGGTATTACCTCAGGGGGGTGGGGCAAAATCGCCATATTATCTTTTAGAGTATATATTTTTTTAATACTTGTTCTACTGTTTTATACAGAGAGATATTTTATTTTAAATATATGTTAATTCACAAAGGCTTTTGTACTTTTTCTCCAATTTCTAGTGATAAATATAGAAATCAGAAAATAGCAAAGCTTAGGTGTGCGGTTCTGCCCCACCTTCCCCTATATATATATATATATATATATATATATATATATATATATATATATATATATATATATATATAATCTCTTGATAATTATGTAGCAATAACAGGCTTGTTGAATCTTAAAAAACTCGATTTTATTAAAAAGTTAACTATTAAATAAAATCGTGATTCAACAAGCCTGTTATTGCTAATAATTATCAAGAGATTAGAAATAGTTCACAGGCAACAACAATTCGAATATATATATATATATATATATATATATATATATATATATATATATATATATATATATATATATATATATATATATATATATATATATATATATATATATATATATATATATATATATATATATATATATATATATATATATATTTATCTATATATATATGTTTAGATACATAAATATATTAATAATAATTATATATAAATATATATATATATATATAAATATATATATATATATTTATATATATATATATATATATATTAACATATATATATATATATATATATATATACATATATATATATATATATATATATATATACAGAGGCGCCGACTTATAAAAAATATTGGGGGGGCTCTTGCCCCGGGAAATTTTATGAATTTTAGATGAAAAATAGAAAGTTTTAAAGTTTTCTTAAGCATTTTAGAGTCATATGATCAACATTAGAATACCGAAGCTCTCGATACTCTGGAAAACTTGACAAACCTGACACATTTTTTGGCATTGAAAAACGAAGCAAAACACGCACGGTTTTTTCGTAAAAAACTGATTTAATTTACAGTAATAATTATGCTTATAGACTATTACAGTGAATACATAGCTCCGAAAAGACTGATATTATATTCGAATGAATCCTTAACTATCATTAAAAGTATAAAATATTGCTGTCGCACAGCACTTTGATCAATAAGTGAAATAGCTTATTTAAGTTTACTTTGAATAAGGCTGAGGGATCATTAAATAAAAACAATATCTCAAAGTTATTGCTTTGAAAATATTTAAGTATTATAAAATAATAAATATAAAAATATTTAAGTATTTGAAAATAACTAATACAGTGATATAGTAATACAGTACTAAACTAGTACTAATATTTACAAACTGAAAATTTAATATTCTGTATTTATTTAATTCTCTATTTTATAAGGATTTTTAATATTGCTCTGGTTTAGAGTGTCTTTAGAAAGGTGCAAATGTCGACCTTCTGAATAGAATATTAAGTCATTGATGACTGGTTGGATATTCAATTCATCCAAAACATCTCGGTGGGCATGAAGAACAGCCAAGTGCTTCAATGGTAACTAATAATTTTGTTAAATTGTTGGGGGGGCTCCGCCCCCCCCAAAAATATTTTTGAGGAGGCTCGGGCCCCCTCAAGCCCCATGAAGTCGGCGCCTATGTATATATATATATATATACATATAAATATATATGTATATATATCATAAAATCATAAAACATCGTCCAAGCCAATCAACAGCTGACAATTCATCAACTTATAAAAACATTATTAATATGTCAATGGAAAATCAAGATGTCAGTGTTCGTTACACAGAATTTGAGGGATGTTTAAGAACCGAATGGTATAGGAAACCTAATAGTTCTGGGCATACTTACTTATATAACATGAAGATGAACTTTTTTTCGGGAATGAAGAACAGAGTTTAAAAGTTGACCCATCCTGCATTACTAGTCAATGCATAGTGGTGTTAAAGAGACTATTGTTGACAAATGGAAATCCGGTTGACCTGCTTAACAGATTACTACATAATGTGGCTCACTCTCCTCCAATTGATGTTGCCTTAACAGTTAACACCAACGTAGTGCAGCAAGTTAAAACCACATACACTACCATACCTTATATACCTGCACTTTCCAACAAAATCACTCAAATTTTCAGAAATTTTCAATGTTTGAAAGTTATAAACACGATGAAGCACACCTTACATACTTTAGTATTTAGTATACTTAAGGATAAAGAGAAAGAACTATCTGAATCAGGAGTTGTTTAGAGTATAATATGTGGCAGAAAACCATAAATAAAATTCGCGTAGCACAGAGATCCATGCAGAGAGCAATGCTGGGCATATCATTGAGGGACAGAGTCTCTAATATCAGACTTTGCCAAATGACTGGAGTTACCGATGCAATTGAACGCATAACAACGTTAAAGTGGAACTGGGCCGGACACGTGGCGAGAATGATGGACGGACGGTGGAGGACAAGGCAGATTCTGGAGTGGAGACCGCGAAAAGAGGCCTTTCGGAACAGAGGTCGCCCACCAACAAGATGGACCAACGATATTAAAAGAATAGAGCCAAATTGGATGAATGCAGCACAGGATCGAGGACGTTGGATTAGACTACGGGAGGCCTATGTTCAGCAGTGGACGCAGTTGGGCTGAGTGATGATGATGATGATGTGGCAGTTGTGATACATCTTACAAACATCACAATAGATTAAGTCGAGAATATCCGCTCACAAGAGTGATGCTAAAAGCAACTTGTGCATTGACTTTGCATATAAACAAAAATGATCATGTAATCAACTATTCTGACCTAAAATTATTGTACAAAGAAGCCCAGTATAATAAGAGACTTTTTCTGGAAATGGTGGCTATATCTTCGGCTGAAAAAGTAATGAATACGAAACAAGATACTGGTAATCTTAATAACATATATACTCCTACTTAATAGAACTTTCTAAGGCGCCTTTTCTATCATCCCGAGAGCGGACATCTGAGCTTAGTAACTTCACAGAAGAATAAGAAAATAATGGATATGAAATTCTGTGTAACGAACACTGATATTTTGGTTTTCCATTGACATATTATTAATGTTTTTATAATTTGGCGAATTGTTTAGCTGTTGATTGGCTTGAACGATGTTTTATGATTTTAAACTTGTATTTGTATTAGAATTCTTTTGTATTTTTAGTCTATATGTTTTTACTAAATTTCAATATAAGTAGGTAAATTGTTATCTCCGAAAGGAAAAAACCACGGTGTATGTGAGTTGTGTTTGTTTCTTTGGTCTTTTGTTTTCTTAATTGTAATATCTTTATATTATAGATCCTTGAGAAAGGTATTAAAAACTTAACGAAAGCTTGGATAATATAAAAGTGTATCATTGATTCCTGGACCGAGTATTCCAACATAAGTTTTCCTATATTTTATTGCGGTCAATACTATCTTCAAACCTTTGTATATATATATATATATATATATATATATATATATATAAATAAATAAATATATATATATATATATATATATATATATATATATATTTGTTGAAGCATTATAATATTAAAAGTGTTTGCAATGGAAGGTAGAGTTCAAAGTATAATTGTTATACTCATGTTGCATTTCCTATTACGTGACTATCATATTATTCACTTTTTGATTAACTCGAACAACTATATTTCCAACGCCAAATTAATTTCAATCTTTCCGAAGTTTTGAGAAAGTCACGAACTTCGTGATGAAACGTTAACTGTTTTTTTTTAAGTCGGTTTTCTTACTCAAATGGCCTGTTATTGCGTAGACATAACAATACCACACAACAAGAATACTTTAAAAAAAAAAATAAATATATATATATATATATATATATATATATATATATATATATATATATATATATATATATATATAGGGTGTCCCACGAAGATTAAGACAGGGAATATCTCGTAACCCGAGAGTAGCAGAAAATTGTAATTTAGGGGTTGTAAATTAAGGCAATTGGTGCAGCTGTTTTTGATATTATGTTACCCAATGAGCTTTTTGTTGTCGGTCACGTGACATCAGATTTAAAATTTTTAATGGAACAACCTGTATATTTTGGCATTTCTATGTTCCTTCCGAGAAAACGATTCCAATAAACTATCATACTTGTGGTCTAAAACGATTAATTCAAGCAATACAGGTACTTCACTCTCCTTTGTCCCACGACGATAATGACAGAAAAGAATAATTGCCAAATTATTTAAGTTTAGGCTCATCCTGTATACATATTTGGGTAGTCCCATATTTTTTATGAGTAGAACAAGACAAAATATGTATACAGGGTGACCCTACACTCAAATAATTTGGCATTTGCTCGTTTCAGACGTTTGTCGTAATCGTCATGACAAAGGATAGTGAAGTACCTGTAGTTCTTAAACTAATCGTTTTAAACCACAAGTGTGATAGTTTGTCAGAATCGTTTCCTTGAAAGGAACACAGAAATCGCAAAATATACAGGTTGTTCCATTAATAATTTTGAATCTGATGTCATGTGACCAACAACAAAAAGCTCATTGGATAACATAATATCAAGAACAGCTGCACCAATTGCCGTAATTTACAACCCCTAAATTACAATTTTCTGCTACTCTCGGGTTACGAGATATTCCCTGTCTTAATCTTCGTGGGACAGCCTGTATATATATATATATATATATATATATATATATATATATATATATATGTATATATATATATATATATATATATATATATATATATATATATATATATATATATATATATATATATATATATATATATATATATATATATGAATATATATTTGGTTCTGCATTATAATATTATAAGAGTTTGCAATGGAGGTTATAGTTCAAGGTATAATTGTTATACTCACTTTGCATTTGCTCGTGCATTTTGGAGACCGTGAACTATCATATTATTCACTTTTTGATGAACTCGTAAAACTCCATTTCCTGGGCCTACATCGAAATTTCCAAAACTCGTATTGTCAGTGAATCCTGCAAGGAAATATTTTATTGTATCAATATGAATAACTGATTAGGGAATTATCTTAGCAGTTCTAAAATCTTCAATGTCTAAAGTGTTGTGATGGCGTGCAGAATACTCTCGATGTAATATATTCTTAGGAGTAAAAATGATAAGAAATAGTCAGATCAAAAATTAACTGCAATTCTGAGAAAATTTGAAAATTGCATGATAAAGCTTATTAATAATTTTTTAGATAAAATATTGATTTCAAATTCACCTTGTAGTATCAGGTTTTCCATTGCCTTCTCAAGTTTACTATGACCACCTGAAAAAAAAATGCTGAATATGAATTATAAAAATCACCAAAACTTTTTGATGTTTCATGAAATGTAAATCAGATATTTATATGAAAGTTTGAACGGATAATTTTATTTTAGTAATGATTTAAACTTACATTTTTAATCCTCAATTATTTCAGAAAAACCAAAAAATTATATCATTTTTCTAGTTATGAATCTTGATAGATCGATTTTAATTGTAATTTGAAATATTCATGGGTTAGTAAAATCTTTGAAATCAAACTATTTCAGATTATAGAAGGAAAACTTTCACATTCGATTTGATTTTAAGAACGTTTCTGAAATATATTGTTATTATGGAATTAATATGCAATACTTACTTCTCGCATTGGCAAAAACTGCTGAGACAGAGAAAATGAAGATAATGAAAGCACCTTGCATTGTGGACAGTTTTCAGGATATCTCTACATGAATTAAATAAATTAAAATTCGATGGAATAAGAATAATAAAAGTTCGAGATCATAAAACAAAGTGCGACTTTCGATTCAAAAAGTACTTACCTTTCGAATTGATAATGTTGCAAGGAATAGGCAACGAATGCTCAAATAACACAATTTTTAACATATAAAAGGTCCCCGCCCGAGGCCTTTGAGGCGGGGGTGATGGGGGGGTTCAAGGTCCCGTTTTTCGGCTTTTCGCTTAAATCTCAGAAACTATGCGTCCTATTGAAATTACCATTTTATACAAAATGAAAGCTGATTTAATTTTTTTGTATTGTTTTCACGTTATCCGCTCTTGAAATTGTCTAATTTTGTAAGAAAACATTTTTACTCCACATTTTTTGCTATTTTTGACCGAATAACTCTTCAACTCTGCAACAAAAAAACAAACGCCGGCCAGGAGGTTGTAGAACGTTGAATTCTCTTCAATAATATATGTTACTTCATTCACATTTTCATTCACTGCAGACTTTGCTAAACCATCAACAATTTCATTCGATTGAATTCAGAGATAGCTTTTACCCATAGAAATTTTACCAATATTCCTCTACTCTCCAATAGAGAAATATTCCTCAAAATATTTCTATGTATTACTGTAAATTGTTTATTTACTTTGATTTTACCCAAGGATAGAAGAGCGGACTGGCTGTCTGAAATGATAACAATTTTATTTTTATTAATGGCGTTAGAGAATTTTAGAACATATTCAAGGGCTAACAAAATAGCTGATAGTTCACCAAAAACAACAGAAAAATAGCTGCTCAACGTAAGCTTTTCAGACGCTTTCAAAAATGGATCGAATACTGCTATACCAACTGAGGAAGATGATGATTTTGACGCATCCGTATAGAGTTGGTAGTAACCAGAAAATCTGCTATCCAATAAATGGTAAAATTCTACTAATTGAAATAAGTCATTATACTCAGGTATGACAACCTCTTATGAGCTCTTTATACACCAATAATACGGAGGATGCATTTCCCAGAAAGTTCTGAGGGTAAATTTTATTTGAGTGTTCAACCTACTCTATTTAATAGAGTATGGTTTAAAAACATCGATTATGGTAGAGATTTCATTCGCACTATTTGTCGTTTAAGAAGTGGTCACATAAATTGCCCTAAATATTTGAATTTAATTGATGTTCAGCAAGATCCCCTTTGTCAATGTGGAGAAGTAGGCACTCTGGAACATATTATTCTAAATTGTAGTAGTTTCAGACATCACTGTAATAATTTTCTTTCCAAATTGATAAGAGTAACAAAATTTTATCAACCCTTCAATATAGCTTTCCTACTATTCCTTAATAGTTTGGAAATTTATCAAATCATGTTTGAACATGTTAAATCTTTAGGTTTGAAATTGTAATGTCTCGTAGAATTCCTGTGTATACCCATCCATATGTTTGAATACAATCCTTTTATTCCGAGGCTTATTTCGTGTTTGTGTAAGAAGAAAAAATGCCATGACGAGCCCCTTGGCGCTAAGTGTCCCTGTGTTTTTTCCTTTGTGAAACAGGGTAATTATTAAGTTCAAAATTTCTCTTTTGTTTTTCTTTCAATATGGAAATCCGCACTATAAAAAAAAAGATATGTCGGGTTTGAAATATCAGAACTAGTATTAATAGGTTGGCTAATGTGTTCATATAAGGCCATAAATATGAATTTAAAAAAATATATGTTACTTTAATATTTTATCTATGTTCCTTCGAATGTTAAAACCCATTTGCACAGACTTACTTGCAGCACAGGCTATGTATTGGCAACCCCGGGACCGAATGCCGACTTATATATGTAGTTCACCGAAAATCTAGCAGAATGCGCTACTATGTATTGCCTCCGTATTTTGACTGCAAAAATATTTCACGATATCGACAATCTGCGACAAGCTACATCCACTTTATTACGAAGAACTACTACGGAAGGAGATGTACTGTAGTCTTTGACGGCTATTCCTCATCAAATTCAAGCACTAAAGTAACAGAGCAGCAAAGGTGCTATCGACTCAGCAAGACTGCTGGCAACCATTTTACTGAAGACACCGATATCAACTTCAAACAAGAAAATTTTCTGTCGAACAAGTTCAACAAAAGCAGGCTCATCAACATGCTTCAGGTGAAGCTTGAGGACAATGGGATCAGGACCCTTCAAGCAGAAAGTGATGCGGACGTTCTGATCGTGGATACGGCTGTGAAAATGTCCGAAACAACAGATCTTGGCATTGTGGATGAAGATGTCGACCTCATAGTGCTCATAAGGACATTATTTTCATCAAGTCTGGACTTGGAAAGATAATTGATACCTTCTTCTCGTCCCAAAAACTTCAGCAACAAGGTTTCAAGGACGTGCTGTTTTTGCACGCCTACACAGGATACATCTTCCGCATTTCTAAAAAGCAAGGTCGCATTCGCGAAGTCGCCAGAGATCCGGAAAGCAACAGCGGTCTTTTCAGATACTTTCTTCACTACCACTGAAGTACAAAGAGCAGGTGAACTACCTGCACCTGAGGTAGTATGGGGCTCCAGCGAAAGTGGTCTCTCTCAATGCCTACAGGTACAAGTCATTCTTGAAATTAATGGCCACTATCAAGCCTGATATCTCTTGTCTTCCTTCCAGAGAGGAGGCTGTAAAACAGCATTCTCTCCAAAAGTTTCATCGAGTTCAGGTGTAACTGTGAAATGACCTACCTCCTCAGGTGTATGGGTGGAAGATTCAGAACAACTGGCTGGTCCCAGTGAATGAAATATTCGAATACTATAAGTAACTAGAACCTTCAGGGGCGCGCCTGTGTGCAAAATATACCCCCCCCACCCCCCCCCCCCCCCACCCCCCCCCCCCCCCACCCCCCCCCCCCCCCACCCCCCCCCCCCCCCACCCCCCCCCCCCCCCACCCCCCCCCCCATTTGCATTGAGTGCTTTCAGGAACAATCGAGTCAAAAACTTTGATTGAGTTTCACTGAAGAGACTGTCCAAGTCGAAGGATCCACCAGCACAATCGAATTTTATTTTCGCATCGACGAGTTTGCGTTCATTACCTACTCTTTTAAAAGTTCCATTTCCGGTTACTCTGACGTCGTCTGAAAAATATAAAAAAGTGTCACAAACTTCTATAAGAAAAACTGTAAGTCGTCAAATGATATTGCAATGGGCTTAAGCGAATTCCGAAATGTTGACATTTTTATTTTGACTACAAGAGTAAAATGTTGAATTATTATATCTCAAGAACTCATCAGAGCTTCAATGAGGTGTCAAACCTTTATTCATATCCTTTTTAAACTGTAAATAATATTCGAATGAATGAGCCAGCCATTAAAAATCACAGCGTCATCAGTGAGAAAAAGCTGGAGATATTAATTTCGCAATATATAAATGTAAAAATCTGGTCGAATTTAAAATTATCATCTCCTGTGATTGATCCGTGATAGCGCTATTAGGCCAAGCTACAGAGATTTAGAGTGAGCATTTTGTGCAAAAAGTGTTAGAAGAAAATCAACTCCGCCATTGTTTGTAAAATAGTTCCACATGATTTAGTGATATGTTTTTCACTCGACTTTATTATTTATATCTTTGTTATTAACAATTTGATGCAAAAAATCGCGTTGTTTTTAGTTTTTGCTTATAAAATTGAAACTATCAGAGTAATCGTGATGGTGTCAATAGACTTATGGTAGAAAATGAGAAGACGAACAAAATGAGAGATCGGACGACTCGATCAGACCCTTAGTCAAAGGGAGAATTGAAAAAATCCGGCCAAAATGCAGTTTTTTCAAAAGTTCATAACTCGGTTATTTTTTGAGTTGAAGCGTAGATCCTCCGGTTAGTATTATTCATCAATATAAACTTTATTTTTGCGAAGAGCAGGAACTGTGCGATGCATAGTTTTTGATCTGTGACCATTTGAATATTTTACTATGCAATTTTCCAGCAGACCTGAATGCGACAGGTATAGTCCGATTTCAATTTACAAAAAAGATTTTGAAAGTAGAATTCTCATAGTCCAAAATGTTCATCTTGGTTTTACATGAAAACGCTGAGAAATATGATAAAAATAAAGCTGAACATGACGAAAAAGGGCCGAGCGTGTGAGAATAGTTGAAGAGTGGGGGTAGAGCAGCAGGCAAGGATAAGCACGACATTAGAAAGCGTCGGCATTTTGAACATGACGGTTACTTCTCGGCCGTTTTTCGTCATGTTCAGCTTTATTTTTAACATATTTCTCAGCATTTTCATGAAAAACCAAGATGAACGTTTTGAACTATGAGAGTTCTACTTTCAATATCTTTTTTGTAAATTGAAATCAGACCATACCTGTCGCATTCAGGTCTGCTGGAAAATTGCATAGTAAAATATTCAAATGGCCACAGATCAAAAACTATGCATCGGACAGTTCCTGCTCTTCGCAAAAATAAAGTTTATATTGATAAATAATACTAACCCGAGGATCTACGCTACAACTCAAAAAATAACCGAGTTATGAACTTTTGAAAAAACTGCATTTTGACCGGTTTTTTCAAATTTTCATTGAGACTAAGGGTCTGATCGAGTCGTCCGATCTCTCATTTTTTTCGTCTTATCATTTTCTACAATAAGTCTATTGACACCATCACGATTACTCTGATAGTTTCAATTTTATAAGCAAAAAACTAAAAACAACGAAATTTTTTGCATAAAATTGTTAATAACAAAGATATAAATAATAAAGTCGAGTGAAAAACATATCACTAAATCATGTGGAACTATTTTACAAACAATGGCGGAGCTAGTTTTCTTCTAACACTTTTTACATGAAAAAATCTCTGTAGCTTGGCCTATGGCTATGACAAATTAACGATTGTGTTCAGTAAGGTCCATCATAGATGCGAAGTTCTGCAACATCGCTCTATGTTTATCACGCTCCTATGGGAGTATAGTGACGTGGTTTATTGGCGGTAGATTCGGATATATTTGATTGAACTTTTACATGTTCTGCTGATAATTTTATCAAACTGTCCAAAAATAATAAACAAATTCATAGGAACTTCGTTATAATAGTTTTGTTCCATCATTTTTGAAGGTATTTGCAACTTCTGAGATGTCAAAAATATCGATATTATTAGTAGATTGTCACAACGTTACTGTCAAATAGTGATCTTGGCATGCTTACCAAATACCGAATGGGACACCATGTACAAGGAACTTTCTCACAAATAGATGCTAATAAGTCCGAAACCTGACTAGTTAGGTATGATATAAATAGATAAAATATTTGAAACAATCAACTTCCAGACACTTTTTCAAGCATACAAAATAACTGAATTTTTTACCACCCTGTATTGAAGTAACGCAGATTAGGCTGAAATGTAGGCAGCCCTCAAGTATGACCAAACTCCAATCCAAATTTCGATATCACATTATTGCTCAACTCAAAGATATCAGCGTTTTAATAGGTCTTAATTTTCGAAGAAAAAAATAAAAATAATTTTTATTTTGAAAACGGTAACAGATAGGTGTAGGGAAATATCATGAAAAGTTATTGGGAAATGATACCACTCTGTCAGACTTGAGCAATTGGAGTAATTCAAGATGTCGTCCAAGTTGGCACCCAAAATACTGAAAATTTTGTTTCGAAGCGATATTGTCATGGGGTCTATCATTTTATATGTTTTGTAGGTCAAGAAGTCAGAATGAAATGTCATTTTTGGCGAAAAATAAATGTAAGCGTCATTGCTTGAAAAACAAACAAAATTGACAAAATTATAAGTTAATGCTTCAAATAAGAACTTATCTTTTAATTGTTAACATTAAAGGACACTAGATTTGAAATAAAAAAGATATATTTCATATTTTCACCTAATTTCAAGTTAGCATAGTTGTAAAGTACAAATCAAACTAAAATTCTTGTTCAGAGTCTCTTTCATTAATGATTGAGCTATTTTGGTATTTGAATTACAGCACTTTTCCCCTTCATGTAAGCATTGACACACTAAGCTACATGAAATATTATTTACCCTACAAATAGGCAGGGTTGTTCAGATCGGCATGAATACTTTGCCATTGCTATAATCTAGTCTGGTGCAATTGGAGTATTTTGTGGAAAAGCAATGGAAATTCATGAAACTCTTTGACGACGAAGGCGTAAAACAGATAATACGCATATTAAACCGCATTTATGAAACAGGAAACATTCCAACGGAATGGTTAAATCAGAATTTATAACATTACCAAAGAAACCAGGAGCGAAGAAACCTGAATAAAACCAAATATATGATGTTCAGCAAAAATAATATAACACGCGATGATCTGATAATTTCTAATAACAAACACATCAAACGAGTAAACACATATACATACCTGGAAACTATACTAAATGACCAATGGGATCACTCACAGAAAATAAGAAGCTGCATAGAAAAGGCGAGGGCTGTATTTGTTGAAATGTCATCAATTTTTAATTGTCGTTCCTTGTCAGTGACGACCAAGCTGCGACTCCTCCGCTGCTATTGTCTTCTCCGTCTTACTTCACGGGACAGGGTCCTGGACTCTGACTGAAGCCACCATGAAGAAACTGTGGGTGAATCACGTGACCAACGAAGAAGTTCTTCAAAAAATGAAGAAATACACGGAGATAATAACCAGCATAAAAGCACGCAAGTTAGAATACCCAGGACATATTATGCGTAACGAAGAGAGGTATGGTTTACTACAACAAATACTGCAAGGCTAAATCCCAAGTAAACGTGGCCCTGGCCGCAGGAGGATTTCTTGCCTGAAATATTTAAGAACATGGTTCTCTCTGACAACCACCGGGCTTTTTAGAGCAGCCGTGAATAAGATCACGATAGCCAGAATGATCGCGAAAATCCGGACCGGATAGGCACCGAAAGAAAAAGAAGCAATGGGAATAATCTCTTTGTTTGCTTCATCTCTTTGCCAGCAAAAATATGTTGGATCCGGGCAAAGGAATAATGGTCTGTTTGCAGATAACCACAAAATAGTACTGAAGTGAGCGCCAATTTTTTTTTACTGCAATAATGTAACCTTGTTTTATATATAGTTCATGAAAAGTTGATTTGGAATTGAATAAATTACTAAAATTATTACTGTTAGAGTGAATAAGTTTCAATTAGTTTAAAACCTGAAGGTATTATCGCATAAATTACCAGCGATCAGAAACTTATTATCCTTAAAAAGGACCTTCACAAAATTTTCTGTTTCAGAAATATATTTTTCACCAAATATGACATTGTATTCTGACTCTTCTACCTAAAAAACATATATATAATGATCTACCACATGACAATATCGCTTCGAAATTAAATTTTCAGTATTTTGGGCGCCATCTTGAATCACTCGAAATGCTCAACTAACAGAGTGGCATCAATTGGATATGAAATTGTGAATGAAAATTGCATAACATAAGCTATCAAAAACCGTCAAAACATTTCATTGATACCTCGGAACAAGCATTTCAAGATGGCACCCAGACTAATTCTACAATATTTCAATAGAATTTCAAAATTGACAATGGGCCAACGACAAACAGCAAACGCCAAACGGTACATCGGTACATTTCATTCGCAGTTTATAGTTCATATGAAACTAAATCAAAACCAGACTTCAACAATTGTTTCATTGTTGAATTTCTTTACTGTCAACCTATTCAAAATGGGCAGCCAAATAAAACAAGCATATGAATGATAAATATTTATCCCAGTGAAATTCAAAGGAAATGGAAAATCCATTCAATTACTTACTTAAAACAACAACTCCTTTGCCTTTACCCCAGATTGGCATTAAGAGGCAATATCCATCTAATTCATAATCTACGGTGACTGTTAATTGATCAGCAACATAAGAAAAAGATAATAAACCTGCTGAAAGGTCCACTCTACGAAAGAGAAAATATGCAAGCCATAAAAAAATGAAAATATAAAAACACAAATATATATATATATATATATATATATATATATATATATATAGTATATATATATATATATATATATATATATATATATATATATATATATATATATAATTATGTGAAAGTATATTTACTTGCTTTTCTAACCAGTAACAGGCTATTTGAATTAGAAAACTGACTTTATTAAACAGTTACCTTTTCGTCACGAAATTCGTGACTTTTTCAAAACTTTTAAAACGTTAAAATTACTTTGGCGTTGATGAATTTAAAAATCAGGTGAAAAGTCAAAAAACAGTTCAACTTTGTTTCATAAAACAAGAATTTAAGAATGGTTGAAAAATTGAAATATTCTGAAGCGTAGTTATCTATTCTTTGACTTATAAATTTTTTTAGATAGGTATTAACATTGAGTTTCCACTAAGAATAATAAATAGTTTAATTTCGAGAAAAGAGAAACATTTCTTCAATTTGAAATTATATGGACTATACTGCAATAGTAATAATAAAAATGAACAAAAGTTTGTGAGCATCCCTTATACGCACATCCCCTCTTCGAAGATCATTCAATACTTTAAAAATAATAATTTGAATACTGCTTTTTCGAGTCACAGCAGATTGGATAGAATGATTTTCAATAACAAAATGTCAAAAGTCGATCCAATGAAGAAGACAGGAATTTATAGAATGGAATGTGAAGAATGTAATTCAACATATATAGGCCAGACTGGGAGATGTTTTGAAACCAGGCTAAAAGAACATCTAAAAAACGGACAATCAGCATTTAGGGAACGTCTACAGTCAAAAGGACATAACATCTCATCCTCTTTCAAACCAAAAATTCTTCATTACTATGAAAAAGGTATGAAAATGAACTTCCTGGAAGCCATGGAAATAAACAAACTCCAAAAATCCCATAATTACATTCTTCTCAATGACCAGTTAGACTCAAACCACTCCCCACTATTAAATCTCTGATAATTTGGACCCATCGATTATATTTTACCACCCCCAGGTACCGAACCAAAATATGTATATTTTCAAGCGATGTCTTCGCTATTATGTATTCAGTCTTGATAATGCTGTGAAATGCGAAACTAGTCGAATAAAAGTTATTTTCATTTTGTGGTTTTTAGACAAGTTGTTTCTTATTATTTATTTTTAATATAAATATGAATTACCACAGAGTTGATTCATCGTCCATCGAATTTATAAATGAATATATATATATATATATATATATATATATATATATATATATATATATATATATATATATATATATATATTTGTTTATGCATTATAATATTAAAAGTGTTTGCAATGGAAGGTAGAGTTCAAAGTATAATTGTTTATACTCATGTTGCATTTTCTCTATTACGTGACTATCATATTATTCACTTTTTTTGGCTTAACTCGACAACTATATTTTCCAACGCCAAATGTAATTTCAATCTTTCGAGTTTTGAGAAAGTCACGAACTTCGTGAGAAACGTTAACTGTTTTTTTTAAAGTCGGTTTTCTTACTCAAATGGCCTGTTATTGCGTAGACATAACAATACCACACAAGCAATAATACTTTTAAAATTTTTTTATATATATATATATATATATATGCATATATATATATATATATATATATATTTATTCGAATTGTTGTTGCCTGTGATCTATTTTTAATCTCTTGATAATCATTAGCAATAACAGGCTGGCTGAATCCTAAAAACGAAACACGTGTCAACGGCTACTTCCATATAAACGTTCTATACCGATAATTCTGCTCTACTTTTTTAATATTTTCCTGCGACTAATTTCTTTGTTGTTAGATAAATAGTACCCTATTATTTTTATTTTCGAACATTACGTAGGTAAAGGTTTCTGTGGTTTCCCTTGCCATCTAATGATAACAATTTTGAATGTTGATATTAGACTGAATAGCACGTAATAAATAACAAAGAACAACCACATTCGGAAAAAATTTTTAGCGAGACAAAGCAGTCTTTGTCTTTTCAAATTTTTTCAAATCAATAAATGTCAAGGAGATTTCAATTTTTTCAAAAGTTTTGATAAACTATGAATGTCGTAGTGAAGCGTCGGCTTTTTGATAAAATCGAGTTTTTTAGGATTCAGCCAGCCTGTTATTGCTAATGATTATCAAGAGATTATATATATATATATATATATATATATATATACAGTGGCGTAGATAGCTTTTTGCGATGGGGGGGGATATGACTTATTATGAAATTTTCCTCTATTTCTATTTTTTTTGATATATAATCGTGCAAATAGTGCAAAATAAGTAGAAAAATTAATTTAAATACTGAAGTTGAAATAAATTGAATTGGAAAAAATTAATTGGAAATTAGTAAAAAATTATATCAATTGGATTTTTACATCTTTGGAGAACTTTTTTGGGAAAATTTAGAGCAGAAAATTGAGGCTTCGCTTCGTTTATTGACAATTCATTTATAGCCCATGCTTCAATAAAGGTTTTATGGGGAAAAAAAAATAGCGTGAAGCTGAGTTTTTTCCATTGATAAACCACTACCAGAGGATCATTCTCTACGAAAGTCCCCTAAAAATCCCCTTGGAGCTTCACCCCCTACCCCCTCTCAAGAATGAAAACGTCAATAACTGCGGAAAGTCCTAATATACGATACTAATAATCGAATTAAGTTGAATATTTTTTCGTTGTGTATGTTATACATGAGTTACAATAGTGGTCGTCTTTTTTACGTTGAAACCTAATATAGTTTCTCATAAATGAATGTGAATGCGCGACAAAAAACGATTTTTTAACTCTAACACTTCTATATTTTTGCGTAAAGGCTTTTTTGGATATCATATAACCGGAAAAAACCTTAATTGAAAATGGTAGATATTTAATTGTTAATTTATTTGTGTGAAGGTTTCCTTATTCCTCGCGCGGGCTGGCACAGTAGAGGGGAGGATGCAGCAACTTTTAGCTGCGATTACGGGGGTGCTGACTATTTCGTTGATCAGTCGTAGTGTATTAAAATAAACGAAATATGAAGTCATCTATTGCTTATGCAATTTTGGTTCGGGCAAGAAATTCCTAACGATTTTATTTGATTTACGTTCCATTATCCACCACCTATGGATCTGACCGTGTCTAATATGGCAATATCGGCAGCTGTTAACCACAGGTGACAGCTTTAACATCATCACGGACCATCTACCCAGCACTAAAACTATAGTAAAAATATATCCTTCTTTATTATTAAATTTTTAGTTTTCATAACAGACAGTTCATAAATTTTAATATAGAAATTCAATGAAAAGTATGTAGTATGCTATTTAGAATATATAAGTCTTTATTCTATTGAACTTGGATCTGAATCTAATCTATATTCTTCGGAAGAATTCGGGCGAGTTTGAACATGACAACCCATTACAATTCTCACCACATTCCAGAACAAACTATGTTGGCTCTCCCTGCACCCACAATATCTTCCACGTCCTTGTTTGCAAGCACAAGACAGTTTGATGCAAATATCATCTGGGGCAAATGGTTTTGATGTTGTGACCGGTTTCAGTGTTTTTTCAATCTTTTTGTTTTCTAGAGTTTTTGTTTTTCATCCCCACTCTGTGGCGGGAAGTTTATTTCCTAACCAACTATGTACTTGTAAAAAAACTCTTAGTAAATGTCGATGACACGCTTCAGAGGTTGGTGGCAGTTTTGCCAGGTCAAAGTGACATCTCAGTGTACTCTTCTTTATCAAAGTTATAAATCGGTTATATCGGGCATTGTTCAAAGTTGAATATTTTTTCAAACCACATGAATGCAGTACAAATTTCTCTTCTGCAGCCATCAATACCTTATACCTCTTTAGATATGTGAATAACTCAGTCAAGTCTTAAATGTTATGTGACTCAAGCTATTCTATTGTTTTTAATTCACCTATGCCAAAAAAATAAGAGGTGGTATCACAACCTGTTAGTGCTTGTGCAAATAGTAGAAATCTTTGTGAACTCTGGTGCTAGTAAATCGAAGCTTCCATCTTGTAAATGGTAGTTGATGATATAGCACCCCCTTTTTTTTAGGAAATTTATATTTTTCTGTTCAGGAGCCAGCGCAGTTGACAATGTTATTAGATCTGTATCTGAACCCACAACTACAACAATAGAAGTAATGTTGATTCGGTTTATAGCTGTCATTGCAATATCTACAGCGGCATTTTTTTCTTTTGTTATTACCCGCAGACCACGAGTTTAAAGTTCTGACACCAGAGCAAGCAACAAGTTCTCTTCATTATTCTTATTCCCCAAAAAGTCCTCTTTTGCTGTAACACAAACAGCGTTTCTCTCGAACGCGATAGCGCGAGATGAATGGCTTGATACGCTTCAGTTTAGCTCTTCATTCTTGGTAGTAGGCTCCTCAGGATATCCGTCAAAATCAATTATAATATGTTTCTAAGTTTCATGTTTTCGGGCCTTTGTTGACTGGGCTATTATGACTTCGTCAGCTATGATTCCAATGTCATGATGAATTTCCAGAGCAGCCAAACCATTCAATAACAAACAATGAGATAACCATGAGTTTTTAATTTGCAATTAATTTCATATGGTCAGAAGGGTCATAACAAACTCACTTCTTTTATCGTGCTCCTTTGAATCGTTTTTATTCTCTTCAAACGTCGATACCGGCAACGTAGCTGATATTGATATTCGGAAAAAAAATTTCTAGGCAATCATCTAGCTCTTTTAATGAACTTTTAGGCCTAATATCGCCTCTACGAATTAAATATTTTTTATATACCATAAGTTTTCAATTTGCAATTAATTTCATATAGTCAGAAGGGTCATAACAAATTCACTTCTTTTATAGTGCTCCTTTGAATCGTTTTTATTCTCTTCAAACGTCGATACCGGCAACGTAGCTGATATTGATATTCGGAAAAAAAATTTCTAGGCAATCATCTAGCTCTTTTAATGAACTTTTAGGCCTAATATCGCCTCTACGAATTAAATATTTTTTATATACCATAAGTTTTCAATTTGCAATTAATTTCATATAGTCAGAAGGGTCATAACAAATTCACTTCTTTTATAGTGCTCCTTTGAATCGTTTTTATTCTCTTCAAACGTCGATACCGGCAACGTAGCTGATATTGATATTCGGAAAAAAAATTTCTAGGCAATCATCCAGCTCTTTTAATGAACTTTTAGGCCTAATATCGCCTCTACGAATTGAATATTTTTTCCACACTTTCGACTCAACGAGAACAGCAGGTGAGGCAGTAAGAAATTTTTGATAAAACTCGTCAGTTTTGATGAATTTATCAGCTGCTTTGTCAATTTCGTATAAATCATTCTTGAAAAGTACCGAAAATCCTTTAATATATTCTCATGATTTGTGAATATTCTTTCAAGATCCATGAATCAGAAGTCCAGAAAACCATCACACGAAACTTTTACTGACTCGACAATTTTTATTAACTTTAGAATATTAAGGAGTGAATAAATTCACAACCAAAGCCAAGATTTAGCCCTATTTTTTAAGAAGCTCATATTTTGATACACTACATTACCAAATATTTAATATTAAATATTGAATGAAAATCTTCTATGAGTAGAAGTTACGCTTCTCGAATGTGAACAAGAAGTTTAATCGATTACTAGTACCAAAAAACATGTTTAAAAGAGCTCAAATGGATGTAATGGAAAATTTTATTTACGAACTGAGAAGTCAACCGAAACCTCCTCGCACTTCTTCTCTTTCTGAATTTTATACTACACTATTAAACAAAACTGCACGAACTTTATATATAATACTACAGTATCAAACAGAAGCTCGAGTAGTTTTGTTTAATAGTGTTTTGCTCATAGAGACCGTTTAAACTCATTAATTAAACATTAAATAAAATATATTCAAAACTACTAGTTACCCAAAATTAGAAGAACGATTCAATTTCTTGATTTATTATAATGTTTTTTAATAATTTTGCCTGCTCGAAGATCGGAAATTATACAATACTCAATTTACAGCCGTCACAAAAACATATCTAGATGATTTTTATATAATTGTACACACATTATGCCCAAAGAGGTCCTAGTGCTTAATAAATTTCATGTATACTTAAATACGTAGATAAGAAGACTTTGATTCAATTCTATCATAATTTTCTTAGGCTCATGGGGGGGGATTGATCCCCTTGATCCCCCCCTATCTACGCCACTGTATATATATATATATATATATATATATATATATATATTATATATATATATATATATATATATATAGTATATATATATATATATATATATATATAGATATATATATAATATATATATTATATATGTTATATAAATAATATATATTATATATCTATATAATATACATATATATATATATATATATATATATATATATATATATATATATATATATATATATTTATATATATATATAGATATATATATATATATATATATATTTATATATATTATATATATATATATATATATAAATATATATATATGTATATATATATATATATATATATATAATTATTTATTCGAATTGTTGTTGCCTGTGAACTATTTCTAATCTCTTGATAATTATTAGCAATAGGAGGCTTGTTGAATCTTAAAAAACTCGATTTTATTAAAAAGTTGACGTATCGCCACGACATTCGTGGCTTAATCAAAACTTTTGAAAAAATTGAAATTTCTTTGACATTTATTGATTTGAAAAAATTTGAATTGAAAAAGACTACTATGTCTCACTAAAATTTTTTTCGGCTGTGGCCGTTCTTTGTTATTAATTACGTGCTATTCAGTCCAATATTAACATTCAAATCTGTTATTATTAGATGGTAAGGGAAACCACAGAAACCTTTACCCACGTAATGTTCGAAATAGGTTCAAATTATTTTGATTTTGAAAAGTCAAAGAATAGGGTACTATTTATCTTGTTTTCAAAAATTTCTCATTGCGGCTGTGGCCGTCTTCAGTTATTAATTACGTGCTATTTAGTCCAATATCAGCAGACAGATCCGTTGATATTAAAAAAAAAAAACAAAATCAAATTAAACAAATATATTCTAAATTAAAAAGTAAAACACCTCTTCTGCAAAAATCTCATGTTGTTTATAGTATACCCTGTAATAATTGAATAATTGTAATAAATCATATATAGGACAAACTTTTCAAAATTTAGAAGAAAGATTAAAAGCACACAAATATACCAGAACACAAACCACAGCACTAATAAAACATAAAAACAATGAGAATCATACTTTCAACTTCAATAGCACGAAAATTTTAGAAATAGAAAAAGATCAAAAACGCAGAGAAATTTTAGAAATGTTACATATTCAAAAAAATTTAAATAAAGTCGTAAATGATAAAACAGATATCAAACATTTGAGTTCAATATACGCAGATTTAATTCTTCAACAACATAAATCAAAACAAACAAACTCTAACCATAACAACTCATCTTCTTAGACAAAATCTAAACATCTAGAATTTTCAATTTTTCTAAAAAGAAAGTATAGTTTAGAACATGTGATCTCCAAAATTACAAGTAATGTCTTTTTAAAGACAACAATCAAATATTTTCAACCTATTTTGTACATTACGTGGGTGAAGGTTTCTGTGGTTCCCTTCCCATCTAATATCAACGGACCTGTCTGTTGATATTGGACTAAATAGCACGTAATTAATAACTGAAGACGGCCACAGCCGCAATGAGAAATCTTTGAAAACAAGATAAATAGTACCCTATTCTTTGACTTTTCAAAATCAAAATAATTTGAACCTATTTCGAACATTACGTGGGTAAAGGTTTCTGTGGTTTCCCTTACCATCTAATAATAATAGATTTGAATGTTAATATTGGACTGAAAAGCTCGTAATAAATAACAAAGAACGGCCACAGCCGAAAAAAATTTTAGTGAGACATAGTAGTCTTTTTCTATTCAAATTTTTTCAAATTAATAAATGTCAAAGAAATTTCAATTTTTTCAAAAGTTTTGATAAAGCCACGAATGTCGTGGCGATACGTCAACTTTTTAATAAAATCGAGTTTTTTGAGATTCAACAAGCCTGTTATTGCTAATAATTATCAAGAGATTATATATATATATATATATATATATATATATATCTATATATATATATATATATATAATATATATATATATATATAGTATATATATATATATATATATATATATATATATATATATATATATATATATATATATATATATATAGTTGATGGAATCCGTCGTTACTACATGATAATTTAACATGATTAACAAAACTAAATTTGATTTTACTACGTTTATTATCACAAAATATTTTGAAAAATATAACACTGCGATTGCAATTTCGGTCACTAGACCATCATCGGGCAGATTGAGTTAAGAACTGAATACAAAATAATTATAGATTTGCGCTTACGGGTGGGATAGGATTATTGTAGGTACCTAAATAGACAAGAGGAACATATTTCAAGAAGGGCTAATCGAGTGAATTTCACAAATTGGTACAATACAATGTTCTTAGAAAAGTCATTATTGTTTAAATACACTAAATATAGGAGAATATATTAAGTCAATCTGGTCGTTCAGCAAGATATCTTTTGCATTATTATTGAGTTTAAAAATTTCTAATGATTCTAAGTAAGTAAGTTTGGTTCCTTTCGGTAATTTGTGCATGATGGAAATGGGTGGTGGTTTTCACGGCAATGATTTGAAAACGTTGAATCCGTTTTATTTTTCAAAAAAGATTGTTGGTGTTCTTTAAATCTTGTCTTGAACGATCGACCAGTCTGACCTATATATACTCCTTTACATACAGGACAAATCAACTTATAAACTCCTGTAAGCGCAAATCTATAATTATTTTGTATTCAGTTCTTAACTCAATCTGCCCGATGATGGTCTAGTGACCGAAATTGCAATCGCAGTGTTATATTTTTCAAAATATTTTGTGATAATAAACGTAGTAAAATCAAATTTAGTTTTGTTAATCATATATATATATATATATATATATATATAATATATATATATATATATATATATATATATATATATATATATATATATATATATATATATATATATATATATATATATATATATATATATATATATATATATATATATATATATATATATATATTATATATATATATATATATATATATATATATATATATATATATATTATATATATATATATATATATATATATATATATATATATATATATATATATGTTCAAGGTATAATTGTTATACTCACTTTGCATTTGGTCGTGCATTTTGGAGACCGTGAACTATCATATTATCCACTTTTTGATGAACTCGTAAAACTCCATTTCCTGGGCCTACATCGAAACTTCCAAAAGTCACATTGTCAGTGAATTCTGCAAGTAAATATTTTATTATATCCATATGAAGAACTGCTTAGGGAATTATCTTAGTAGTTCTTAAATCTTCAATGTCTAAAGTGTTGTGATGGTGTGCAGAATACTCTCGATGTAATATATTCTTAGGAGTAAAAATGATAAGAAATAGTCAGATCAAAAATTAACTGCAATTCTGAGAAAATTTGAAAAATTGCATGATAAATCTTATATATATAATAATGTTTTAGAAAAAAATTGATTTCAAACTCACTTTTTAGTAATAGGTTTTCCATTGCCTTCTCAAGTTTACTATGACCACCTGAAAAAAAAAAGTGCTGACTATGAATTATAAAAATCACCAAAAATTTTAGATGTTTCATGAAATGTAATTCAGATATTTATATGAAAGTATTAACGGATAATTTTATTTTAGAAAATGATTTAAATTTACATTTTCAATTCTCAATTATTTCAGAAAAACCAAAAAATTATATCATTTTTCTAGTTATGAATCTTGATAGATCGATTTTAATTGTAATTTGAAATATTCATGGGTTAGTAAAATCTTTGAAATCAAACTATTTCAGATTATAGAAGGAAAACTTTCACATTCGATTTGATTTTAAGAACGTTTCTGAAATATATTGTTATTATGGAATTAATATGCAATACTTACTTCTCACATTGGCAAAAACTGCTGAGACAGAGAAAAAGAAGATAATGAAAGCACCTTGCATTGTGGACAGTTTTCAGGATATCTCTACATGAATTAAATAAATTAAAATTCGATGGAATAAGAATAATAAAAGTTCGAGATCATAAAACAAAGTGCGACTATTCAAAAAGTACTTACCTTTCGAATTGATAATGTTGCAAGGAATAGTCCAGGCAACGAATGCTCAAATAACACAATTTTTAACATATAAAAGGTCCCCGCCCCAGGCCTTTGAGGCGGAGGTGATAGGGGGGTTCAAGGTCCCGTTTTTCGTGTTTTCGCTTAAATTTCAGAAACTATGCGTCCTATTGAAATTACCTTTTTGTACAAAATGAAAGCTGATTGGATTTTTTTGTATTGTTTTCACGTTATCCGCTCTTGAAAGTGTCTAATTTTGTAGAAAAACATTTTTACCCCACTTTTTTTTTGCTATTTTTGACCGAATAACTCTTCAACTATGCAACAAAAAAACAAACGCCGGCCAGGGGGTTGTAGAACGTTAAATTCTCTTCAATAATATATGTTACTTCAATATTTTATCTTTGTTCCTTCAAATGTTAAAACCCATTTGCACAGACTTACGCACAGGCTACGTATTGACAACCGGGACCGAATGCCGACTTATATACGTAGTTCACCGAAAATCTAGCAGAATGCGTTATTATGTATTGCCTCCGTATTTTGACTGCAAAAATATTTCACGATTTCACGACGATCTGCGAAAGCTACATCCACTTTATTACGAAGAACTACCACGGTAGGATTGGATCCGACTCGTGGCATTAGAAAGAAAAGGTCGTTAGTACGGTTGTTTATTTAGACTGATTGCCGCCCTTAGATGTTGCCGCCCCTGAGAACCTTAATTAAGACTTTGTGGACCTTCAAAATAATGCAGAAATAAATTGTATGTAACTTATATTAAGTATTGATTTGAAAACTTTAGAGATACCCGGTTAGAAATACCCAACTTTTATAATTCCATTTCATTGTTGTTCAACAAATCTAACTTTATTTATTTTTTCTACCTCCCTATTCGGTAAGTACTCCATTATAGAACTGATTGGCGTGAGGTAAGTTAAATACTCGGTATGTATAACAGATATAAAATCTTATTATCTATTAACAGGACTAAGTGATTTTCAACCAAATACTCTGTCAATTGTTGTCTGTTCATTTGTGAAATAGAAGATTATCTAATCAAATCAACTTTCGAATCTATGCAGATTCATGGAATTCCCATTCATCCTTCAAGGACGAATGTTACAAAATTCGATTTCTGTGCGACACACACGATAGAAATACTAGACAAAACTGTTTCGCTCTAAAACGAGTTCATCAGTACGGTCCAACCCCCAGTTACTAAAATGAGCACTACTGACATGAGAATAAATCACAACGTCATTCATCGGAAACTGATTACAATCTTCAGGTCAACTGGAACCGCCAATCGCCGAATACTCATGTTACTTCGAACCCGTAGGTGGTCACCATATATGCGAAGTTCTACAACTTATTACATTCGTCGATCTTTCAGCACGCATGCAGACACGCTGGTCATAGTCTTCCCGTTAATTTCAGGGACCGGATAGGCAGGTGATGTTGAAAATCAGTAATATTCACATGAATGTATATCTATTTGCGCTGAACAAATGATAAAGATAACATGTATTATTATCTTTATCATATACGTTTAACGCGAATATCTAATATATAAAATTCTCGTGTCGCGGTGTTAGAAGTTAAACTCCTCCGAAATGGCACGACCGATTCTCATGAAATTTTGTGTTTATATCGGGTAGGTCTGAGAATCGGCTAACATCTATTTTTTTTCATCCCCATAAATGTTGATGGTGATCCACCCCATCATTTTTATTTTTCAGACAAAATTTTCTGTTCTATTTTTTATGATACAGCATTCAAAAATACATACAACCCTAAATTCTCACCCCTCTACGATCAACCCCTATTTTTATTTGTTAAGTTCCTTCGAAATGGCTCGACTGATTCTCATGGAATTTTGTGTGCATATCGGTTAGGTCTGAGAATTGGACAAAATTTACTTTTCATCCCCCTGAATGTTGAGGGTCGACCAAGGGGTGGTCCACCCCTTAATTTTTATTTTTATTTTTCAGACAAAATTTTCTGTTTTATCTTTTTATGATATATAAATTCAAAAATACATCCAATCCTAAATTTTCACCCCTCTACGATCAACCCCTATTTTTAATATGTTAAACTCCATCCATTAATTTTTATTTTTGTTTTTCAGACAAAATTTTTTGTTCTATTTTTTCATGATATATAAATTAAAAAATACAAAAAACTCTAAATTTTCACCCCTCTACGATCAACCCCTATTTTTTGTTCCAAAATGGCTAGACTGATTCTCATGAAATTTTGTGTGCATAACGGTTAGGTCTGAGAATCGGACAACATCTATTTTTCTGTTCTATTTCTTTTATGATACAGCATTCAAAAATACAAACAACCCTTAATATTCAACTCTCTACGATGAACTCCTATTTTTCATTTATTAATTATAAACTTCAATTTTTCTGGCAAGATTTTTATTTTTATATTTTCATGACTTAGAATAAAAAAATTCATATTACTCTCAATTTTTCACCCTTCTACGATCAACCCCTATTTTTCCATCGCAATTTTAATTTTTTTTATTTTATCCACAGATCCGCAATAGGGTTGCAAGATGGCAATCGAAAATAACAATAGTCCGTCTGAGAATAGGTCGTAATATATTTTTACCCCTACAATAATATAATAAAGTGATTAGGGTAGTTCACCACAGACATTTTTATAAATATTTTGGACAAATTTTTTATTTTCATTTTTTTATGATGTTGCATTAAAAAATACATATAATTCTAAATTTTCACCTTTCTATCAACAACACATATTTTTTCATAGCCATTTTCATAATTTAAGCAATGTTTGCCGGGTCAGCTAGTATATATATATATATATATATATATATATATATATATATATATATATATATATATATATATATATATATATATATATATATATATATATATATGTAAAAGTAAAAGTAAGTTTATTAATAAAGGTATCCTAATATACAATATATAAACAAATGTTACATCTTAACAATAATAACATTTTAGTAGAAAATCTGCTGAGAAAGAACACAAAATGTCAACGAAAA
Source organism: Cynegetis impunctata (assembly GCA_030704885.1). Lineage (NCBI taxonomy): Eukaryota > Metazoa > Arthropoda > Insecta > Coleoptera > Coccinellidae > Cynegetis > Cynegetis impunctata. The sequence continues at coordinate 1,477,494 of JARQZK010003617.1, forward strand.
ACAAAACAAACGAAAACAAATGAAAATTATACGATATAATATATTTTATAAGTCCAAAACAAGTGAAACGGTGCAGACGCGGTAAATAAACCCCAAACTGATTTAGATATATTTTGATTTTAGGTAATCTATAAGTAATTTTTTGAAATGTATAATAGAACTGCAACTTATAATGTCCTTTGGAAGCTTGTTGTATTCAATAAGTCCTCGGTGGAATAGTGAATTCATTGATCTCGTGTAGTTTGTTCTTGTCACATAAAAATTCATGTTTCCCCTTGTAGGATAATCATGAATTTCATTTTGATAAATGATGAATTGGTCGAAGTAGGTAGGAAGTTTTCCTGCTATTATTTTGAAAATAAAAATCATAGAATAATAAAAAAATCTGTCCTTAACTGATAGCCAATCAAGAACCTGCAGCATACTTATTATGGGAGTGTACCTGTTACATTTCAACAGTATTCTCATTCCCCTATTTTGCAGTTTCTGTAATGATGAGATACAGTTTGAATTGAGAAGAAATAATAAGGAAGGGCAGTAATCAAAATGAGGTTTGATATATATATATACATATATATATATATATATATATATATATATATATATATATATATATATATATATATATATATATATATAAATAAAATCACATACTAGTTTTGAAAAAGTTTAGTTACTTTTTATTTTCTCATCAATCATTTGTAGTAGTTAATTTTATCTAAAAAGTCAGGTTTGGTAACATTTAAACATTTGCTAAGATCGCTCCCCACGCCTTTGTCAGTAATGCTTCAGTTTGAGGAATATATGCTTGCAATATTTCATTGAAGACGTGATCAGCATTTGCATTGAAAGATTTCAGGAACAACCGTGTCAATAACTTTGGTTGAGGTTCATTGAAGAGACTGTCCAAGTCAAAAGATCCTCCAGTAACATCGTATGATATTTTCACATTGACGATTTTGATTTTATCATCTACCATTTCAAAAGTTCCATTTGCAGTAACTCTCACGTCGTCTGAAAAATATCACAAACTTATATAAGTATATATATATATATATATATATATATATATATATATATATATATATATATATATATATATATATATATACTATATTTGTTTCGCCTAACTATCTTTGGAAGATCTTTTTCATATAATTCTATATCTGTATATAATACAATATATTAAAAAACTTTCATTACCTAGTTTCAAGAAGAAGATCAGATCGAGACTTCTTTCGGCACAGATAACTGTTTAATTTTTGTTAAGGGTTAATGAATAAACATTAGTTTGTTATTGTCAATTTATATTCAATGTTTATATTCTCATTCACTCCTAATAATTTGCGATTTATTTCAGTTTTTTATTTCGTGTCTGGTTCTTATTTGTTTGTATTCCATTTCACATTGGGTTGTTTTGTTCCATCAATGATTTATTTTCATTTTATTTTATATAGTTTCTTTATTTTCTTATATAAATTGTTTTTTTTTGTTTATTTTGTTGCCGTTACTTTGTTTCATTGATTTTATTTATTTTTGTAGTTTGAGGTTGAGTAGAATAGCTTTGCTAGACTTCGCCTCTCACAATCAATAAAGCCCTTATTATATATATATATATATATATATATATATATATATATATATATATATATATATATATATATATATATATATATATATATATATATATATATATATATATATATATATATATATATATATATTTATATATATATATATAGATATATATAATATATATATATATATATATATATATATATATATATATATATATATATATTATATATATATATATATATATATATATATAATATATATATATATATATATATATATATAAATATATATAGATATATATATATATATATATATATATATATATATATATATATATATATATATATATAATATATATATATATATATATATATATATATATATATTTATATATATATATAGTGATTTTCATTATATTCTTGAACCATTTTATTTATATTTAAAGAACAAGGTTAGTAGGATTTTTGGTTCAGTTAAACAATCTGATATATTTTATATATATATATATATATATATATATATATATATATATATATATATATATATTTCTATTTTCATTAACGTTTCGGTCTGTTACTTTGACCTTTATCAAAATGATTGCATCAATATGTTACCATCACTCAATTAAAAACTTTTCTCATAAATCACAGAATCACATTAAAAATTTATAAATTTTTAATGTAATTCTGTGATTTAAGTGAGGAATTTTTCACCGATAAAGTAACTTCAAATACCGCACGCGGATTAATATCTTACTTACAAGATATGGAATTTATATATTTTTTAAACATCTTTAAATTAATTTTTGAACAAACAGAAATAGTTTTTCAAATCTTACAGCACAAGTTTTCAGTTGTAATTTACTCACGAAATCGGCTCAAGTTTCTTTTGGAAAAAATTCCAGAATTTCGTGCAGAAGTTTATTCTAA
>JARQZK010003617.1:1485000-1494998 GCA_030704885.1 Cynegetis impunctata
TACAGGTTTACTATTTGGTGGTGGACATTTTTTTGTAAGTAAGTGGTCGAGTTTTCTTCTTGTATTGTAATTATGTTCACGGGCGGTCTGCGGGAATAGGTCTTTATTGAGCTTAAAGAATACCGCGGATTCCAATATATATGTGCTGATCGGCTCTGTAGCAGAATAGCGCTGGGCAAAATAGCGCAGGACAAAATAGCGCTGGACGAAAACAGCGCTGCACGAAAACAGCGCTGGACAAAATAGCGCTAGGTTAAAACAGCGCTGGACAAAATAGCGCAGGACAAAATAGCGCCGCCAAAAGAAAATTATGCTTCTCTATTTTACTACTATCTCATCCATAAAAATAGACTAGAGTACCGAATTAGCATAATAAGGAATAACATATTTTTCATAAATTACAGTCATGACAATACTACTTGTCAGTGTCATATTTATTTAAAGTCTTGAAAAATGAAATTTGGCAAGTCTCAGAAAGGAGGTGCTACGTTATTCCACGAAGGATATAATTACCGAAAGGACAAGCAACGTGAAGGTTACAGCACATGGCGATGTTCCAAGTCCGGTTGTAAAGGAAGGTTGATGCTTAGCGGTGATGCAGCAAATCCAATCACGGAACATAATCACGCGCCAAATCCCGTAGAGAAAGTTATCAGGATCGTGAAAGAAACTTTACGCGAAGAGGCTTCCAAAACGGATGCAAATCCAAGAAAAATTATACAACAAGCTTGCAGCAGTGTATCTTCGGAGGAAGGAGCTGTCAGTCTTCCAAGCTATGACGCATCACGCAGAATAGTGCAAAGAATAAGAAACAAGAAAATTTCAAGTTCTTCAGCATTTAACGATATTTCTGAAGTTCGAATTGATGACAAATATTCTTAAACGGACAGAGGTGAAGTTTTTTTACTGTGGGATTCAGGAAAAGAAAACCGAAATAGACTTTCGATTTTTGGCACTTACAATAATCTCGATTTGCTCAAAGAATTTCCGCACTGGGCAATAGATGGAACCTTCAAGACATGTCCAACTTTGTTTTGTCAATTATTTGTTATACATGCATTAATTGACTCAAAAGCTGTACCACTGTTATATGCTCTGTTGCCAAATAAATCAGAAGGTATTTACGTTCAAATGTTCAATACACTGAAAACCTTAGATGCTGAACTTAAGCCTGAAACTATACTCGTTGATTTTGAACAATCGTCGATCAACGCGGTGAAAAAAGGATTCTCCAACACGCGTATTGTCGGCTGCTCGTTTCATCTGGCGCAGAACTTATGGAGGAAAATACAACATTGTCAATTAACAAACCTATACAGAGATAACGAAAACATAAGAACAAAATGTAAGATGCTTCTTGCACTTAGTTATATCCCGGAAAAAGATGTGCAGTTTGCACTGGAAATTATTCGTGAAAACTTTTCTGATCAACTAAAGCCGGTGATCGACTATTGGGAAGATAATTACGTTGGTAAGAGGATTGCCAATATCAAGCCTCTATTCAGTATAAATTTATGGAATCAATATGAGCGGGTGTAAAATGATTTGTCGAAAACAAATAATTCCCTTGAAGCATGGCACAATTCCCTACATAGGGGTCTGAACTGCCAGCATCCTCATGTATACAAATTGATCAATCAATTGAAAAAAGAACAACAGTCTTCAGAAATCTTTATTACAAGATACCGTTCAGGATTTAGGAAAAAAAAAGCTCCTAACAAGAAATACGTCCAGCTAAAAAACAGGTTGAAAACCTTGGCTCAAACGTATGCATTCAGGAACGTTGAACAGTATTTACAGTCTGTGGCTGATAATCTGTCCATGTGATTTTTTTTGAATTATTAATTGTTATAAACCTTGCTTTGTATTGAAATTTATTTTGAAAACTTGATTTTTCAATCACATTCTACTGTAATAATTAATTTTGTAAGGATATTTCAACCGACGTTATTTAGTCGCAGTGCTATTTTGTCCTGCGCTATTTAGTCGCAGTGCTATTTTGTCCTGCGCTGTTTTTGTCCTGCGCTATTTAGTCGCAGTGCTATTTTGTCCTGCGTTATTTTGCCCAGCGCTACTTTGCCCAGCGCTATTCTGCGAAAGAGCCGTGTTAATTTTACTTGCTAGATTGTCAATTTGTGGTTTCCAATCCAGTCTAGAGTCTAAGTTTAACACCAGGAATAGGGCAGAGTTTACTGCCCTGAAGGTTACATTGTCGAATATGAAACTGTCTGCTTCCTCAGCTGTGTGATATGAAAATTTTAGAAGCTGGGTTTTATTGATGTTTAATATTATGTTATTCGAGTCGAACTAAGTTTTAAAAAGTTTAAGCGCTTCTTCAATCTCAGTCTCTCCGCTCGATGCACCTTCAATGTCGAAAATAAAAGTTGTATCGTCAGCATACTGGACAGTGTGGTGGCCCGTAACGTCCGGTAGCTCATTCGTATATATATATAATGTATAGCAGCGGACCCAGGATTGATCCCTGGGGTACACCCCGCTTGACAAACTGAATGTCAGAGGCCCGCGTACCACCACCAACCGCAGCACTAACGACCCGTTGTGGCCGATTTTCTAGATACGATTGAATTAGTTTCAAAGATGTTCCCCTAAAGCCGTACCTATGCATCTTCTCGAACAGGACATCATATCTAACACTGTCAAATGCCTTTGACAAATCTAGGCAGACAGCAAGTGTTGTTCTATTATTTAAATAAGGAAAGAAACAATTTAAATGAAGAACGATCAATTCAAAATATAAGTTCAAAATTAAATAAAAAGTTACGACAATTGATATTGGTTTTCTTTCTATCCCAGACTTTGATAGCCAAGAGCCGGCAACGCTGAAGTAGTTTGCGCCCATGCGGAGGTAAGAAAGGCAAAGTAGTTCGATAGTGGTCGAGAACTCGCTTCCTTCCGGGTTGTGAATTATATTTTCAGCAGGTTTTCACCCTGAAAGCCTGCTTATTAAAATGGGTGCGATTAGCAAAGTTGGACCTAGGACGAAGATAGTTTTTCGTTTCATGACTTTTTATGATGCTTGGCACCAAAAACTCAATTTCATATCTCTCTCTCTCTCTCTCTCTATATATATATATATATATATATATATATATATATATATATATATATATATATATATATATATATATATGTTCGTATGTATGTATGTGCTTATGTATTTCAGCGTTGTTTACACGATAAAGGTCGCAATTTTGAAGCAATATGGTTGGAAGTTTGTAAATAGGTAGTTTCGCATTATATCTTGGATGGGATTATTTTTGGTTGAGGGGCTGGCCCCCCTGGGGGAAATAAATATTGTTTACACGACACAAGGCGCAATTTTGTAACAATAGAGTTGAAAGTTTGTATCTAAGTAGTTTCGTATGATATCTTGAATGGGATTAGTTTTGGTTCGAATTGGTTGGGGGGTTGACCCCTGTGGAAGAAATAAATTTTGTTTACATGATGAAGGTCGCATTTTGGAGTAATAGGGTTAAAAGTTTGTAGGTAGGTATTTTCGACAGATATATTGGATGGGATTGGTTTCGGTTCGAATTGGTTGAGGGGTTGACCCCCTAGGGGAAGAAATAAATTTTGTTTACATGATAAAGGGGGAGCAATAGGATTGAAAGTTTGTGAGTAGGTACTTCCGTAGATATATATTTATATATATATATATATATATATATATATATATATATATATATATATATATATATATATACCATAGGGTTGAAACTTTGTGGGTAGGTAGTTTCGTACGATATCTTGGTTGTTATGTATTTCTATATGAATTGGTTGGAGAGTTGACTCCCCGTAGGTGGAAATAATTCTTGCTTACACGATAAAGAGTGCAATTTTATAGAAATAGGGTTGAAAGTTTGTAAGTGCGTAGTTTCGTATGATACCTTGTATTTGATTGGTTTTGGTACGAATTGGTTGGGGGGCTAATCCCCCGGGGAGGAAATAAATATTGTTTACACATTAGAGGGCTCATTTTTTTTTGAATTTGAAAAAAAAATATAATTTAATGAATATATTTTTAAACTGGATACGTTATGAAAACCTGCTTTTCTAATGCAGATCCTTGCGATAGAGTTTTTTCTATCTCGGTTCTCTCGAATAAAAAAAACTCTATCGCAGCGAGCTGAATAAGAAGAGCATGTTCTCATATCTTTTTCAGTATAAGAATATATTCATTGAATTATGATTTTTTCAAAAAATTTTTAAAAAAATGCGCCCTCTAATGTGTAAACAATATTTATTTGCTCCCCGGGGATCAATTTCCCTACCAATACGTACCAAAACAAATCACATCCAAGGTATCATACGAAACTGCGTACTTACAAACTTTCAACCCTATTTCTATAAAATTGCGCCCTTTATCGTGTAAACAAGATTTATTTCCTCCTCCGGGTGGTCAACCCTCCAACCAGTTCAAATAGAAATAAATACCATCCAAGATATCGTACGAAACTAACTACCAACAAAGTTTCAACCATAATGGTACTTAAATTGTGCCTTCTATCGTGTAAACAAGATTTATTTTCCCCTCAGGGAGGTCACGTTGAAAAAAAAAAAAAATATATATATATATATATATATATATATATATATATTCACGTTGTAGAAAACACACAGTCGTCTCCACACGTCTCTTTTGTGTGTTTTTCTACAACGTGACCTCCCTGAGGGGAAAATAAATCTTGTTTACAATATATAGATATATATAGATATATATATATTATATATATATATATATATATATATATATATACATATATATATCTATATATATATATATATATATATATATATCTATATATATATATTATATATATATATATATAGATATATATATATATATATATATATATATATATATATATATATATATATAATATATATATATATATATATATATATATATATATATATATTATATATATATATATATATATATATATATATATATATATATATATATATATATATATATATATATATATATATATATAATATATATATATAATATATATTATATATATATATATATAGATATACAGATAGATATATATATATAGAGAGAGAGAGAGAGAGAGAGAGAGAGAGAGAGAGAGATATGAAATTGAGTTTTTGGTGCTACGCATAATAAAAATTCATGAAACGAAAAACTATCATGGTCCTAGATCCAACTCTGCTAAACGCACCCATTTCAATAAGCAGGTTTCCAAAGTGAAAACCTGCTAAAACAATTCGACAAGCACAAGCTTGCATTTTTTAAACAGAAACAGAACACGGAAGCAAGATGACGTGATGATGCACTTTTAATATTTATTTCTTAAAGGAGATAAGTTGGCTAACTTGGTTCCTTTCTGCACTTAACAAATATTTCCTCGCTCATAAACACAACTACGCAGTTATGAAAGTTAGACCATTTCTGCGCCAAACGCTAAAGATTAACTCCAGCATTGAATTTACGCAATAAAAAAAATGGCCGACATAGACCCTTTCAGAAAGAATCGACTCAATTGCAAAAATAAATCTCTCAGATTAATAGTACAGTGTGTCAAATTTTCGATACTTTTGAATGGTATCTCCGTACTTTTGAAGATAGAGGGTGGCGGTTTTCGGTACACTGTGCTACTTTTTCGTAAAACTGAAGATGCCGTCAACAGAATTTTAATAGCCCTTTTAGTTTTTAAGATACAGGGCATTTTTGAAAATGTTGCATTATGCATTTGCGTTATCCTTCATCTTATCGAAAAGGTAATACAACATTCTTATAGATTTTTTTCCGTAGAATGCAGTGGTGTAGATAATTTTTGTTACATATTTACTATTTTCGAGTTATAAAGCAACCTTATGTTTTTTTAAATAGAATACCCTGTATATTTATAAACTATAAAATTTGTCTTTTTTTTAAAAATATATGATAGTATAAACTTTTTCTCAGGAACGCGCAAATAAATGACAATTTTCTAAAATTGAATGCATAATACAATAGTAGGCCATGGATATTGTTCACATAAGCATCCCAAAATGCAACATTTTCAAAAATGTCCTGTATCTTAAAAACTTAAAGGGCTATTAAAATTATGTTGACGGCATCTTCAGTTTTACGAAAAAGTAGCACAGTGTCGCGAAAACCGCAACCCTCTATCTTCAAAAATAACGGAGATACCATTCAAAAGTATCGAAAATTGGACACACTGTACATGATCTATTAATCCAAAGTTTTATGAGATCAGTTATCTGGTTAAATTTATCGGTCGGATTTTTTGTGAAATTTAACCAATTTATCTCTGATAGGTGATCACAAAGCATGTGTTGTGACGCAACACATGACGTTGTAGTTTGTAAATTATCGGCCGATAATTTTGACGCATTTATCTGCCGACGAATCGTCCTGTTTATGAAATGACAAATAAATCGCTTGAAATTATTGACGCAGATTTTTTTTTTTTTGGGGATCGTCCGATAAATTGCTCAGTTCGGCCGATAAATCGATTCGTTTATATCCACCTTTATACTTAAGGTGAAAGATGATACCGACATCTATCTTTAAAGAATTAGACACAGGGCCGTAGCCAGCACTGCTTTCTAGAGGCGGCTAAACAAATTCTTGAGGAGGCTTGTTTTTTACAAAGCACTTAAATAAATACACGTGAAAAAAAGACAGGAATATACAGCTTTTTCTGTCTTTTTACCTAGACAAGTAAACTGGAAAACGAATATTCGTTAAAAAACATTTTGGAAAAATAAAAAAAATTATTCTAATAAAAAATTATAAATGAGAAATCTTTCATAGAAAACTCTCAATAAATAAAACATACAGCTTATAAATAGACAACCAAGTTTATATTCTCTCTCTTGCGTCGTCACTTGTTGGCGCTTAATAAGTTTCTATTTCCACTTACGTAAAATATAATATTCTTAGTTTGAAAGTGAATTAACGGCTGATAATATTTTATCTGAAGAGTCGGAAGAAATTAAAGGAAAATATGTGGATTTGATTGAAGTACTTTTACTTGAATTAATCAAACGCATGCCCTAGCATTTAAATGTTTTTCGGCAGATAAGAAGTTTTATTGCTGCTAAAATTTTAAATCCAGTCCAAAGAACAAAATTTTTTGAGCTGCCACTTATTTTTGTAACTCCCAATAGAATATCTGACATAGAGATACAATATAGACACTTCGATACCTTCTTGCCAAAGTAACGTAAGTAACATTTTCATCATTTTAGAGGAAACGTATTTTTTCGATAAGCAATAACTAGACACTGATACAGACTGAAAATCAACTGTAATGTATTACTGGGGGGTTAACATGAATAAAAATAATGTTATTTGAAGAATATTTTCACTTCAAGTATTTTATTTTGTACTTACGTTTTTTTCGCAGCCAAATAAAATTTCAACAAAATTATAAATTGTAACGTAAATACACACTTACTTCACTTTGCTGGGAAGTTGTCCAAACTTACAGCATTTCGGAAGTACAATGAAAAATTTTATAAATGTAAAAAATATTTAATAATAATATGAATATTATTTATATTTATTAATGAAAGAATATAAAATCAACTAAATGCAATGATTCTTATCATAAAATTAACATTCATGCAATCTTGAATTTAATCTTGTTCATTATTTTCGTCCAGACCATCATCTTCATCTGTCTCGGCAAACTCGTCTCTTATAGAATTTTTGCATTTTCGTTTTAAGTACTCGTTGTCAAATCTGACAGGAATGACTTTTTCTTGCACAACTCTTCCAAATTTTTCTTTTTAAGCTCAGAGATAGGAAGCATCTGTTTATAAATTATTTCTGATTCTGAAATATTGTGCTGCTGTCGTCTTTTACCTCAAAGAACTTATTTTCTCAATAAAATGTTATTATTGTGAAATTATTAGAAGCTGCGGAATAAAATGTAGTACTTGTTACTTTTAATTGTTTGAAAGAAAACTTGAAAAGAAATAGCATGAATAAATAAAAAATAGAAATCTCAGCACCTCGATTGTTTATTTCGACGCATAGATGGTACTCATCATTGTTACCGTAGTTTTATTTAATTTTGAAACTTGATGTTGCTTTTTGGAAATAGGCTTGCTTGATCTTAGTTATTTTTAAATTGGTTTTACTGGAAATTAATTCCTCGCCTAATTCTTATTGCTTTCGAGAGTCGCAAAAATCTTCATAGTGCGAGAATTCATAATTATTATTTCATCTAGAAGTAAACTAAATGCATCATTTAGCTTTTATTCGAAAAAATATCTAGTAACACCTGTTGTAAAGAAACTGATATTTCCAATTAAGTAGTATTAGAAATGTGCAATTTCAACTAAGACCCTATGTTATTATTGATATATTCAAAACAAAATAACAGAATAAATAATAATCCAGGCTTAAAACTTAAAACAAGATTGAGGTTGGAAACAAGAATCTTAGAATCTTAAAATTAATAGGAATCATCGAAACTAACGGAAGCCAATTAATGGTCATACAATAATCTCACTTTATTTACTTGTTTTAATAAAAATAAACAAATTTTCAACTGTTTTACTTACCAAATTATATAGTTTCTGTCACAGTAGCACACACGTGTCTTGAACTTAATATGTAAACAAACCGCCAAACAGTAACGTAAGTTGCACAGGTTCACCAGAATTTACGTTACTCTGGTGGTAACATCCATGTAATTGAGATACTAAGGTGGCATAGTTTGTAAGTTACGTTAGATTTTGAGGTTATTTGAATAAAATAATGTCAGATACGTTTTGATACAAACAATTAATTGTCGGTAAAAACCAAGACTAGACTTACTATTATTTGTCAGAAATATCCCTAATCTAGAGTTACTCACGACAGACTAGAAAACTCATTTTCTGCAAATATGTCACTTACGTTACTTTGGCAAAAAGGTATCGACTTGTTAAATGTCGATTGGAAAGAGATGTTTGGTGAATCAGTACCTGATAACCCTATTATTTTTTGGAAGAAAGTTATAAATTTAAAAAATGCAGCTCACAAATTCATGTTTAAAGATTTAGCTCTACTTGCATTTACTCTTCTAAGCTTACCGTCATCCAATGCATTCGTGGAGAGGATATTTTTCATTGATGAATATTGTTAAAAAAAATTCGAAACAAAATGATACTAAAAATGTTAAATTCAGTTAGATCTCACTCTGCAATAAATGAGATTTTCTGTGAATAATTTGAGCCTAGCAAAGCTATGTAAGCAAAATTTCATTCCGATATGTATCATTAGCAGAAACAATCCACAACTTCAACTACAGAGAAAGATGATGATAATGTAATGATGTTTTGTGAACAGTAGATTTGTTTGTAACTAGGCTAGTTTTAGGTTTCAACGCAGATATAAACATTTTTGGTTTGTAATAACCCTGGTATCTTTTCTAGGGGGGGCTCAGCCCCCTCTAGCGCCCCCGTGGCTACGGCCATGATTAGACATACTTTATTCTAATATTGAGGATTACTGAAAACCATAACACGGCGAATAGAAAATATAATGGATTAAACATTATGATTACATACTTGATCTCAAAAAGGTTGGTCAACTAAAAGATTCAATTATCAAGATTATCTTGTCACTATGTTGGAAATTTAATGTCGCCATATGCAGTTTTACATATCTGTATCATAATCAGCAATCATTCTGTCTGAAAATCTTAAATTATCTGATTTTTATTTGAATTGTTTTTATCGAGCAAACGATATATGTCTGGAAATTCAATTACTCAATAAGGACGGCACTTAATGCTTAGATGACATGCATTATTCGAATAAAGCAATATTGTTAGCAACGTCACATAATAAGTGAGCGAAAAGCGGAACTTCTAAACGACAAACTGGTAACAAACGTAGAGTGACTTTGAACATATATGATTTAATGAATATGGCACGAAAAAATAACAAAAATAAAAAATTCACTTTTTTGAGCAAACTCAATGATAGTAGTTTGTATGTGCGTA
>JARQZK010003618.1:0-75000 GCA_030704885.1 Cynegetis impunctata
ATTAACATCTGATGTTATTTTCGAAACAGACATTGTAAGAATTGCTGATAACAATAATGTGATACATGATTCTGCTATAGTTCTGCAACAATCTCAAAATTTCAATGATTTTAAAGCAGATGAAAATAATTAGCATTTGAATAATTCAGATTTAGGAAAAGAACATTTCCTGCATGCATCAGAGTATTCATTATGGTGAAGAGAACATTTTGGGCACTATCTCAAAAGAGATCGTAGTAAATAAAGACATCAGTATTCATTTATGTGAATGGTCATTGAAATACAATATTTTACATGTTGCTCTCACAGATCTTTTGAAATTGAAGACATTCACTCTTAATCTATCTGCAGATGCTAGGACGTTATTAGGCACTCCACGAAAACTAATTTTCAAAAATGTATCCCCAGGAACATATTTTCATTTTGGTATCAAAAAATGTATTGAATCTTTGTCTTTGAATTTGAAAAATGTTAATTCATTAGATACAATTGAGGTATATATTAATGTTGATGGACTCCCTATTTCAAAAAGTTCTGGGTCACAGTTTTATCCTATACTTTGCAGTTTAGTTGAAGATAAATGCCTTGTTGATATAAGGTACCTGCGCCAAATATTGCCATGTTCCTAATATTGCCACCCCGGCAGTAATCTATGACGTCATATTTCATGCGACCAGCGCTACCTGTAATTGGTTATACGCATCGAACTCCTCTTCCTATTTGACGGGCGACGCGCTCATTGTGCTTTAACAGCTGTAGTGATTAATACAGGTTTTACGTTGAGACTACTATAAAAATAGGTGAAATTGAAAATTCTGATACTGGCTTATTTGCAAATGTGAATCAAAAGCAGCTGGCTTTTAAGGTAGGTACATATAAGTACTCAAATATCCTACTTTGTGTAAACGTGATATTGGAGGATAAAAATTTACTCACCGCCATTTATATTTAATCCTGTGTTCCTAATATTGCCATGCTCTAGGGTACCAAATATTGCCACTGGCAATATTTGGGACACCTGGCAATATTTGGAACAATTTTTTACTACATTGAAATAAATGCATTTTTGAGAAGTATACTCACTTCTTAATTTTTTTTTTAGAAAATTCCAAAACAAAAAAGGGCTCAATGGACAGAAGAGGATCTCAGGGATGCTTTAGAAGCGATAAGAAATGGGACCAGTATAAGCCAGGCAGCTCTGCGGTATTCCATTCCTCGAACTACTCTTGGATTGCATAAGAGAAAAGGTAATCCACGAAAACGACTGGGGCGAAAAAGCATTATAACATTCGAACAAGAACGAGATTTAGTAAGAAGAATTCATAGGCTAGCGGAAGTGGGTCTGCCAGTAACCAGTAAAATCGTTCGAAAAAGTGTTTTTGTGCTTCACGCAACCAATCGTTTTCCTGGATCATCCGGATTAGCAGGAAGAAAATGGTTACGTCTTTTTTTTTGCCAGACATCCAGATGTAGCAAAACGTAAAGCTCAGCACATGAATCCAGGGCGAGCACAAAAAATGAACCCTTTCATTGTAAACGACTATTTTTCCAAATTAAGGAATGTCATGAGCAAATTAGAATTGTTTGACAACCCCAAAATATTTACAATATGGATGAAAAGGGATGTCGCCTTACCATCCATAAGCAGCAAAATGTCCTGGCTAAAAAAGGAGCCAAACGAGTGCATTTAACAGCCCCAGAACATGACGAAAATGTTAGCATTGTTGCATGTGGCAACGCTCTAGGTCAAGCAATTCCACCGTGTATTTTATTTAAAGGACAGAGATTAAAATCCGAATGGGGAGATCATATGCCACCAGGTTCAAAAATTATAATGACTGCTAAAGGCAGTATGACAACTGATGTCTTTACATCTTGACTGGATCACTTTTCGAAATATAAGAATCCAGGTCCGACTCTTCTGATATTTAATGGAGCAAAGTCACACTTAGATATTTCAATCGTCGAGGCTGAAGAAACTCATGGAATAACATTGTTCTGCCTTCCGACTAATACTACTCATGAGTTGCAGCCTATGGACAAGGCTGTTTTCCGAAGTTTCGAGGCTTTCTGGGATCAAGAGGTTTTAAATCTTCTTATCACTCAACCTGGGAAACCTTTAACGAAGATGCGATTTGGCAAAATTTTTTCCAAAGTATGGCTCAAATCTGTGACACCCTCCAACATAATCTCTGGGTTTAAAGCCACGGGCATTTTCCCATTTTGCCCAGACATTATACCAGAGTCTGCTTTTGCTCCTAGCCTAATAACACACACTGAGCATCAGCCTCAAATAGAAAACAATAAATTAGAAATGCCTGGCTCAAGTGGACTTAATAAAAATAATAATAACGAGAGAAGACCGCACTCTGAGACAGAAGATTCATCGTCAGAATTGGATAGCAACAATGAACGTTTAGTAAATAAAGTTTCCGTTGCCGATAGTACCGATGAAGAAGATGAGCCATTGATAAAACTGGTTCAACGCTCAAAAAAACAAGAACAATACGAAAAAAATAAAGATCTTGAAACTCCTGAGAAAACAGACTTAAACTCTTCATTTAAGGATCTTGGTTACTTTATTACCCCTGAAATAAAGGTATCATTAAACCGCAGGCCAGCCTTAAACTCTAGGGCGCAAGAGGTGACCAAGGATTTATTCCATAAGACCAAATCTAAGGAAGCAAAATTAAAGTCGCCAACAACGGCACAAAAGGGCAAAGCTGTTAAAAAAAACTCAAAATCTTCCGAATCTTGGTTTTGCTTTGTATGCGGTGAAGACAGACAAGCCGATATGAGGTTGTGTGCAGTCTGTAATAGATACGTACATGAAGAGTGCGTAGGACTTTCTAGAGAAGACAAAGATATCTTCCAATGTCCCGATTGTGACTATTTACCATAGATTTTTTTTAAACTAAAAACTTGTTTTTGGAACTATTATATTTTTATGTTATTAAAAAATGAAGTATCAATGTTCTTTTTAATAAATGTTTTATTTTCACAAAGTTGTTTTATGTTTAACAGATGCGTTCCTAATATTGCCCTTCCCCGGCAATAATTGGTGCATGTGTTCCAAATATTGCCATATTGCTATTTTTTCTAAAAACTACTAAAAAAGTACTTTTTTTGTCAATTGAAGTCATTAACAATTTTTTGATGTGTGAAGAATACAGTATAGAATAAATGAAAAAATATTCAGCAGTATAATGATGATAACATGTGCAAAAAAAATTAAGAAGTGTTAGCATGGCAATATTTGGTGCACTTACCTTAGTAGGCATTTATCAATGAGAACCAAAAAAATCCAAATGAATTTCTTGAAGATTTTGTTAGTGAGGCTAAAACTTTATCTGATAATGGAATAATGTTACTAGGAAATAGGTTTTCCTTTAGAATTGAAGCATTCATTGCTGATGTTCAAAAAAAATCTTATATTACTTATACAAAGGACCATGCTGGATACTGCTCTTGTTCAAAATGCGAAATAAAAGGCAATTTTTCTACAAACAGAGTATGTTTTCCAACTGTTGATAATTTAGTACTCAGAACTGATAGTGACTTCAGCAGTAAAACTCAAGAAGAACATCAACTGGTACATCCATTATTGAACAGATTCCAGTTTTCAATATGATTCGTGGTTCTGCACTCGACTCCATGCATTTAATATATTTGGGAGTTGTAGAAAAACTTATCGTTGGTTTGTGGTGCAATGGTAAGCCTTCAAACAAATTGTGCTCCAATGAGCTTTCCAACATTTCTGAATTCTGAAGCTACAGAATTCCGTCGATTCTTGCTTCACACAGGTCCAGTTGTCTTGAAACATAGAATACCATCTGATGAATACCTCAATTTTCTTACTTTGCATGCAGAAATTTCAATCCTGTCAAACCCAGATGATACTATAAGTGATTTCTCTGAATACGCAGATATTTTGTTGAAGTACTTTGTTCAAACATTTCAAATAATTTATGGGCAGGAGAATTGTTCGAATAATATTCATAGCTTACTTCATATCTATGAAGACTATAAAAACCTTGGACCTCTTGATAATTTTTCAGCATTTCCTTTTGAAAATTATATGCAAGCAATATTGAGACTGCTTCGCAAGCATGATAAACCATTAGCTCAGATTGTTCTTCGCAAATCGGAATTGAAAAACTACTCAACCCATGATAGATTTGTTTGCGTTGATAATAATTCACATATTTTACTGGTTGATCATTCTAGTGGGCCACTGTTCGAAATTGGGCATCGTAGCCAATATAAAAAATTGACTTATAAAAACTTTATGTTTACTATTGAATACGCATAAACTTCAGCCACTTGACAAGACCGTCATGGGTGCATTAAAGACCTTCTATAACGAAGAAGTGAGAATCTTCATGAAAACAGAAAAACGTGCAGTAACACATTTTGATATTGGCCAGTTATTTGGTAACGCCTATCTTAAAGTGCAATCTGGGGTAAGAGCTGTTAAAGGCTTTAGTGCCACTGGGATCTACCCTTTAAGAAGAAATATTTTCACAGACGAAGACTTTGCGGCCGAAATGCAGAAAGAAAACCTAAATTTGCCGAACGATATTACACGTCCTGATAAAGAGCAAAATAACTCGTTTAATGTTTATCCTAGTGACATAGTTCCATTACCAGAGCTAACAAAGAAGTCGGGAAATCGGGGAAGGAAATGTGGGCGTTCTAAAATAATTACGTCGACGCCGAATAAGGAAGAATTAGAGCAATCAATTAATCTTTCAAGACAAAAAGTTACCCGAAACGTTTTCGATGAACCTGTACCTAGTGGATTACAAACCAAGAAGCGTAAAGTCACGAAAAAATATGTCCCCTCTAGTTCCTCTGATTCACAATCTGAACCAGTAGTTGATGATTCATCTGATGAAGATCTGCCATTAAGCTGCTACAATAAAAAGCCAACCGATGAAGATATCCCATGTATTTTTTGCCAAGAAAAGTTTTCCTCGAGCCGAAGTGGAGAAATATGGGTGCAATGCGTAATCTGCAATGAATGGGCTCACGAAGCCTGCACCAGTGCAGAAAAAGATGTTTTTGTTTGCGATTTTTGCAATTCCTAGATATACGTTTGCCTGTCTGATGTTCTGAAGTTAAATTTTTAAAAAATATTTTTGTAAATTTACGGAATATGATTTAATTTTTAATTAAGAATCTTTCACTCTTTAGAGATACTTTTAACTATTTATTACTGAAATATTGCAGCTCTAAAAACTTATGTTTTGATGTTGTCACTATAAAAATAATTGGTACTCCATATATGCCGACTTTCCTCTAATAATTCCTTTTTTTTATTTTACTCCAAAAATTAAAATGGAACGGTATATTTTGGACATCATATTTGAAAAGAAGATAAAATTTGCAAAAATATTGTGAAAACCGGACGATGATATCTTTGCTCGTTTTAAAGTTATAGCGAATTAATTTTTTTCTACGCGCCGAGTCAAAACTTATGTACCGCTATCTAGCTTTCGGCCTCAGAGTGACTAATTAACGTATAGCAGGCGGCAAAACAGAAGAAACTTTTAAATAATATTGTATGGAAACGTCAAATATTTATTAGAGCAAGCTTAATTTTCGTCAATTTGGTTTCTGAATATCCTTTGCTCGATTTTTTGTAAAATGCCTTATACAAATTGTTTTGTACTGTATGAATGGACTGTATAGGAAAATATAATTTGGGTTTAATTTTATGAAATAACGAAATGCAAAAACTAACTAAAACGATTGACTTACCACAGTTTGGTGTCACAGCTATTTTCTGCGTCAAACACTATTACCTGTAATATGATAGGAAAGTGGGAAGGAATCAAGGATACCGGTAAAACCAAACTAAGAATGTAACTACACAAACCGTGATACTTCATAAAACTTGAAGTGACAATTATTATTGTCTGCTATTTGATATATCCAAACTATATCCAAAACTATCAAAAATAACTCGAAAAACTCAACAGATCGATCTCGTACCGTTCTAATTGCGGTGTATTCTACTAATTGATTCTCGCTTCTCGGTTAACCAAATATACAACATCGCCACACGTGTGTTCTGATATCACGGAAAAGTAAAAAATATTTCAATACCAAACATTCCCCCACCCCTGAAAAATCATTTTCAGATCCTATAAACTAAAAAAATCGTTACCTTGAAGAAACTTAAATTTGATTCAAACTAACAAAGGAGATATAAACTAAAATTCTAAACAAATTGTTTCTAGAAATTGAGCTTTCTGCTAAATATAACTAAAACGAGAGAAACAAAAAACTGATAAATTCAATTATTGAGAAGGTAACGGAGACACCTTCACAACAGGACGTAAATAGGTTCCCGTTTTTGTCTTCACATTTACTACTCTAACAATTTCATCTTTACCTGGAAATACCTCCGTTATGCGCCCAAGAGGCCACTGCAAGGGAGGCAAATTCGGTTGATGCAATAATACTACAGTACCGACTTTAATTGATTTTGAGTCGACATTCCATCGTTCCCGCGTTTGTAGATTGTGTAAATACTCAAGATGCCATCTTCGCCAGAAACATTGAACCATATTATCTATTAACTGAAACCTATTTAATAGTGTAGGTTTCTCGGAACTAAGATCTACAGCAGGTAACTTATCCAAAGGCCTAAGATTCAAAAAATGAGCAGGTGTTAAAGCTTCTGGATCCGCAGGATCTGACGATAACAAGCAAAGCGGTCTAGAGTTAAGTAAAGCTTCAATTTGTACTAACAATGTAGTCATTTCCTCAAACGTGAGGATTTGCTTACCGATTATTTTATATAAATGTGTTTTTACCGATTTTACATTGGATTCCCATAATCCTCCAAAATGCGGAGCCTGACTAGTATTGAACTTCCATTCGATGCCACGTGAAGATAATTCGCTACTAAGTTTCTGTTCAAATTCAACTTTGTTGACTAACCTATATATCTCGGCCAAATCAGTTTTGGCACCAATAAAATTAGTCCCTCTATCTGAATATATTGAGGCACAGTATCCTCTACGACTTATAAACCTTTTGAAGGCGCAAATGAAAATTTCGGTAGATAGATCTAAAACTAGTTCTAAATGCACTGCCTTTACGGAAAGACAAACAAATAAACAAATATAAGCCTTTGTCGTCCTAGCACCTCTATAACGACTCATTAGAACATGAAGTGGACCTGCAAAATCCACACCTGTGTTTAGAAACGGTTTCGCTTCTCGCACTCTACATGCTGGAAGATTTCCCATTAATGGTGGATATACAATAGGTTTAAAACGAAAGCATAAATTACATTTGGAAATAACATTTCGCACAACGCCTCTTCCTGATAATATCCAATATTTCTGTCTCAACAGTGACAAAACTAAATTTGATCCAGTATGCAAGTTTTTTGCATGAACGTGTTTAATCAGTAAATTAACAAATTCATCCTTTTTAGGCAATAATAGCGGGTGTTTACTTTCAAAATCAAGTTTGGCGAAATGTAATCGTCCACCAACCCTCAATAAATCATCCTGAATGAATGGTTTGAGTTTACGAATGGATTTTATTCCACATCTATTTCCATCTTTTAGCGAAGTGATAACATCCGAAAAATGTACACGTTGTACAATTTTTATAAGCAAATTTTCTGCGAACGTAAGATCAGATGCTCCAATATACTGTTGAACAGGCAGCAGTTTGACAAATCTACAAATCCATACTACAATTCTAAGTAACTTATACCAATCAGAACATCTCGAAATCAAGCAATATAAAAGATTGGCGGTGGGCTCAACCACAATTAATGAAATTACCCTTTGCTCTAAACACGTGTCGCTAGATTTTATCATAGAAATTGGCCAGAAACCTCGATCCAATTTCAGCCATTTCGGTCCATTTAGCCATTCTTGGTTGGAGATAAAACTGATGGGATCGCATCCGCGAGAGAGCATATCTGCGATATTCTCGGTTCCCTCAATGTGAAACCACGAAGAAAGTGGAACCAACTCCTGTATTTTGGATACACGGTTGGCAACAAAGGTTTTCCAACGACTAGAAGGTGACACTATCCAACACAATGCAACTGTTGAATCTGACAATGCATATATCTCTTCAATCAATATACGTGGTTCTAATACACGTATCACAAAATCAATCAACCTAGCTAACAAAAGAGAAGCACAGAGCTCTAACCTGGGAATAGATACATATTTCAAAGGTGATACTTTCGACTTGGCACAAACTAAATTCACCGAAATATTTTCTCCAGCGGCGCTACGCAAATATACCATAGCACCATAGGATGTTTCACAAGCATCTGCAAATCCAATGAGCACATACGAAGCATGTTTGCAAGCTCCTAAGTGACGAGCCAAACTAAAATCTTTGAGCACATATAATTTCGACTCAAATTTATTCCAAGCCTCTACAAACTTCGAAGGCGGTTCTTCATCCCAATCTAAATGATATGACCATAACTGTTTGATGAATAATTTCATCCTCAGTGTGACCGGTGCAATTAAACCACAAGGATCGAAAACTCTTGCCACAGTAGATAAGATATTCCGTTTGGTGCATTTTCTAATTGACAAACCAAACTTATAAGATAAATTATCTGAGCTTGGACTCCACTGCATACCCAGGACGCTCAGAAATTCTGAAGGAAGCTGAACAGCTGTTTGCGATCGTAAATTTTCTGGAATGGTATCAAAGACCTCATTGTCATTGACCGCCCATTTTACCATTTCAAAACCTCCTGCCTTAAAGAGTGACACTATCTCTAAATAAATTCTCTTGGCTTCATCTACTGACTCCACACTACACAATAGATCGTCCATGTACATGCTATTACTAACAATATTAGAGGCTAGCGGATATACTTCAGCTTCATCGCGAGTTAATTGTTGAATAACTCTCAAAGCTAAATAGGGCGAGCTTTCAACACCAAAAGTAACTGTTGTGAGTTCAAAACAGGATAAATCTTCTTGATTTGAATCACGCCATAATATACGTTGAAATTTCTGATGATCTTCACATAATTTGATTTGCAGGTACATCTGTCTTACGTCTGCAGTTAACGCAATTTTGAATAATCTAAAATTGATGAACAAGCTTAATATATCGTGTTGAAGTCTGCACCCGTTAAACAATAAATCATTCAAGGAATACGAGCTATCAGATTTACAACTAGCATCCATAACTATACGAAGTGGAGTGGTGGTACTGTCCTTAAGTATTCCATGATGCGGAATAAAATAGCTATCTTCACTTATCCCATGTTCAATATTAACCTTTCTCAGAAACCCTTTTTGACAATAATCTTCAATGATTTTATTATAGGAAGCCTTAAACGAAGGATTCTGATCGAATTTGCGCTCTAACGCTGAATATCTCCTCAATGCTATAGGATAGGAATTTCCTAACTTCGATGGAGATTCTTTGAACGGCAAACTAACTACATACCGGCCGTCACTTTCTCGGCGATAAGAATTTTTGAAGATTTCTTCACATTGAATATCTTCCGAATTCATTAAAATTTGCTTGGGAATTTCCTCTAACTCCCAAAATTTTTCTACTATATTATCTAGATGATCCTCAAAAACTACACTAAAACAACTAAACGTTTTGAGAGTACTATGAATAGGTACCTCTCCCATTATAACATACCCAAAAACGGTCTCCAATGCCGAAAGCTTAGAAGCTGGCTTTCTAATGGTTTTATTTCCCAATAAATAACCAAAAAGTTGAGCGCCTATAATACCATCAATTGGTCCAGGTGAGAAAAATTCCTTATCCGCAAGTGGTAAGTTACAAAATTCAGAAGCAATATGTCTATCGATAGATGCACTCGGCAATGAATCTATAATTTCCTCTATCACTAATGCCTCAATTGGATAAACGCATGAAGGATTGACATTTGAACAAATAGTTGATTTAACTTGTCCCATAACTTCCTGCGATGAATTGCTACTACCGCTTATAACAGATTTCTTCTTAACTATGTTCAGATTAAGTTTTCTAACTAACGATTTTGTGAAAATATGGCGTTGACTTCCAGAATCTAGCAGTACTCGAGCTTTGTGCATTAAACCATTTTGACCAAGAATATTTACTACCGCAGTACCCAACAAAATTGTACACGGTACTTCAGATCCTCTAATTTCATTGCGAGCTAAAACCGAACATAAACTGATTGCTTTGTCTGACGATTTCAACCTATCGTGCTGACCATTCGTATCAAGGAGATTCAAAGGTTTATCTGGTTTATTCGAATCAGAATTATGACTTGACTCTGTAGTTTCGTCGACTTTATTAACAAGTGAAGTATAATTTGAATTATAAAAATGCAATAGGCTATGATGTCGCAATTGACAAGTTTTGCAATTCAATTTACTATTACAAGATACCACTTTATGTCGACCTAAACAATTCAAACACAGACGTTTTTCTTTAACCATTTTATAACGATCATATGGGGACTTTTTCAAGAACTGTGAACACTTCAATATTATATGTAAGTTGCTATCGCATATATCACATTTATTTGGTGATATATTCGTACGTTGTGTGCTTATAAATGTATGTGAGCCTTTTAATTTCATCGCGTTTGGCGTTATAGTTTTTACTAACTGAGAACTTCGACTAGAATATTTAGCTGAAGACATACGAGTACAAATTTTAGCTTGTTCTTCAGCAAACGTGATAATATCTGAGTATGAAGGTAACGAAGAATCCCGTCTATTATTTTCAAATAGTCTTTTCGTTTCTGCGTCCAACTTTTTTAAAGCTAAATAAGAAAATAACAAATCTGCTAAGTCAGGTACATTAAGACCTTTCAACGCTCTGACCGAAATATCAAAATTGGAGATGAAACTATTCAATTGATCTGAACTATGTATTTCCAATGGTTTAAATTCGAAAATTTTGTCTAAATAAAAATTCGCAAACTGCCGCTTGTCTTGATATTTCTTTTCCAATGCTTCCCAGATAATTTTATAATTAGCACCTATCGGTGGTATTCCAGCGAAAACATCTAACGCCTTTGAATGAAGTTTGCCTACTAAATAATGTATTTTATCAACATCACTCAAGTCTTTATTGATATGTATTAAATTAGCAAAACATTCGTGAAAAACTGGCCAATCCTGAATATAACCTCCAAACGTGGGTAACGATATTTCAGGTAAACGAGGAAGAGATTTAACGGGAACGTTAGTTGAAGTAGCCTGAATAGCAGATGTAGAACCGTCCGAATTCTTACCGAAAACAACCCTGGCAATGTCATTAATATGACAATACAGTTCATCAACCGCTTCTAGTGCTGCAAAATCTAAGTTAGCATCCCTATCAATCTCTAGAGTCAATTCGTTTATTTGATTTACAATACCAATAAATTCTTGTTTAGTCTCCTCTAACGTTTCAAATCTTATTTTGAAATTTTTTAAATTAGCTCTAATATTAATTTTTTGACCATCATCGTAAAGCTTTTGCATTCTAGAAAACAAGAAGTTTTTCTTTCCTACTAGTAACTTCATTTTTAATTCAAGATTTTCATCCATTTCCTATAAGAATCAATCAATTATTTCTATGAATGTCAATGAACCACTATCTATCAGCTGATATTAACCAAATGTAAATCAGACAGAAAAAGTATTGTTTCGGATATCTGAAATTTATGTATCTACCTATATAAATGAATATATTTTCTAGTGATTGAAGTAAACAATAATTCCAACTAAAAAACGAAGAGCTGTAACATGTGGCACGATAAGAGATCGATTTGTTCTGTTCTATCCAATTCAATGCAACGAACGAAATTAATCTAATGAATAAGTTTAATAAATCTTGATTTATTAAATTTGTGCGAAAACCCAAATTAATAATAATCAACTAAAAAACTAAGAAACCGACTATACGGCGCGAAGGTACCAAAAATGTTTTGTACTGTATGAATGGACTGTATAGGAAAATATAATTTGGGTTTAATTTTATGAAATAACGAAATGCAAAAACTAACTAAAACGATTGACTTACCACAGTTTGGTGTCACAGCTATTTTCTGCGTCAAACACTATTACCTGTAATATGATAGGAAAGTGGGAAGGAATCAAGGATACCGGTAAAACCAAACAAAGAATGTAACTACACAAACCGTGATACTTCATAAAACTTGAAGTGACAATTATTATTGTCTGCTATTTGATATATCCAAACTATATCCAAAACTATCAAAAATAACTCGAAAAACTCAACAGATCGATCTCGTACCGTTCTAATTGCGGTGTATTCTACTAATTGATTCTCGCTTCTCGGTTAACCAAATATACAACATCGCCACACGTGTCTTCTGATATCACGGAAAAGTAAAAAATATTTCAATACCAAACACAAATGTTGATATGATTGCGGTTTTCTTTGAGTGCTTTCAAAATGCAGCAATAGCTGAAAGACAGTATGCCATTCGGTATCCAGATCGCCGTCATTATGGCAGAAGAATGTTTCCACGCTTGGTACACCGACTACGCGATACTGTGAGTTTTAGTCGGCTCAGATTTAGAAGGCGTCACACTGGAAGAACGGAAGAAAACATTATTAATGTGTTGGCCTACGTAGAATTTAATAGGCATATTGGAACTCAAGCGTTCTCTTTAGATTTGGGAATAGCTAGAACTACTGTTCAAAATATACTAAACGACCATAGGCAAGTAATTGCATTAGTGCACTTCCTTTTTAATCCACCTTCTTAATATCATTTACTCCTCAATACACTACTATACAGGCATTTCTTTTTATTTTGAGGCTACACCCCTACCATATAATCCTACTCTAAGCCTTAAATGAACATGATTTTGAGCGCAGAATTGATTTTTGTCATTAGATGTTAGAAATGATTCGCGCAAATAGGGATTTTTTGTCACAGATTCTGTGGACCGTGTGATGAAGTGAAAATTTCACTCATCTAAATTAGTCTGGTATAAAAGGGGAGTACATACATTTCATTTTGAGGCCAAATTTAGCTTTCGGGGACTGTCCGATACTTGTAAATTAGAACATTTTCTAACGGAAAGTCTAATTTTTGTAGGAAAGTTGATAGTTGGGTCAAAAGTCAACGTTTTCAACATACATTTATTTCGTAAAATTCGCAGTTGACTTGAGGTTTTTCATAGGTTTTTTTTAGGTAGCAAAAAGGTTAATCCTCAGTTGGTTATCTTATCTCTGCTGAACTTCTGGCAAGGCATCGGAAAATCACCTGATCCAATGAAAATGCCGAATTATGACCGAAGTTTCCGCCAATGAACATTCAGATCTCCCCATTTTCATCCATTTCCTCAACAATTTTCAGTGGTGGTATTCAGACTATAAAATGGCCTGCACCTCTAGAACAGGTCTCTTTTGCTCTTCTCAGTTTTGATTTATCATACTGTGAATAGTTAATAGTAGTTTGTGCCTCATTAGCCAGTGACTTGTGCCAGCTTTCAATATAGACAATTTTTATTCTTGAAGAATAGAGTACCCGGATAGTGAATTCAAAGGTTATTTGAATACCTGAAATTTTCTTGCTTCCGCTATTCTGTTGCTTGCATCTATACCGTATACCGTTGATTTATAATATTTTTATCATTCCTTTCTATTTGAATTTATTTCCTTTAATTATTATAGCACGTGGAGAGTTATAAGAGTATTTAACTCGAACCGTGCTGTCATGTTTGATGATTTTAGATCTCCAGCAATTATTCCAATAGAATTAGTAATCCTTATATTAT
This sequence comes from Cynegetis impunctata, assembly GCA_030704885.1. Taxonomy (NCBI): domain Eukaryota; kingdom Metazoa; phylum Arthropoda; class Insecta; order Coleoptera; family Coccinellidae; genus Cynegetis; species Cynegetis impunctata. The sequence goes on from JARQZK010003618.1 coordinate 13,761, forward strand.
CGTCTTTGATTTCTTGAATTATTGATTCAAATATCATCTGTTTTGGGTAGCTGGATCGACTTAACCTTTTTCAGCGACAACTTCAGAGAACGACATAGACATACTCCGATTTGACAAGGGCTGCGTTCAAATATTTCAGATTCAAGGACCGATAGATTTTATTAGCGAAATAATTTATGATAATCAATTTTCCTTCGCGTCTCGCTGCCGTAGCACAGGACGCTCTAGGAAACGCGTTCAGTTAGGGATATATTTTCCTTGGTGTCTCGCTGCCGTAGCACAGGACTTTCTAGGAAACGCGATTAATTCAAACTAAGAATCTGAAATATTATTGTACGTCAGTCATAGCGATATTCCGTCCGTTCTTCGTGAATTTGTTAGGGATCACAAGTATATAATATTGAATTTGCACTCTACGTATTGCATTGACGTTGTGACTTATTAACTAATATTGAAGTTTCGCTTATCACTTGGTGAAACATGATTAAATACTGATATTGAAAATAAAAACACTTGGCTTTAAGTTTCACAAATATATTGAATAAAAATTAACAATTAAATTAGTCAACTAGCTTCGGGTTATGGGCCCATTATCAAGACTCAGTCTTGATAATGGGCCCATAACCCGAAACTAGTTGACTAATTTAATTGTTAATTTTTATTCAATATATTTGTGAAACTTAAAGCCAAGTGTTTTTATTTTAAATATCAGTATTGTGACTTATTATTGCGTCTATTCAATATCTGGTTTGATATTTCTGTAAATCTGATTATATTGTGTTGACTGAATTCTGGCGACTCAGCGTTAAGCACCGTTGGCAATTAAGTTTTAATAAATCCTGTACTTCTATTTGAAATTCCTTTATATCTAAGAGATACGTTGAAGAGGTTACCGCTCAGCTGTGAAGTATAGTATTTGATTGTGGTATTTAAATACCTGTTTCCCTGAATACAGTTCGTGTGAACTTTGTAAGCGGTGTGGTGTAGCACTGTTAAGTATCGCTGTAACGATCTGTGGGTAGTTTGTTTATTGAATCTATACTGATCCGTAAAGTTTTCATATTTTGTTGGGGGTTGAACCTCGATAGTACATACTGTTAGAACTTGTACCGAATTGCCTGACCGCTACTAAAAGTAAGCTTCCGCTATCCGTATAACACCGCTTGCTTAAACGCATTACCTGTTTCCCTGTATATATTGGCTCTCTCACAACCTTAGCTTGCAGCTCACTGAACTTGCTTTATTTTTCTTTTATTATTTTATTATTGTTACATAATCGTGATTATTAGTTTTATTTTTTTCTGAATATTTATTTGTACATCGGCTATATTATTTTTTTTGGATATTTTATTTGTAATAGAGGGTTTATTTTATTACTGTGTATTATTTATTTTCGTTTCATTCACTTGAAGTGAATTCAATCTGTACCATCTATAACGTTACAGAAAAGGTTATATCACAGCACTTCGACGCCTAAAGAACGTAAAAGAGCTTGTACAATCGATCGCTACTATCTTAGATCGAAACCGAACCCTTTTCTCCACTGAGTTAACTATCCGGGGCCCCTAAAATATTTTAGGGCTACCTGTGACCGAGGGATCCGTTAACAGATAATCCCTTCGAGGAGATAACCTCGATATGTATAAAAATCTGGCGCCCGAGGATAAATACTAAGGAATATCTTTTTATTAATACTAAGGTATATCTTTTCCGAAAATTCAAAACTTCTGATTTTTTTCATTGAAAAATACATAACTTCCCAGTTTTTTGACGTACCTTATAAGGGACGCTGTCCCCTACGAACAAAAGTCAAGGCACTTTAAATATACAAGCCAGTAATGAAAACAAACAACAAAAAGAGATTTATTGAATAAAAGAAATACATGAAAGTGATTCAAAAATACTACTATGGAGAATGATACAATTTTTTTTACTTTTGGATGTAACCCAATTTTACATTTTTCGCACATAAACTGACTTTTTTTCCCACAATGTCCACATCGGCGGTCAGTCTCATTATAGATAACTATATGACCCAAGTTATCATACCTTATACCATTCATTGGACGCAATACTCGGCCCTGTTGCGGTTTAACTCCAAATGATCCTAAAAAGTTTAGGGCAATATATCTCCTAAATTTCAACAAAGATTCGGCGCCTGGTTCATTAGCTTTCAGTTTTTTCATCAGGATCCAACCATTCATTACTGATACATCTAACATATATGCCACCAAAGGCCAGTACCATTTCCTCTGCCTGATTCGTGTCCTGTACACAGTCAAGCTTATCGACCCCACCCATACTTTTATTGTAGCTTGATATCATTTTTGGCTGAGGAATTTTTTTTTTTGACTTTGAATGTCTATCCCAACGAGAAGCGCATACAATATCATTCCCTTCAAAATTAGAGGCCACAGACACTACTTTATTGTCCTTCCATTGCACTAATAGTGAGTTATCATTTTTGAAAAAACTATATGTACCTCTTTGGGCCTTACTACATGTCCTCTTATCAGATACTGGACACTTTTCCAATCTGTTTTCTCGTATTGTCCCGGTTGCGCAATATTTTTTATTGACTAAATGTGATAAAAGACGCAAACTAGTGAAGTAGTTGTCAAAATATAATTTGTGACCTTGATTTGGAGGTACTTCTACATGTTGTAACAAAGACATTACTACATCACCTCCAATACCAAATCGTTTCTCTTGAGAAATATCTTTCCCTGTGTAGATTTCAAATCCATACATATATCCGTTACTTGAACAGTGCCCAGTTCTTGTATCCGAATCGGATCGGCTTACCACGAATGAATTGTTTAGCATAATGTTTTCCGTAGTAAGGCACCATGCTCTCGTCAATAGAAAGATTTTCGTTTAAACCACCATGTTTCTTGTAATTGTCATTCAATTGGTCGATGAGCGGTCTCAGCTTGTAAAGTCGATCTTCTTTCATTATCTTACTATTATCGTTGAAATGTATAGATTTTAGGATTTTTTCAAATCTTTTCAATCTCATACTATTTTGGACGATTTTGGGAACGTCATTTTCACCTGACCAATACAGTCTTTTATTCGGATATTTGCCATATCATGATAATAATAAAATACTGAAAAATACATATAGTTCGTCAATTGTCAGGTTGAGTTCTATATTTTTCTGCAAAGCAAATCTGTTGCTTTCCTCTTTTATCATTTCCAACAGTTTATTGTCAAAAAATAAGCGAAAAACATCTGTGGGTGTTGATGCTTGCTTTGCCTCGGGCGATACGTCCTTTGGATTACAAGTAGTGCATATATTATTATTTGGCATATTTACTGGATCTGCAAACCATCTTGATTTTATATATGGTTCTTCTGTTTGCATATTTTCATCGCCCTGATTCAGTTTTAACCGCTGCTGTAACTCAGATAAGGGTAACAAGTCTTCGGGATCGGAATCTTCTTCACTATCTAACTCCAACGGAAAAATTTGACACTGTTGACTCAAAATACCCCGTGGAAGGTGGTTGATATTACCAACATGTTCGTCATCTGAATCATCACTATCTACCCCTGTATCATTTTCATCTTCAGGTGGTAATATGTATACATTAGATTGAGGGATATAATCGCCTAGTTCAGCCAGAGACAACCTAAAATATTCGAAAATATGAATATACCATAACGGGCAGCGTCACTTCTGGGGGACGTGACATATATATCACCATAAGATTGCTACTATCAAAAATGAAATGTGTTTATCAATTTTATTGTATGTATAAGGACCTTCACTAAATGTCTACACTGCAATATAGATAAAGAATAGCACTGTTTTACATAAAAATACATTACTCACCCCCCATTTCTGGTAGAATATAAAGATGGATCCATTTTGTGCCTTACAGCTATTTCTTTCGGAACAGTAACACGCCGCTATACTGGAAAACAAAGTACTAGTCTGCTTAACAACATGCAATCGGCGAAACAGCGTTATACCCCCTCTAACTTGTTATGGCGCTAATTTCAAATTGGCCCCTTTAAAGGGACGCAGTCCACTAATGGGTTAAATGGTGTAACTCCAGAAGCATCGAGTTTGTGTCAACGAAAATCACACTTAGATGAGATGATTACGTTAGCGTCACAAATGTTAAAGGATGCACACATGATAGGGGGGAATTCCTTGGAGCCGTTCAATAGGTGAAGGATCACTTATAGACATGGATCTACCGACGTCTGCATCCAGACTAGGACCAGGATTGATCGCCGATGCTAGTAACAACCCTGAACCAGCACTTATTGATATGGAGGAATATTCGCAGCCCCAAATGAATAATGTTGAATTCAATAGTCTACGTGAGAGTCACCAAGAAATTTGTCGAGTGCTGGCTACGCAAGCTCACCGTTTCACGCAGTATAACCGACCGCCAACTACCGACCGACCGCCAATTAACAACCGACCACCGAATACCGACCGATCGCCGATCTACAACCCGTTGGCCATCCGTAACCGACAGTCATCCAATTGTCGTCGAGCAATGAATAGTCAGTCATCAATTCATAACCGACCTGTATCACCATCTCCCGAGCAAATAATTCCGGACCGTGATTTTGCCGAATCGACGCGAAGAGTTTCATTCGCATTGTCGTCGAACGAAACTCCTGATGGCCCTGTGATTGAAACGACCGAAGGAACTGACTTACCGCATGGAAATGTACAAGATTCATTCCGTAAATCGATTTCGCATTCCGATATCCGTAGCAGTCCGAGCGTACCTGTTTGGAAGTGGAACATAACTTTTAATGGATCCACTAGTGTATCATCATTCCTTGAGGAAGTTGAACGTCTAGCCGAGTCAAGAAAAACTACTCTGGAACAAGTTTTTGACTCTATTTATGAGTTATTACGTGCAGATGCCCGAGATTGGTTCATTCCTAGGAGAGGTACTTTTCAAGACTGGAACGATTTTAAGCAACAACTCCGAGATGCATTTCTGCCTCTAAATTACGAGGAGAACTTATTAGATGAAATAAAGAAGCGCACTCAGGGAAAGGATGAACGGTTGCTGTTGTTTGTCACCCGCATGCAAAATCTGTTCCAGAAACTAACTACGAAAACTACCGAAGAAGAACAAGTTGCCCTTATCAAGCGGCGATTGCTACCGTCTCTGCAAACGGCACTTGCGTTCCAGGAAACAAAAACAATCGATGAGTTGCTCCGAAAGGGGAAAGTTTTCGAGTTAGTGCAATGGCAGGCAGATAATTACACTCCCCCTCCAAATAAAACAGGAATAGTGAACGAACCGCATCTGACATATAAGCAGTCTGCCGTACCTAAACAACCGGTCAGTATGACGCTTAACATGCCGTCGTCACTAAACAACCGTCCGACTATTTCAACTGCGCCAGAAACCGCTGTGCCAGTTGAAAATAAGGTTGTTGCGCAGACAGCGAAGAACGTGAAGTTCAAAACCGAATTACGTTGTTGGAGATGCAATAAAGTCGGTCATATGCGAAGAGAATGCAGGTCGAAGCCGGTCTTATTCTGTTCCCGTTGTGGGAAGAAAGGTGTGTTTTCGAAGGATTGCAACTGTTCGTTAAACTCCAAAGGAGCTGCCTGAAAACGGGGGTACGACAGTTCCAATCAACCTCATCCCCGAAAACAGATACAACTGATAGCCGACCGATAATTACCGTCTCGATAGGAAACAGATTGTTCCGAGCGTTACTGGATACCGGTGCAACGCGATCATTTCTGAATAGCAATGTTGCCGCTCATTGCGAAATTTCCGGAATTATTTCTGAATACATCAGTGATGTCACGACCACCGTGGCTGATTCCTCTCAATTACAATCCGAAAAATTTACTCTACTATAATAGAACTCGGGGATCAGAGCATTAAAACTAATTTATTTTTAGTTTCGCAATTACCGATCGATATTGTACTGGGTATGGACGTATTATCAACATATGATTTCAGAATTGATTTACGAACGACCAATGTTTCCTGAATGGAAAATCTTTAAGAGATTATCATTTCGTTCCGAGAAAACCGTCTCACTTACAAGTGATGGGTCCGATGCTGAAAACTTTGACTGATCAAGAACAGAAAAGCCTTGATGAGTTTTTGAAAGCAGAGTTGGAAGTATTCGGAAATATGAAAGGTACAACGCCGTTAATTGAGCACCGAATTAAACTGAAACCAGGGACCGAACCTATTAAACAACGGTATCGTCCGCAGAACCCGAAAATGCAGGAAATTGTTAATGGGGAAGTAGACCGAATGCTAGCTGAAGGGGTGATAGAACCTTCCAATTCTCCTTGGAGTTCTCCGATTGTCATTGTCAAGAAAAAGGATGGCAAACCCCGATTCTGCATAGACTTCCGAATGGTTAACAATGTTTCCATTAACGATGCATATCCTTTGCCGTATATTTCCGGGATTCTGGATAAGCTTCGAAAAGCAAAGTTTATTTCGACGCTCGATTTGAAACAGGGTTACTGGCAAGTTCCCTTGACTCCGGAAAGTCGTCAGATCACCGCATTTACTGTTCCAGGACGTGGTCTATTTCAGTTTACCGTAATGGCTTTTGGGTTGCACTCAGCCCCGTCATCATTTCAACGACTGTTGAAATGGAACCAAAGGCTTTCGCATATCTGGATGACATCGTGGTATTAGGCGAGACTTTGGAGGAGCATCTAGCAAATCTGAAAGAAGTCTTTCGACGCCTCAAACATGCCAACCTACAAATAAATCCAGATAAATGTGAATTCGTCCGGAAGTCACTGAAATACTTGGGACACGTCGTAACCGAAGATGGAATTTGTACCGATCCTGACAAGATTGAGGCAATAAACGCGATGCCCGAACCAAAAACTGTCCGAGAAATAAGAAGATTTCTCGGAGTCGCTTCGTGGTATCGCCGATTTATTGAGAATTTCTCCCTGATTGTGACTCCACTTACGCTTCTGCTGAAGAAGAAGCAAAAATGGAAATGGGATACCGCCCAACAGAATGCGTTTGATTTATTGAAGAAGAAGTTAACAGAATCGCCTGTTTTGGCCTGTCCAGATTTTTCGATACCCTTCGTCCTTCAAACTGATGCAGCGGATACTGGACTTGGTGCTGCATTAACACAAGTGATTGACGGCCACGAAAGGGTAATAGCGTATGCTAGTAGGACATTGTCAGGTCCTGAACGTAACTACTCTGTCACTGAAAAGGAATGTTTGGCAATAGTGTGGAGCATTAATAAGTTACGTCCGTATCTGGAAGGCTACCGATTCACCGTGTTAACTGACCATATGAGTCTCCGTTGGCTGCAATCAATAAAATCGCCCAGTGGGAGAATTGCAAGATGGAGTATATTTCTCCAACAATATGATTTTGAAATAAAATACCGGAAAGGAGCCTTGAACCGTCTGGGTGACAGTTTGTCAAGAAATCCTCTACCAAGCCTTGGAACTATTTGTCTTGCTGAAAACAATGTGAATTGTCCGTGGTACAAGAACAAGGTGTCTGAGGTAAAATCTAATCCCGATGCGTTTCCTGATTTCTGCATAGAATCAGGAAAGTTATATCGCCATTTTTGGGATTCAACCGATTTTACTGAACCTGAGTTGGGTAATCCCTGGAAGTTATGTGTACCGAAAGATGAGCGAATAGAAGTGCTGAGAGAAAATCATGACAATCCGACCGCTGGACACATGGGAATAGCGAAGACAATAGCTCGCGTTGCTCGAGATTATTATTGGCCAGGAATGTTTAGGCATATTGCTAAATACGTTCGCCAATGTAACCAGTGTCAGAGATACAAGGTTCCTCAACAGAAACCGCCCGGTAAAATGAATCCGTATGTGTTGAAAGATCCATGGGATACGGTGAGCACAGATATTGTTGGGCCGTTACCTCGAACGAAGAAGGAAAATTCTTACTTAGTCGTAATGCAAGATAGACTGACTAAGTGGGTGGAATGTAGACCTATGAAAAAGGCTACGGCACGAGGCGTATTTCAAGCTCTGTATGAGGACGTCGTCCTGAAGTTTGGCTGTCCGAAAACTGTAATTAGCGATAATGGCACACAGTATGACAGTCGGCTGTTTAAAAATAGTGTAAGAGACCTTGGAATCCGTCACCGTTTTGCACCGGTGTATTCTCCGCAGTGTAATCCGGTGGAACGTGCAAACCGTACCGTTAAGACGATGATCGCACAGTTCTGTGAACGTGATCAGCGATCATGGGATGAGCAGTTGGGTGAGTTGACTTTCGCGATAAATAGCGCGAAACATGAATCAACTGGGTACAGTCCTGCATTTTTGAATTTTGGTCGTGATATGCGTACTCCGAACGCCAAATATCTGATTGAACCGAATGAAGAAGATGCCGATAGGGATGAAACCGAACCTGAACCGCAACTGGCTCACCGTGTAAATCAATTACAGCGTCTTAAGGAAACTTTTGAGTTTGTCCGAACGAAGCTGTCTCGCGCGTTTTCCCAGCAGAGTCACTATTATAATCTTCGTCGAAGAGAGTGGCGGTGTAAGCTAGGGGACCGAGTTCTGCGTAGAGAGCATACGCTATCATCCGCGATAGATGGAATTTCCGCAAAACTTGCGCCAAAATATTCCGGCCCGTATACTATAGCAAAAATTGTTTCACCGGTAGTTTACGATCTGAAGGATGATACCGGTAAGAGACTGAAACATATTCATGTGAAGGATTTGAAGCCTTACCATGAAGATGCTGATGTCGAAAAGTAGACTCATGGAAGCCGAACCGTTGTTATCGGGCAGCATGTACATAATAAAAATCATTATCTTACATTACAGATGTTGACCGATAAGACCGCACCCGTGGTGGAGGCTAGGCCCGAGGACCACTCCACCAAGCCCGAATTTCGCGAGCTGTACGCTTACGGCTCATTTCTTGGGGAAGGAGGATTTGGGGCTGTTTTTACCGTGACCGAGGTGGCTACGGGCACTAAGTACGCGGCAAAGTTGGCAGAGGACCAAAATATGGCCCGGAGCGAGGCCCGTTTCCTAAAGGCGTTGAAGCACCCTAACATCGTGGGATTTGTCGCATTCCACGAGATAGCGGATGTGGCGGTCACCGTGATGGAACTCATGGAGGGAGACTTGTACCACTATGTGCAGTGCAGAGGACTGGCAAGTGGTGCCAACTTCCAGGGAGTGATGCGTCAGATCATAGAGGGTCTTCACGAATGTCACCGGAGGGGTATCATGAACCGAGACGTCAAACCAGGAAATGTGTTATTCAAAGCAGATAAAGTCTGCATTGCAGATTTTGGTTTGGCCGTCCAGCTAACCACTGACCGGCCGTATATGCAAGGGATGGCTGGAACCTTGGAATATATGGCGCCAGAAATGGTGAAGGGGGAGCGGTATGGCACCCAGGTAGATATGTGGGCGGTAGGGCTGGTGGGATTGTTCCTATCCACGGCGTCGTGTCCATTCCGGTACCTGTCAGGACACACGGCAGAAACCCTGAGCAGTATTAAGGGTTTACAGGGACCGTACCGGGATGCGAGGATCGTCAATCGGCCGCCCGAGATCGGGGTCTACCTGATGGACCTGCTAAACCCGGATCCGGACGTCCGTCCGACCGCCCAGGAAGCCGGGCTAATGCTTCCAATCACAGCCCGCCAGGAATCCGAAACCACGACAGAGAAGGAACTCAGCTCAGAGCCAAGACGCACCTGTGAGTTCATCCATACTCTCAGCCCCTCACTGGCCGCGGAGTTACTTCGGAGGCCTCAAATGAAACAGTGGACCCCGAAGTTGCAGAATAGGATGATAGCTCTCCGGCCGCCAGGGTCACCCGCGGGGAAGAGGGTAAGGAGAAAGCTGAGGTTCCCTGATGGAAGGCTGAAGTGGTGGTGGATTCCGGCGGGTGAATAGAGCGGTGGTAGAGGACGGCGTTGGCAAGGAATAATATGCGATAGTGTGAGGAGTGAAATGTCACGGGGTGGGATAGCGAGTAGAAGAGACACGTCACGGTAGGGGTACTCTATAATTCCGAATTATTTTTCAGAATGTCACAGGGTTATATCAACTCCCGGGAAGACGATTGGGCCTTCATCGACCCCGAGGAAAGCCTGTCCCCAGCACTGAGTATACACTCCGGATGGCAACTAGAGGGTGAAGTGCAGAATCCACCGACAGAGAACCCATCCGCATTCGTACCCGAGACTGGGGATGCCGTAACGTCGGTCGGACCAACTTATTGTGAGAAGCCGAAAGGCAAACCAGAAGTTGAAATCAAGCATCCACCAACAGAGACCCCATCCGCACCCGAGGCTGGAGATGCCGTAACGTCGGTCCGAAGAACGGTATATGAAAAACCGAGACGCGCACCACAGAAGGGAAAAGCGAGTCAAACTGTCCAACCGCCTCGGACAATTCCCCCGATGGCCGTCACCAGGACCGTGGGAACCACCAGAAGCAATGTCTTCATCGATATTCACAGAGATACTTGTTGGAGGTGTTCCGGCAGAGGGCATTCGAGGACACAATGTAATCGGAACCGAGTGCTGTTCTGCTCCCGATGTGGACTGCTTGGAACATTATCCAAGGATTGTTCGTGTCCGCCGGCGAAATATCACCAAGCCGGGGCGAAATTCCGTAATGTCGGAGTCCAATGCCAGATTCTCCAGACTCCGTATTGGCTTCTGCCCAAGCCCGATCTACGTCTCCGTCCAGTAAACCGTAAGAAATAATCTCCCGTATGTGAGAGAGATAATAACCGTTACCCCGTCCGTTTTTCATACCGTACCGAGTATATAACCGATTCTCAAAACAACACCGTTGAGATGAACACCGAGACAATAGAAGATCCGTTCTATCCAGTAGGAAGAATCCAATCCATTCAGTGGGTCAAAGAAGCAGAAGGCTTCCATGAAATTCGATGTCATAAGGCTACTAAACTTATACCAGAGCCAAGACCGTAGAGACTGCTGTTCCGTAGCACCGTTCCAAATTGAAGTATTGGAGTCATCCCCGAGGCCGACGGAATTGGAATAGAGCAGACAGAAGATGTATTTTTTTTTATATCAGGGTAGCATGTATGTGATGGGTAAGTTTTGATGAGTTGTAAGGTACCGTGAAGTTGAGAGTGGCGAATATAAGACCGTGAGAAAAAAAAATTTCTTTTTTCTTTTTCTTGTCGAAGTAAGTGGGGGATGTGATGGAGTGAAAATTTCCCTCATCTAAATTAGTCTGGTATAAAAGGGGAGTACATACATTTCATTTTGAGGCCAAATTTAGCTTTCGGGGACTGTCCGATACTTGTAAATTAGAACATTTTCTAACGGAAGGTCTAATTTTTGTAGGAAAGTTGATAGTTGGGTCAAAAGTCAACGTTTTTAACATCCATTTATTTCGTAAAATTCGCAGTTGACTTGAGGTTTTTCATAGGTTTTTTTTAGGTAGCAAAAAGGTTAATCCTCAGTTGGTTATCTTATCTCTGCTGAACTTCTGGCAAGGCATCTGAAAATCACCTGATCCAATGAAAATGTCGAATTATGACCAAAGTTTCCGTCAATGAACATTCAGATCTCCTCATTTTCATCCATTTCCCCAACATTTTTCAGTGGTGGTATTGAGACTATGAAATGGCCTGCAGCTCTAGAACGGCTCTCTTTTGCTCTTCTCAGTTTTTGATTTATCATACTGTGAATAGTAACTAGTAGTTTGTGCCTTATTCGCCAGTGACTTGTGCCAGCTTTCAATATAGACAATTTTTATTCTTGAAGAGTACCCGGATAGTGAATTCAAAGGTTAGTTGAATATCTGAAATTTTCTTGCTTCCGCTATTCTTGTTGCTTGCATCTATACCGTATACCGTTGATTTATAATATTTTTATCATTCCTTTCTATTTGCATTTATTTCCTTCAATTATTATAGCACGTGGTGAGTTATACGAGTATTTAACTCGAACCGTGCTGACTTGTTTGATGATTTTAGATCTCCAGCAATTATTCCAATAGAATTAGTAATCCTTATATTATGGTCTTTGATTTATTGAATTATTGATTCAAATATCATCTGTTTTGGGTAGCTGGATCGACTTAACCTTTTTCAGCGACAACTTCAGAGAACGACATAGACATACTCCGATTTGACAAGGGCTGCGTTCAAATATTTCAGATTGAAGGACCGATAGATTTTATTAGCGAAATAATTTATGATAATCAATTTTCCTTCGCGTCTCGCTGCCGTAGCACAGGACGCTCTAGGAAACGCGTTCAGTTAGGGATATATTTTCCTTAGTGTCTCGCTGCCGTAGCACAGGACGTTCTAGGAAACGCGATTAATTCAAACTAAGAATCTGAAATATTATTGTACGTCAGTCATAGCGATATTCCGTCTGTTCTTCGTGAATTTGTTAGGGATCACAAGTATATAATATTGAATTTGCACTCTACGTATTGCATTGACGTTGTGACTTATTATTGCGTCTATTCAATATCTGGTTTGATATTTCTGTAAATCTGGTTATATTGTGTTGACTGAATTCTGGCGACTCAGCATTAGGCACCGTTGGCAATTAAGTTTTAATAAATCCTGTACTTGTATTTGAAATTCCTTTATATCTAAGAGATACGTTGAAGAGGTTACCGCTCAGCTGTGAAGTATAGTATTTGATTGTGGTATTTAAATACCTGTTTCCCTGAATACAGTTCGTGTGAACTTTGTAAGCGGTGTGGTGTAGCACTGTTAAGTATCGCTGTAACGATCTGTGGGTAGTTTGTTTATTGAATCTATACTGATCCGTGAAGTTTTCATATTTTGTTGGGGGTTGAACCTCGATAGTACATACGGTTAGAACTTATACCGAATTGCCTGACCGCTACTAAAAGTAAGCTTCCGCTATACGTATAACACCGCTTGCTTAAACGCATTACCTGTTTCCCTGTATATATTGGCTCTCTCACAACCTTAGCTTGCAGCTCTCTGAACAACTTGCTTTGTTTTTTTTTATTATTTTATTATTGTAACATAATCGTGATCATTTGTTTTATTTATTTTCTGAATATTTATTTGTACATTAATCGGCTATATTATTTTTTTTGATATTTTATTTGTAATAGAGGGTTTATTTTATTACTGTGTATTATTTATTTTCTTCGTTTCATTCACTTGAAGTGAATTCAATCTGTACCATCTATAACGTTACAGAAAAGGTCATATCACAGCACTTCGACGCCTAAAGAACGTAAAAGAGCTTGTACCATCGATCGCTACTATCTTAGATCGAAACCGAACCCTTTTCTCCACTGAGTTAACTATCCGGGGCCCCTAAAATATTTTAGGGCTACCTGTGACCGAGGGATCCGTTAACAGATAATCCCATCGAGGAGATAACCTCGATTTGTATAAAAATCTGGCGCCCGAGGATTAATACTAAGGTATATCTTTCCGAAAATTAAGGGATCACCAAAAAGACACGTCACAACCGATGAGGCTACTTTTAGTAGCGATGGCAGAGTCAACAGGCAGAATATGCATTATTGGTCGGCCGAAAATCCCCGTTGTAATATCGGAATAAAAATTATTGGTCCTTATTTTTTTGATGGCACCGGAAATGTTGTTTAGAATTTTCTAATAAATGTTTTGCCAATTTTAATGGAAGATTCCACTTTGGAAGTGAGTCAGACCATGTATTTCTAACTGGACGGGTGTCCAGCACATTTTTCCCGTTGGAAAACAGAATTCGTGATGCCATTAATAAAATATCATCTGCTGAAATCGAAACAGCAGTTTCATCCACCCAAAGAAGATTGGAAGCTTGTTTGGAATGTGATGGAAAGCAGTTTGAATATCTATCGAGGCATTAAATACCTAATATGTTTGGGTTTGAAATCGGTCCTTTTAAGGACCACAATTTAATTATAAAGAGAAATTCGTTAATAAATATTGTCCTAAGAAAATCATATAAACTTCCTTTGATTCTGTGATGCATCAGTTTAAGTATTAATTTATTAATTATGACAACAGGCTGCATCTTACTAACAGCTTGAGAAACCAGCTATAGTAATGTTAATTAGATATTTAGAACTTTTTAAGGCCGAACGCTAGATGGCGGTACATAAGTTTTGACTCGGCGCGTAAAAAAAAATTTAATTCGCTATAACTTCAAAACCATCAAAGATATCATCGTCCAGTTTTCTTAATATTTTTGCAAATTTTATCTACTTTTCAAATATGATGTCAAAAATATACCGTTCCAGTTGAATTTTTAGAGTAAAAAAAAAATGGAGTTATTACCAATTGCGCCCTCTAGCTCTTTAATTAGGAACTATAGAGTAGTAAGGCGATCAGACATTTAAAACAGCTACATTTATCTTGCGAACAAATTTTGAATTGCTAAAATCGAATAAGTGGTTCAGAATTTACACCGATTTGAATGATTACACTTTCAATGGCTTCCCCCACCCCTACTATCGTTCGTACGCAAATGAGCCATAAACCAAATTGATAGAGAATTTTCTAGGCTTTCTAACAGTGTTATCAAAAGTATAGGTTAATGTATAAGTTTTCGAAAAAAAGACGTTTTTCTTATTTAATTTTTAGTTACGCTCTCTAGCGGTGAAATACGGAACTTGAAAATAATTTCCAGAACTTTCTCATGGCCACACAATAAAAAATATTTCATTGTTGCCAGATGTACAGATCCTGAGATACAGCCGCTTACCTCGCTTATTTGGCCACCCTGTACATAACAATCAGGATGTTATTCGAATATCCAATTACTCGCAGTTTAATGAATGTACATACATTGTATGTCCATTTCATGTTACGTTTCCGTAGTGTATCATGTTTATCCAATGGACTGCCACTAACCAGATATCCAATGAATCTCATATATATTATATTTCGTATATAATATATAATGGACATCACATAATACACATCCATTAATAATCCAATATTAAACATACAATGAATATGAAATCCATTTATCATTCACTTCGTTTACATTACAGGTTATCATATTTTCCAAGGCTTGGGTAGCGTATCCTCAGTAGATATGTTTGTTAATAAATATCCAGTGAACATAAAAAAAATATTGTCCACTGTTTACAAAATTATGAATATCCAGGGAATATCAAATATACAGGAAATAACAATAATTTTGGTCTTTCCATGGGTATATAGTTATTCACATAAAATAGGTACTTCAAATGTCGAAAGAATATGAAATTAAATATGCGGATAAATACCTAATATATCATGTGACATCAGGAAATGTCTGTTCTTTGTGTATAAATAAATAGTCAAGCCATTGATATAGAATCCAATGTAAATGAAATATTGTAGTATACATATATGACTGAGACTCTATTACATTTTCATTGTTTCTTAGGGGTTCTATATTTACATATTAGAGCACATTCTTCCTTGCTAGTTTCCTCGGCTCATTTCTTGGGGAAGGAGGATTTGGGGCTGTTCTTACCGTGACCGAGGTGGCTACGGCCACTAAGTACGCGGCGAAGTTGGCAGAGGACCAAAATATGGCCCGGAGCGAGGCCCGTTTCCTAAAGGCCTTGAAGCACCCTAACATCGTGGGATTTGTCGCATTCCACGAGATAGCGGACGTGGCGGTCACCGTGCTGGAACTCATGGAGGGAGACCTGTACCACTATGTGTGGTGCAGAGGACTGACAAGTGGAGCCAAGTTCCAGGGAGTGATGCGGCAACTCATAGAGGGCCTTTACGAATGTCACCGGAGGGGTATAATGCACCGAGACATCAAACCCGGAAATGTGTTATTCAAAGGAGATAAAGTCTGCATTGCAGATTTTGGTTTGGCCGTCCAGCTAACCACCGACCGGCTGGATGGCTGGAACCTTGGAATATATGGCGCCAGAAATGGTGAAGGGGGAGCGGTACGGCATCCAAGTATATATATGGGCGGTAGGGCTGTGGGATTGTTCCTATTCACGGCGTCTTGTCCATTCCGGTACCTGTCAGGACACACGGCAGAAACCCTGAGCCGTATTAAGGGTTTACAGGGACCGTACCGGGATGCCAGGATCGTCAGTCTGCCGCCCGAGATCGGGGTCTACCTGATGGGCCTGCTGAACCCGGACCCGAACGTCCGTCCGACCGCCCAGGAAGCCAGGCTAATGCTTCCAATCACAGCCCGCCAGGAATCCGAAGCCACGACAGAGAAGGAACTCAGCTACGAGCCAAGACGCACCTGTGAGTTCATCCATACTCTCAGCCTCTCTCTGGCCGCGGAGTTACTTCGGAGGCCTCAAATGAAACAGTGGATCCCGAAGTTGCGGAATAAGATGATCGCTCTCCGTCCGCCAGGGTCACCAGCGGGGAAGAGGGTAAGGAGGAAGCTGAGGTTTCCTGATGGAAGGCTGAAGTGGTGGTGGATTCCGGCTGTGGAATAGGGAGGTGGTAGAGGAAGGCATTGGCATTTAATAATCTGAGATAGTGTGAGGAGTGAGACGTCACAGGGTGGGGTAGTTAGTAGAGGAAAGACGTAACGGTAGAAGTACTCTATAATTCCGAATTATTTTTCAGAATGTCACAGGGTTATATCAACTCCCGGGAAGACGATTGGGCCTTCATCGACCCCGAGGAAAGCCTGTCCCCCGCACTGAGTATACACTCAGCATGGCAACTAGAGGGTGAAGTGCAGCCTCCACCAACAGAGAACCCATCCGCATTCGTACCCGAGACTGGGGATGCCGTAACGTCGGTCGGACCAACTGATTGTGAGAAGCCGAGAGGCAAACCAGAAGTTGAAATGAAGCATCCACCAACAGAAACCGCATCCGTACCCGAGGCTGGAGATGCCGTAACGTCGGTCCGAAGAACTGTATATGAAAAACCGAGACGCGAACCACAGAAGGGAAAAGCGAGTCAAACTGTCCAACCGCCTCGGACAATTCCCCCGATGGCCGTCACCAGGACCGTGGGGACCACCAGAAGCAATGTCTTCATCGATATCCACAGAGATACTTGTTGGAGGTGTTCCGGCAGAGGACATTCGAGGACACAATGTTATAGGAACCGAGTACTGTTTTGTTCCCGATGTGGACTGCTCGGAACCTTATCCAAGGATTGTTCGTGTCCACCGGCGAAATATCACCAAGCCGGGGCGAAATTCCGTAATGTCGGAGTCCAATGTCAGATTCTCCAGACTCCGTATTGGCTTCTGCCCAAGCCCGATCTACGTCTCCGTCCAGTAAACCACAAGAAATAACCTCCCGTATGCCAGGGAGATAATAACCGTTACACCGTCCGTTTTTCATACCTTACCGATTATATAACCGATTCTCAAAACAACACCGTTGAGATAAACACCGAGACAATAGAAGATCCGTTCTATCCCGTAGGAAGAATCCGTTCCATCCAGCAGATCACGAATCCGTTCCATTCAGTGGGTCAAAGAAGCAGAAGGCTTCCATGAAATTCGATGTGATAAGGCTACTAACCTTATACCAGAGCCAAGACCCAAGAGACTGCTGTTTCCGTAGAACCGTTCCAAATTGAAGTATTGGAGTCATCCCCGAGGCCGACGGAATTGGAATGGTGCAGACAGAAGATGTATAGATTTTTTTTATATCAGGGTAGAATGTATGTGATGGGTAAGTTTTGATGAGTTGTAAGGTACCGTGAAGTTGAGAGTGGCGAATATAAGACCGTGAGAAAAAAAAATTTCTTTTTTCTTTTTCTTGTCGAAGTAAGTGGGGGATGTGATGAAGTGAAAATTTCACTCATCTAAATTAGTCTGGTATGAAAGGGGAGTACATACATTTCATTTTGAGGCCAAATTTAGCTTTCGGGGACTGTCCGATACTTGTAAATTAGAACATTTTCTAACGGAAGGTCTAATTTTTGTAGGAAAGTTGATAGTTGGGTCAAAAGTCAACGTTTTTAACATCCATTTATTTCGTAAAATTCGCAGTTGACTTGAGGTTTTTCATAGGTTTTTTTTAGGTAGCAAAAAGGTTAATCCTCAGTTGGTTATCTTATCTCTGCTGAACTTCTGGCAAGGCATCTGAAAATCACCTGATCCAATGAAAATGTCGAATTATGACCAAAGTTTCCGCCAATGAACATTCAGATCTCCCCATTTTCATCCATTTCCCCAACAATTTTCAGTGGTGGTATTCAGACTATAAAATGGCCTGCACCTCTAGAACAGGTCTCTTTTGCTCTTCTCAGTTTTGATTTATCATACTGTGAATAGTTAATAGTAGTTTGTGCCTCATTAGCCAGTGACTTGTGCCAGCTTTCAATATAGACAATTTTTATTCTTGAAGAGTACCCGGATAGTGAATTCAAAGGTTAGTTGAATATCTGAAATTTTCTTGCTTCCGCTATTTTGTTGCTTGCATCTATACCGTATACCGTTGATTTATAATATTTTTATCATTCCTTTCTATTTGCATTTATTTCCTTCAATTATTATAGCACGTGGTGAGTTATACGAGTATTTAACTCGAACCGTGCTGACTTGTTTGATGATTTTAGATCTCCAGCAATTATTCCAATAGAATTAGTAATCCTTATATTATGGTCTTTGATTTATTGAATTATTGATTCAAATATCATCTGTTTTGGGTAGCTGGATCGACTTAACCTTTTTCAGCGACAACTTCAGAGAACGACATAGACATACTCCGATTTGACAAGGGCTGCGTTCAAATATTTCAGATTGAAGGACCGATAGATTTTATTAGCGAAATAATTTATGATAATCAATTTTCCTTCGCGTCTCGCTGCCGTAGCACAGGACGCTCTAGGAAACGCGTTCAGTTAGGGATATATTTTCCTTAGTGTCTCGCTGCCGTAGCACAGGACGTTCTAGGAAACGCGATTAATTCAAACTAAGAATCTGAAATATTATTGTACGTCAGTCATAGCGATATTCCGTCTGTTCTTCGTGAATTTGTTAGGGATCACAAGTATATAATATTGAATTTGCACTCTACGTATTGCATTGACGTTGTGACTCATTATTGCGTCTATTCAATATCTGGTTTGATATTTCTGTAAATCTGGTTATATTGTGTTGACTGAATTCTGGCGACTCAGCATTAGGCACCGTTGGCAATTAAGTTTTAATAAATCCTGTACTTGTATTTGAAATTCCTTTATATCTAAGAGATACGTTGAAGAGGTTACCGCTCAGCTGTGAAGTATAGTATTTGATTGTGGTATTTAAATACCTGTTTACCTGAATACAGTTCGTGTGAACTTTGTAAGCGGTGTGGTGTAGCACTGTTAAGTATCGCTGTAACGATCTGTGGGTAGTTTGTTTATTGAATGTATACTGATCCGTGAAGTTTTCATATTTTGTTGGGGGTTGAACCTCGATAGTACATACGGTTAGAACTTATACCGAATTGCCTGACCGCTACTAAAAGTAAGCTTCCGCTATACGTATAACACCGCTTGCTTAAACGCATTACCTGTTTCCCTGTATATATTGGCTCTCTCACAACCTTAGCTTGCAGCTCTCTGAACAACTTGCTTTGTTTTTTTTTATTATTTTATTATTGTAACATAATCGTGATCATTTGTTTTATTTATTTTCTGAATATTTATTTGTACATTAATCGGCTATATTATTTTTTTTGATATTTTATTTGTAATAGAGGGTTTATTTTATTACTGTGTATTATTTATTTTCTTCGTTTCATTCACTTGAAGTGAATTCAATCTGTACCATCTATAACGTTACAGAAAAGGTCATATCACAGCACTTCGACGCCTAAAGAACGTAAAAGAGCTTGTACCATCGATCGCTACTATCTTAGATCGAAACCGAACCCTTTTCTCCACTGAGTTAACTATCCGGGGCCCCTAAAATATTTTAGGGCTACCTGTGACCGAGGGATCCGTTAACAGATAATCCCATCGAGGAGATAACCTCGATTTGTATAAAAATCTGGCGCCCGAGGATTAATACTAAGGTATATCTTTCCGAAAATTAAGGGATCACCAAAGAGGCACGTCACAACCGATGAGGCTACTTTTAGTAGCGATGGCAGAGTCAACAGGCAGAATATGCATTATTGGTCGGCCGAAAATCCCCGTTGTAATATCGGAATAAAAATTATTGGTCCTTATTTTTTTGATGGCACCGGAAATGTTGTTTAGAATTTTCTAATAAATGTTTTGCCAATTTTAATGGAAGATTCCACTTTGGAAGTGAGTCAGACCATGTATTTCTACCTGGACGGGTGTCCAGCACATTTTTCCCGTTGGAAAACAGAATTCGTGATGCCATTAATAAAATATCATCTGCTGAAATCGAAACAGCAGTTTCATCCACCCAAAGAAGATTGGAAGCTTGTTTGGAATGTGATGGAAAGCAGTTTGAATATCTATCGAGGCATTAAATACCTAATATGTTTGGGTTTGAAATCGGTCCTTTTAAGGACCACAATTTAATTATAAAGAGAAATTCGTTAATAAATATTGTCCTAAGAAAATCATATAAACTTCCTTTGATTCTGTGATGCATCAGTTTAAGTATTAATTTATTAATTATGACAACAGGCTGCATCTTACTAACAGCTTGAGAAACCAGCTATAGTAATGTTAATTAGATATTTAGAACTTTTTAAGGCCGAACGCTAGATGGCGGTACATAAGTTTTGACTCGGCGCGAAAAAAAAAATTTCATTCGCTATAACTTCAAAACCATCAAAGATATCATCGTCCAGTTTTCTTAATATTTTTGCAAATTTTATCTACTTTTCAAATATGATGTCAAAAATATACCGTTCCAGTTGAATTTTTAGAGTAAAAAAAAAATGGAGTTATTACCGATTGCGCCCTCTAGCTCTTTAATTAGGAACTATAGAGTAGTAAGGCGATCAGATATTTAAAACAGCTACATTTATCTTGCGAACAAATTTTGAATTGCTAAAATCGAATAAGTGGTTCAGAATTTACACCGATTTGAATGATTACACTTTCAATGGCTTCCCCCACCCCTACTATCGTTCGTACGCAAATGAGCCATAAACCAAATTGATAGAGAATTTTCTAGGCTTTCTAACAGTGTTATCAAAAGTATAGGTTAATGTATAAGTTTTCGAAAAAAAGACGTTTTTCTTATTTAATTTTTAGTTACGCTCTCTAGCGGTGAAATACGGAACTTGAAAATAATTTCCAGAACTTTCTCATGGCCACACAATAAAAAATATTTCATTGTTGCCAGATGTACAGATCCTGAGATACAGCCGCTTACCTCGCTTATTTGGCCACCCTGTACATAACAATCAGGATGTTATTCGAATATCCAATTACTCGCAGTTTAATGAATGTACATACATTGTATGTCCATTTCATGTTACGTTTCCGTAGTGTATCATGTTTATCCAATGGACTGCCACTAACCAGATATCCAATGAATCTCATATATATTATATTTCGTATATAATATATAATGGACATCACATAATACACATCCATTAATAATCCAATATTAAACATACAATGAATATGAAATCCATTTATCATTCACTTCGTTTACATTACAGGTTATCATATTTTCCAAGGCTTGGGTAGCGTATCCTCAGTAGATATGTTTGTTAATAAATATCCAGTGAACATAAAAAAAATATTGTCCACTGTTTACAAAATTATGAATATCCAGGGAATATCAAATATATAGGAAATAACAATAATTTTGGTCTTTTCATGGGTATATAGTTATTCACATAAAATAGGTACTTCAAATGTCGAAAGAATATGAAATTAAATATGCGGATAAATACCTAATATATCATGTGACATCAGGAAATGTCTGTTCTTTGTGTATAAATAAATAGTCAAGCCATTGATATAGAATCCAATGTAAATGAAATATTGTAGTATACATATATGACTGAGACTCTATTACATTTTCATTGTTTCTTAGGGGTTCTATATTTACATATTAGAGCACATTCTTCCTTGCTAGTTGCTAATGATTTAAATTGGAAATAAAACATTGGCAACACATAGCACCAGTGTGTACCTACATAGTAATATTAATATGAATTAAGTTAAGAACGAAATTGTTACATCCATTATCCTTAGATTCACATGGCACGTGGCTATCTTAATTTAGCTTGAAATTCCCCTACAATCAATTATTGTACGCCACATGGCAATATCAGAACAAATTATCGACGACAGCGTTGCCATATGAATAACTATTACGGGTTTATTATTTTAAACATATTCAAATATGAATAAGTTAACAAGTATTCTGACAAATTCGCAGCATAATGGGGTCATGCTTATCAGAAAGGAACCAAGCGACATTTTTGTGAAAATGAGTTTATGGCACCATACGACAAGTACTCTCAGGCCATGTTACTGAACAGAACCAAGCGCCAGATGTGTATTATTGAAAAAATGACCTTTGCAGATACAGAATAAATCAGGAAAGACCTAAACGCCTGGTTAAGATTAGATAATCAACGAAACGAGCAGCAACGTCGCTTGGACTCCTACTTGTGACTTGGTTCTCTTCTGATTATTGTTGACTTCCTAGTAGGATGGCGTTTAACTAAAAGGTACCAAGCGCCAACTCGTCAAATTTGAGAAAAAGGTATTATACGACTCCAAAAGCTGAAACTTGACAATATACTACCATACTGAAATTATTGATAAAGAATCTTAAAGGGGAAATGATTGACAATCAAATTAAGTAATAATTATTATTGTACAATTTTCAAAAAAAGTCATTATCCAATACCACAATTTGGCGCTTGGTACCTTTAGGTTAAACGCTATCCAGTTATACTGTCGGTTAGTTTCGTTTGTGTTCGTTCATGAAGGAATGCACGATTTTCTCATGTTTGCACCTTGTCTGGGTTGTATTCACAGGTCAATAATATATTCAGTTATCACCGATCTATAGTAGGCGAACTATCATTTACGACCACAAGAAGTGTTTTATCGACAGTGTGTTGACGGTATATTTTCATCAGAAGTCATGAATCGCGGAAGAAAAATGGTACAAATGGCATTCGATTCTGCAACAGGGAAAAAGGAAGAATCCGAAATTAAAAATACCGAAAGGGTAAGTAAATTTTAGTATTATCGATATTTTCCCGGAGTTTTATATCCATACAATTGTTAGATTTTAACATATTTCTTCTCTTTGAAGGAAAATCTGCTGGAAGTCGCCACTCTTCACGACTCTTCCACACTACTTGATGAGACACTCAAAAATCAGGTAAAACTGTTTGACATCGAAAATATGCAATGTGTATTTGAAGATCAAATTCCGACCGTTTCATCAGCTGTAAACTCCAATGAAGTATTACTACTTGAGGTTCCAGTATTTACTATGGATGTAGCTAACTTAACTCAATCACACGACGTCGAAAAAAATAATTACCTGGCAGAAGCATCCAGTGCAGATTCTGTCCCAGACATGAACGATGTGAATGAAAAAGAAATACCAGTAGAAACTGCGACAAGTTATATGCACCAACAAATTATTCATGTCCAAAATGAAATGCCAGCGGAAACTTCAACTACTGATAATAATATTCACCATTACATCCAAGATAATAACAATCTCGAAGAACATGATTCAGAAGTAGAAGTAGAAGATGCAAATGATGTTGACTACATTCCCATGCCCGAAAAAGAACTTCAAGATAATGGAAACCTAACGGAAACTGCAACAGGACGACCAAAAAAGGAAAGGAAAAGAAAATTTGTAGGACAGACATTTAAGACAAAAAGTTAGCTTCAACACAGCAATAAAAACTATTACACACATTCTGGAAAACCTGTTCATTCGAAACATTTTATTGAGAATAACGAATGTCCATGCAAGAAGAGGTGTTATACACTTTTTTCAGACGATGACAGAAGAAATATTTTTGATGAATTTCATAAACTAGCGAATTATAATTCACAAACTTCGTTCATTGCAGCCAATATCAAAGAAGAAAGCATTGAACGTAAAAGGGTTAAAAATTCCGAGAAACGATCCCATACTAGGTTATACTATTTAAAAAACCAGACTGTGTGCAAAACTTTTTTTGAAAAAACTTTGAGGATTTCTTCTAAGAGAATCAACACTGCTGTATCAAAATTGAGAGAGGGAACCATTAGAGATAGGAGAGGTCAGCAACAGGGGGAAAAAACAAATTGACAGATGCAGTTGTCGAAGCCGTAATAAAACATATTAAAAAATTTCCAACGTACAAGTCCCATTACTGTAGAGCCACAACACAAAGTTTATACTCAGGGTACAATATAACGGAACGGAAGATGTACGAGTTATTTTTGGAGGAAAATCTGAATTTAAAGCTTTCTTTCACTATATTCAAGAAAATCTTTTACGAAAATTTCAATCTGCGGAGAAAGCCATTAGTGGAAGACACATGTAGCGTATGCGATAGATTTAAGGTATCTAAAAGCCAACAAAGTACGAAAGAAGCACATGAGAAGCATCTGCAAGAAGCTGAAACCGCCAGACAAACGTTAAAGGCAGATATGAAAGAAGCGGAAGAAATTCCTGATCTTGAGACAATAACTTACGACATGGAAAAAACTCTACCACTGCCCAATATTCCCACAAACTTAGTTTTTTTATAAAAGGCAACTCTGGTTGTACAATGAAGGTGTCCATTGTGGGAAAAATGGATACTGCTTCATTTGGAAAGAGGGGACAGCTGGGCGAGGGGCCCAGGAAGTTGGATCTGTCCTGAAGAAGTTCATTGAAGATCATCTCAATCCAAACACAAAAACGCTGATAATGTGGTCAGATAGTTGCGGAGGACAGAATCACAATATCAAGATTATTTTAATGATGAGAGCAATTCTCAGAAATAATCAAAACAATGATTCAGATTTTTCGTTTATTGAAAAAGGAATAAAGATGAATCAAAGGATTTATACTAGCAATGATTATATAAACATAATGAAGCATTGCCGACATAAAAAACCTTTGACTGTAACAGAAATGAAGAAAGAATACTTCTTTTCTGTACAAGCAAAAGAACGTGCAGTTGTCAACAGAAAACAAGACCAAAACAAAGAAAAAGTTAATTGGCTTGAAACCAGAGTTATAAAAATAACAAAAGGAGAACCTTTCATTATCTTTTTTACATATACCCATAATAATAATGATGCATTCAAAGAAATTAATATTCAGAAGAATTTGAAAAAAACCCAATCAAATTTCAATACAAATCTAGAATTGCTTTGGCCAGAAGGAAAGGAAATTTCAACAAAAAACTTGTAGATCTTAAGGCGTTGATGCCTTTTATTCCGGCTGATGCAAAACAATTTTATAAAAATTTGAAGGGAACACAATTCGAAGATAACCTGTAGGGATTTTGGCCAGATCTGGACTTCGAAAATGAGTTTGAAGAGGAAACTAACAATGATTAAAAATTTCAATTGGGAATATTGTTGCATTAAACTCAATTGTTGTTCAGTTAAATACTTTTGTTTTAGTTGAAATGAATATTTTATAACAACTGACGTTTCATTTTCATTTTGTAAAACATCTTTCTTAGTGTGAAATGTATTTAAGTTTATTCATTAGAAAGGAACTGAACGACAAAAGTCTCAAAATTAATTAAAAAATCGTACTTTAGGACACTTTTTTTTCAGAAATTAAGTAAATTAAATTATTCACATCATTCATATATAAATGTTGTTATTTGAAAGTAATTAAGTAAGTGTCTGCAATGTTGCAACTTCAGACGGAGTTTTCTCGAAACTACGCAGATGTCGCTAGGGGCCCTTCTGATAAGCATGAGTCAATTATACGTAAGATATAATGTTTCTTGACGTAAGGAAGAAATTCTCTTTTTCTGTTTTTGCTTCAACATAACGCTGTATAACTTTGTTCGATTGCTCTTTGAATCACAGTTTGAGTTAGCGAATAAAATTAAACATAAAGACTTTACAACGATTCTTCGAAGTTGCTAGGCTCAAATAAACGTTTGGATATGTTAAGGAAATAAATATAATTGAATTATACAAATTACTATATTGCAATAAAATTGAATCAAAATTGAAACATATCGGGAGGAGAGAAGTTTCATTATATTTGGTTAGGTATATTTTGTTACGAAAATAAGGTACGCTAAGTTATAGCGGTATAATATTCCATCAACAACCTGAAATTCTTGAATACTAATGTGAAAAAATTATATTGTATCGATTATTCGATTCAAATTAGTATAATATGTTTCTCATGAAATTTCTCTCTGTTATTATGATAATTCGTCGTAGAACTGAAAATATCTGTTAATAATATCTTCATTACCTATAAGTAATTGAAGTAAATAGCCCAAAACAAAAATTAACATATCCATAGACAAAACGATTTGAAAATAACATTTAATACTTATTTAATATCAAGGTGTAAATAATCTAGTAAAGGGAACTAATATTCTATATTATAATATGATGTTCTCAAGGGTACTGAACAAAATTTGTGATCTGGCAACAGTAAGGGACTTCCAAAGCGAAATCATGGCCGCATGCACTTGTAGATTACTTATTGCGAATCTTTGCGGCAGGTTTGTAGCTCTGGCTTAGTTACTTTACTGGTTATTGCTCAAATCAGCGAAAAAGTTTTATAGACTTACCCATTCGATTAGTATTTTGTCATTTACTACACGTGCAACTTATAACGTAGGGATAAAAGAAGTGATCAAGTGAATATAGCGAATAGAAAGCGTAATTACCTACTTATGTGCATTATTTACGATGACACCAACAAATGGTTGAAATCATTATATAAATAGATCTTATAGATTCAAGTATATCACTTCGAGTAAAATTCAGAAAGCAAATAAAAAATTTTACTTTATATATATTAATAATTATATATAGCATTAATTCATTTGTTATTGAGTGTTTGGATATCAGTTTCCTAATATTTATAACTCTTTTCAGAGTTCGAGTTACATGTTGCTGTGATGTTATAAGGTGAGGTAGATATAGATTTCATTTTATTCTACAATGCTGAAATTGAACATGCCTAAAGTATCTAGAAAGAATTACCATATTGCAAAATTAACATCTGATGTTATTTCGCAGACATAGTAAGAATTGCTGATAACAATAATGTGATACATGATTCTGCTATAGTCCTACAACAATCTCAAAATTTCGATGATTTAAAAACAGATGGAAATAATTAGCATTTGAATAATTCAGATTTAGAAAATAACATTTCTTGCATGCATCAGAGTATTCATTATTATTCATTGAAAGCAAACAATGGAAAGCTACAGAATTCCGACAATTCTTGCTTTACACAGGGCCTGTTGTCTTGAAACATAGAATACCATCTGATAAATACCTCAATTTCCTTACTTTGCATGCAGCAATTTCAATCCTGTCAAACCCAGATGATACTTTAAGTGATTTCTCCGAATACGCAGATATTTTGTTGAAGTACTTTGTTCCAACATTCCAAATAATTTATGGGCACGAGAATTGTTCGCATAATATTCATGGCTTACTTCATATCTATGAGAACTATAAAGACCTCTTGATAATTTTTCAGCTTTTCCTTTTGAAAATTATATGCAAGCATTATTGGGACTGCTTCGCAAGCATAATAAACCATTAGCTCAGATTGTCCTTCGCAAATCGGAATTGAAAAGCTTCTCAACCCATGATACATTTGTTTGTGTTGATAATAATTAACATAGTTTACTGGTTGATCATTCTAGTGGACCTCTGCTCGAAATTTGGCATTGTACCCAATATAAAAAATTGACTTATAAAAACTTCATGTTAACTGTTGTTAGCACATTCCGTGCATGTGCTTGTCCTAAGCTACCGAAGATCCACCGACCGTCGACATCAGTAATAAACCGGTCCAATGGAAATAAAGCAAGAACCGACCTGGCATTCCAATGTGAAATATTAAAGGTCGCCATAAATGGTTGTGTCAGCTGGATGGAGTAAATCTCGATAGCGAGTGAAACGGCCTCGACCACACGGTGTCCTGTAGTCGCCACCGATCCGTGTCCTGCCCAGGGTCAAGATCAGAAGATATTTTGGTTTTGTTATTTAAGTTAGTTTTGTAATTTTCTATAATAAGACCATTATGAACACAAGCCAGTTAAATCGTATAGTTACCGCGCAGTAGAACCGAGTCTTCCTGAACCTGACCGACCGACTCATTTATAACGAGCGGAACTACCGCAGTAGTCAGTCGTGTCGCCGTGCAGCAGTGACCAGTCCGAATACTACCGTAAGTGCAGTGATGAAAGGTGGAGGGGGAGTACCGTCGCCAAAGGATAGTGCCGGGCCGAGACAGTGTTTTGTAAGTGTTGTGAGTACGCCGTGGCGAGAGCCCTCAGAATACAGGGTGCGTGGTAACTGTCTTAAATCAACGTTGCCACGTTGCGCTGGGATTCGGCGGTGATCGTAAGGCCACAGCGGATTTGTCGACGGGTGTTGTTTCCTCTGGAATCGGCGGCCTATTTTGAGGACCGTATTTTCCTGAGACACCTCCAGCCGGCGACAAGTCACTGCGGGGTCGGCGATCCGCGAGTGCACCGTAACGAGAATCTCCGGAATACAGAAGTCCTGTGAGATTTACGTGACATACCTGCACAGAGTGCTTATTGCCACGGCCCCCAAGGGCGCGGGATTGAGATACGCTCAATCAGCGCATGGAGCCGAGGCTCCACTACCAGTAATTGCGTCGGCTCACAAGACCTAGCACCTCACTGGTTGGAGGGAGGCACTATCTAACCTCTACCAACTCTGCAGATTGGTTCCCGAGTTGAGGCTGCAACTCACACGTCAGGTTTTCACACCCTAGCCTATCATTCAGGCTTTCAACCATTACCCCCACGAGTCCTATACCAATTGGGGTGGGCAGAGGGATTTCACCTCCGCGGGCTGTCCACCCCCCCGTGGTACCAGCTATAGAGTCGCTGGTTGGACATGCTTCGGGAACGCATTCCCTTCCATTATGAAATCTTGTAAATCTCGGTAATGGTCAGCCAGCTAAGGTACGTGGGTTCGCCATACCCAACAGCTCCTGCCGGAATCAAAGCGGCTGGATAGCGCGTCCACTCCCCCGCCGCCAGGAGTGAAAGCCTCATCCATACGGATCTTTGACCGGCGGTGACTGCCCTGCGGCACACACCTCACATACTACACAACATCCATTATTCTTACACGCCTTCTCTGGAAGATAATTCCAGAGAACTCACACATCAAATCATACCTCCTTACATCCGCAATCAACTCACTCAGATTCCTCTCGTTCATCAAACCATTCTCACCAAATACTGTCACTCTTACCTCCTCATACTCTACACAGTCAAACAACAGATGCTTCCAGCTTTCCACCTCGCTCCAGAAACACCTGTCACTCTCACTCATGCCACGGACGAACAAATACTCATTCATACTCCCATGACCCGTCAGCAGGTATCCCAGATACAGAGGTGGGTCAAACCATTCATTATCACCAGCAAAGGTCACCCTCGGAATGAACCTATAGGTGACCCTCCAGTACCACTTTCATTCCAACGATTCTGCCATTCCTCCACTAACATCCCTCTCAGTCTTTCCATACAGACCCGCCTTCATTCTCTGACATCCCCGGCATTCACTCTATCAAACTGACACACATCCATACCAGCTCTCAGCTTGTACCGGACGGCACATTCCACAGCCAGCAGGTCCAAGGGCAAAACTCCCATAATGACCTGCATGGCCTCCGTGGAAACCGTCCGACATACTCTCACACACGCATACATAGCAACTCTCTGACATCTACCAAGCATTATACGAGCAAAGTCATACCTCAGACATCCATACCATACACAAGCACAATACATAACACATGACTCAATCATACCCCTGAAAATCACTCTCACTGTCTTCTTACGAAGCCCCCATTCTTTCCTTAACACTCTACACAAACATCCCATCACTCTTACAATCTTACCTCTCAAATCATCAAGATGCAAACCAAATCTCATTCTTTCCTGAACTCTCACTCCCAAATACTTCACATCACGAACTCTTCTTAACATTTTACCATTCACTCTTACATTGGGCGGCCTGTTCCCAGACAAAGACCCCTTCAGCAACATATACACAGTCTTACTCTCCGAAACACTCACTCCAGCTCTGACAGCCCACTCACTCACCAGATTCATACAAGCCGTTCCCTCGATTTCGAGAGTACGACGGCTGTTCCCTCTCACCAAGAGCAGCAGGTCGTCCGCGTACGCCACGATCTCGCAACCATGACGCCGCAGACTGACCAGCAGCTTATTCACACACATATTTCACAGGACCGGGCCCGAAATGGAGCCCTGCGGGCAGCCTCTCTCAACCACCTTACACACACTATCATTCACACCTCTGACACATGCCCTTCTATCATTAAAAAAGCTCGCCCACAGAGCCATTTCACCACATCCTTGCCCGGCCAACCCACTCATAATCTCCATCCATTTCAAGTAATCAAACGCTCCCTTAAAATCGACAAAAACACCCAATACATACTTATCAACACTCGCGTCCACAATGCTCAGAACCTTCATCCAAGCATCCTCCGTGGACCTGCCCTTCCGGAAACCATACTGACACTCAGACATGCTCATCAACTTACTCTCCAGTCTATTCATCATCATACGCTCCATCACCTTGCCCATCACAGGCAGGAGACAGATCGGTCGATAAGAGCTCGGGTCCGACCTGACCCTGTCCTGAGACTCCAGCAAGATGACCACATCCGCTCTCTTCCATGCCGCAGGAAACACCCTTTCTCTCACAAAAGCATTATACAAACATTTCATATACTCAGGTACAACACTTCAAACAGATCGCACCATTTCCGTGCATATGCCATCCAAACCAGGTGCTTTCCCACCCTTCAGTCTTCCCACAGCCTCGCCTATCTCATCTGCACTGAACTCGTCCGTCATCATTTCTAACCATTCCCTCCTGTACTCATATTCCCTTTCCTCCACTGGGAAGAAATGATTCATCAATACCCTAACACTGTCACTCCAGGTCTGCGTCTCTCTACCATCCATCTTCATTACACACACATCATTCCTCACTCCCTTCTTCATACAGAACCTGAAAACCTCACCCTAGGGGTTGTCATTCCCTTTTTCCCATACAAACTTCCTCCAATTATCCTCCTTACATGCTCTCATCTCACTCTTATACAATTTCACTAACCGGAGATATTCACCCTTGGCCGCAGCCACACTCTCATTCCTCTTCCTAACTCTCTGATAACGTTCACGCGCCTTTCTCACATCCCTCTTTCTAGCCTCCAACTCATTACTCCACCATGCATTCTTACACCTCTTATTCGACTTCCGCTTCAACACTATGTTGTTAGCTTCAGTCACCCAGTCGTTCAACTTGCCAGCCATCTGCTCAGCAGTTAGGCTGGCGAAGTTATCCATACCATACTCTCCGATTATCATCCCAAGCACATCACCATACCATTCCCAATCAACATTTCTCACACTCCATCTGTTCACAGGTTCCGCAGAAGCAACAGCATCCTCAACTCCAAGTTCGATCAGTATCACGTTGTGGTCACTAACTCCCCAATCATTCTTAACGCTCCAACCAACAACAAACATACTCATAGCCTCATTCATCAAAGTCACATCTATATCAGACTCACCCATAGGACCACTAAACGTAAACCAATCACTCGGTTCATTACACACACGCAGCCCTTGCTCATTTACCATCTCTTCCAATAGCACCCCTCTCTCAACCTTATTTTCTCCCTTACTACACCACAAGGGAGAAACCGCATTCGCATCAAGATCAAAAATCTCCAACACACCCTGCATGTAACCCAGAAATGGCACAATACTCACACCAAACCTACAATACACAGAAACAACAAAGAACTCAAGAACACCACACTTAATCCATACGCATACACCCAGTTCATTCGTTAGGTCGACGACCGGCACAACGTCACATCTACCATCTACGACGATCGCCGCGCCCGCCAACCCACCATAAACTCGCATGTCACTTGGCATACCAAGAACAACACCATCCCTCACATACGGTTCCTGCAACATGGCAACCATGACATTCTCACTCATCATTCTCACCCCTAGATCATACATTACTGCAGCTGAACGCTGACAGTTCAGCTGCAGAACCCTAATATGCCTTTCAGCAGCCATACCTATCATGCACCCTCTGCCACGCTCTCACATACTCCGGACAACGCTCGCTATTTGTAGCGTGTGCCCCTTCCAATCCCTTCTCCACACATACTCAACACTTTTCCCTACCCTTACACTCGTTCCTCTTATGCCCGTCCTCACCACATTTACCACACACAATCACTTTAGCCTTGCATTTCCTAGCCATATGGCCCACTCTTTGGCTCCGGTACCTCCAAGATCACGTTGCCCCTCTCACTCGTTCTCCCACTTCTTCTTATTACCCGCACTTCCCTAACACACTTATCCTCAGTCATAATGCCAGACACATTTCGAACATACATCTGCCTGACAATGTCGCCAGGCGGTACGTCGAACACAAGCACTCTACAGCCTCTCTTCTTTGGCCTTTCCACACTCATACCCATACTCTTAAATTTCTGACACTTCAACAACATATCTCTCTCCCTCTCACTCCTTGTCTCAATTACGATGCCACCCTCTTTCCTGCACTTTCTCACCGCAGTCACACGAACGTCCATGGCCGGCGCAACCTCACTCATTACCCTCTTACGCACTTCGTCACTCTTACTCTTCCCGCTATCATCCCTGACCACTAGAGCATAGCTTTGGGGCCTCGCTCTAGCGGCCTGCACCGACACACCAGGATTGACCATCTGCACGACTCCACTCACTCCAGGCTTAGAAACAGTCGTTCTCGATTCTGCACTAACCTCACTCACACCAACTCACACAGCACCAGACATTAACTTCTTTTCCCACTTACACTTCTCACTCAGAATTCCCTTCAACCTAGCCAATCTCCGGAATACAGTACAGGGTGGTAACTGTTTTAAATCAACGCTGCCACGTTGTGCTGAGATTCTGGGATTATCGTATAATCAACGACCGTACTTTCCCGAACCACCATCAGTCGACGGTAAGGCACCAGAAGGACCGATGATCCGTTGACTGGCGATCCGCGAGTGCACCGTAACGAGAACTTCCGGAATACAGTACAGATTGGTAACTGTTTTGAATCAACGTTGCCGCGTTGTGCTGAGATTCTGGGATTATCGTATAACCAACGGGGGTCTGCCGCCGATTGTTGTTCGCTCCGGAAAAACGGCCTGTTTTAAATCAACGACCGTACTTTCCCGAACCACCATCAGTCGACGGTAAGGCACCAGGAGGACCAATGATCCGTTGACCGACGATCCGCGAGTGCACCGTAACGAAAACTTCCGAAATACAGTACAGAGTGGTAACTGTTTTGAATCAACGTTGCCACGTTGTGATGAGATTTTGGGATTATCGTATAACCACCGGGGGTCTACCGCCGATTGTTGTTGGCTCCGGAATAACGGCCTGTTTTAAATCAATGACCGTACTTTCCCGAAACACCATCAGTCGACGGTAAGGCACCAGGAGGTTTCGTTCCGTTTCGATCAACAACCGCGCCGTTTATGCCCTGCTCCGAAGTCCAAAATCATAGGTGCTGTCCCCTCCATCCTGCATCACTCATCATTTGGTTTGCATTAATTTTCGTATTTATCATTGATTTAGTTGCATTATACCGTACTAGCCTGTAGCTTTCATCTCTTAGCTTGTTCTTAACCATGCATTATTTTATCCGCTGCTTCACTGTTAATCGACTCGCCGCTTGATCCGTACCCGCAAAACAGTAGTAACCGTCTTACCATATCCGTATGCTGTTACCCGAATTAAATCACCGCCTCCTTCTTGCATTTCTCATCGATATATCACCGTAGATAGAAGTAACATGTAAATAGTGTAAATAGATGTATATAGCTAACCAGTAGTATGATTCCTCTAGAGTTTTATTTGAGTTTATTAATAAGACACAGAGGCGTGACCCCTGGAATCACCTGGAAATTTGGGGAAAAGATAGTGGGTGGGCTTTTCATTCTATAAATGGTATCAAAAGCAACATCAACAAATACGAAATTGCTCAAGGGGGATCTTCCTATATCAGATAACCTGAAAAAAACGCGCAGAAGAAAGAATGCATAAATATAAAAAATTATGATGATCTCTGCTTCATGTGGAGCATTATTGCAGGCATGTAACCTGATATTGAAAGCAGCAGTAGAACATCATCGTACCCACACCCATCGACCGTATTTTTATACGATAATATAGAATTCCCCATCAAAATTGAAGACATTCCCTAATTCGAAAAACTGAATAATTTATCTGTAAAAATTTACGGTTTGGAATTAAAAAAGTCCTATAACGTCATTTCCTGGCGCGTTTGTGATAATGTAATAAATGGTAGATAGGCACTTCAATATATTTTTGCTGAAAAATAAATACTATTCTGAAACAACTGATAGAGATAGAAAAGGATGATTCGTCTGAGATAAAATACGACTATGTTCTGATAAAAAAATTGTCTCGGCTTGCTTGGTCACAACTGAGTAAACATTAAACGAAAACATACATTTGCTGACGGTGTTTCAATTCTTTCTCAACCGGCTCGAAGATCATAGTGAGTTGTGCAAGCAACACAAAGCTTGCCGTATCAACTTCCCAGGTGAATCACATGTCTCCTTCAAAAATCACGTTAACAAAAAAAAGCCCCAGTGCAGGTCTGTACATAAAATGCTCATACGATCCTTCACTTTCCTTCTATGACAGTTATACCGGAACGGACGCTATCTCATGGTTTTCCATGACGTAGCTGGCGATTTAAATTCTAGAAACAAGCATGTAGAGCCAAAAGATCAATTGGTGCAGGGGACTCCTACTGTCATATCTGTGATAGCTTCAAATCCAAAGATAAAATAATGTTGGATCATGATCACTTCAACGGATGTATCAAAGGTTATGCGCATAACGTGTGTAATTTGAATTATAAAACATTATATGTCATCCCCGTAGTTTTCCACAATCTATCAAACTACGACAGTCATTTCATCATGAGACTTGGCGAAAGGTAAAAATTTCTCTGTATTACCCTCAAACAAGGAAAAATAAATCAGCTTCAACAAGTACGATACCGAGACGAGAATAAAATTTCGTTTTATGGATAGCTTCAGATTTATGGGTACATCTTTGGAAAAATTAGCTTCATATTTACGTCCTGATCAATTCGTTAATACACATGAGAATTTTCTAAATTTGAATGAGGAATATGTGAAACTCCTCACTAGGAACGTATTGTTTTCATATGATTATATAGATTCTGTAGAAAAATATTCAAATGTCAATAGAGTTTAATTTCCAGTGAAATTGATACCATACCAAATTTGATTAATTCAAGAAATTATAAGGAGATAGTTCTCATTAATATAGTGTAATCTCTAGAAAATTTGAAACTTGGTCAATATTAATTGATATACAACATAATAACATAGTTGAATATATTTTAAGATATATAATGAATTAAAAGCATACACGAAGAATGTTCTGGAATCAAAACCAGCAAAGCTTTTGATAAGGAAGTGAATCACATTTCCGCAATCAGTTCATATTTCACTATTGAATAGTAAACATCGTTTGGTTGTATTGGAAATTCAATTTTTTAGTTAGCCATTGTTATCCCAGCAAACATGAATAGACGTGAACGACGGCTTTGTGACGGCATCGAAATTCTAGCTATGGCCCTCCATCTTCACCAAATCGGTTAAGAATTGTTTGTTCTATAGGTGTCCACATTTGAAGGCCATATAGTATCGCAACTACAAATAAACCGCTGTTTCTTACGGAAATGTCGACCTTGCGCTAGTCCATCGATATCTCAAACACAGGTGACTAGATATCATTTGCTTATGTGTTGTTATGCTAATTATTTCACAGTTTTAGTTTCACACTGTCAGTTGTCAGAAGGAAAGTAATATTCGCGGCTATCGCGGAAAGGGTTGTTATATTTTGTTAGTTTACTTGTGCCTACGACTTGATTGCCTTGTGTTTCACAACAGTAAAAATGGAAAAAAGGAGTAAGTAAAAACATAATCATTCTCAAGCACCAGACATCTTCAGTCTGTAGAAGCAAGTACAGTTCAATTACACATTCTTTGGGAATGCTAATTCAGTATGATTTTCAGTGATTGTGGTCCTGTGAAACGAAAAAGTAGGCATCAAATCAACCGTTTGTCTAAGAAGACTGCCATTAGTATTGTATCTACGGTAGAAAGAAAACAAACGATGTACACTATGACTACTAACGTAGATGAACCTCCTTGCCCAAATTCAAGCTCATTTGAACCTAACATTTGTTCTGACAATATATATATATATATATATATATATATATATATATATATATATATATATATATATATATATATGTGTGTGTGTGTGTGTGTGTTTGTGGGTCTCAGACCAAACTACCCATTTCGAACGATCATCTTTTTATTTAAAATCGCTCGTTACGCTACTGAGTCTGGAAGAGGGGCAGGGACTTGTCTGTAAATTAATAATATGGTTTGCTAAAAAAATGTGAATATGTGAGTAATTATGGGAGTAATAAACTGAATTGACCTCGATTCCTTTGTATTCCCGATCGTATGAGTCGGGAAGACGTGCAGGAACTTGTCTGAAAAATGGAATCTCGGAGTCGGAGGAATAATTTATGCAAGTGTGCTAAGGTATGATATGAAACCCTCTATATTTTTTTATTTGAAAATTAATTATTCTGGTTTCTCCCGATGTCTAAAAAAAATTTAATGATTCTGGATTCTCACGGTACAGGTGAGCTGATCCTGTTAGGTGAATTTGGCTATATAAAGCTTGGCTGGAGTATAATCTTCCATTGTATCCTACTGAAAGTTTATCGCAATCAGCCGCAGCCATGTTTTCAAAGTTGGACGTTCATTCCCAATCTAGAGAATTTATTCTCTGTTCAAATTTGGAAATCAATAAAAAGTTCAAAGTGTTATATTTAAGCAGAATAACTACAAAATATGGAGAAAATATATCTTGTACAACTCAAGATTTTACAATTATTTTACCTCAGAGATTCGCAACAATACTAACCGATCAAGAACTTAGTTGAGTGTGGTGCAAGAAAGAACTAGTTGCTGGCGTAAGAAATTTCAAACGTTAAAGATGCAAATAGCAATTTATGAACTCATACAAAAGTTTGATTAAACACAATTTTTTCAAAAGAAAAAAAATTATGAAAGAGAAAAAATTTTAAATTCAATGATAATATTAAATTTCATATTATTTATTCGTGGAAATATGCTTACTGCGATTCTCGAAAGGGTTTATGAGAGCAATAAGGACACGATTTCACGATTTTATGACATCGAAAATTCCGATTTTTGATCTCTGTGATACACTAATCAACTTAGGCTAAGTACATTATATCAATATTCTATGGAAAAAAATTCCTAAGGATATCGAGAGCGAGCATGGTGACTTAAGAATTCCAACACATGTCCACTCTGCTGATAATGAATGTAATGGTTATGATGATAATGACTCTGAACTTGAAAAATATTTTTAAATTATATGTTAATTGTAGTATATGAATAAAAAACTTTATTGCATATAAACATGTGTTTTATTTTTCAATTGAAAGAGTGAATAAACACTTTATTTCCCCTCTTCCTTAAAACTTTTTCAACCAGAAGAATGCCGGAGTGCTTTACATGTTGTCGTTCCATTTCATAAAATCCACCCTCTATGTCTTCGCCATTCTCATCTTGTAGCAAATTTGTAACGGGATTAGAAGTGAATTTTACTTTCCTCACGGAAAATATCTCATTTGTCGAATTTGGTGTATACGACTTATCTAAATCTTTGCGATATTTACCTATTCGCACATGATCGCCAACTTTAAATTTTGTATTCAAATTAGCTATGTTGTTGCGGTTGTACACGGTATTCAATAATTTTTTTTCAGTGTTCCTATAATTTGAACCAGTTTCATACCTATAGTAGAATGTATTGTATTATTGAATCGATTTAATATATCCTCTAATTAATTCAGCCATTCATAGGAACCTTGTGAACGGAACATTTTCCACAGCATGTTCTTGAGGGTTCGCTTCAACCTTTTCAAAATTGAAGCTTTTTTTGTGCTGTACACGCTATAGTGATTAATATCGAATTTTTCCATTACTTCAGCGAAATGTTTGTTATAGAATTCTTTGCCCATATCCGATTGCAAATTCTTCTGAGACTTTTTCATTTTATTCAATATATCAATCATAGCATTTGCAACATCGCATCCTGATTCTGTTTTTAGGGGTGCAGCCGAAGCTTTTTTCGAGAAACAATTGATGGCTACCAGATTATATTCGTTGCCCTTATTTTCTCTGGAATAAGGAATCATCTCAACTAGATCGATTTGAACGAGGTCATTGATTCCTTTCAATATAACTTCACGTCTTGGAAAGTTTATTCTAGCCGGTTTATGCAATTCATTAACATTATTTTTTTTATATTTCGCGCTCTTTTATTACAAGTTTTCTTCGTCTCCTCTTCATCACTGAGAAAATTAAAACTATATACTACTGTAAATTATGCGAATAGCCGGTTTTAATATGCCTTTATCTGAACCGTTAAACGTAAATGGACTTTCGATAACTATTTCTGCCTAAAAATGTTTACCAGTTAGTCTATAGAAAGATATCTTGTCCTCTTTTTTCAATGAAACATTTATTACTTCTTTGCCGTTATACTTCCCATTGTTCATTCTAGTGAATAAATTACTAGGATTATTGTGAATCACTCGGATAGTTCCTGTTTCGAGGGGAAATACCCAATACAGTTCAGATTGAAATCATTCATAATAATTCGAAGTTTGATCAACGGTGCCAGATTCAAAAATTATTAAAAATTTGTATGTGTATCTGCCGAGAATATCTAAAATGTGTTTATATTTCGAGTAATCATACTCTTCATTATAATCTTAAACATCTTCATAATATGAATTTATATGATGACCAAATTTATCAGTGCTCATTTTTTTCTGTTTTTAAATTCCATTCGTCAACTCCAGCTTTACGCAACTCTTCAATTATGGAAATGATCTCGTTACTTAGACTTGTATTGCCCGCAGCTTGCGAAAAAACTAACATGTATCATTTGTTTATTTTTGTAACCGTTTTTTTAATTTTTTTTCGAAATAAATTTTGATTATACGCATGCGTTTCCGTCCTAAAATGTTCTGAATTTCTGTTTTCGATCAAAATGTTTCAGCTATGTGACGTTTGATTCCAAAACTTTTATTACTATTTTTTTTCAAGTGGCAACATGGTGGCTCTTCGGGTTAGAAAAAAAAGATCATCCTGTTACGATTAATTTGATACCGCACTCTAGGTATTAGGTTGAAAAAAACTTTCGATAAAAAACTGAAATCCCATAACGTTAGAACTTTCTTTAAATGAAGAATCCCATTGAGATTAAAATAACACCTTAAATCATCGAGTAGCCTGATCGGCGTCACCCGGCACTATTTTCGAAGTCTTATGCAGCTAACATGTTGAAGAAACATAAATTTCATCAACTGCACCAGCACCTGTATCAAAACGATAATGCAAGGAGGCCTGAATATTGCAATTGGTTCCTTGAAAAATGTTTGGAGGATGACACATTTCCATATAAAATTTTGTATACTGACGGAAGCCGTTTCACTAATTTGGGACATTCCAACAGAAATAATAAGCGATATTGGTCCAATGGAAATTTACATTTGATGGAGGAAGAAAATTTCCAAAAACGGTTTGGTTTCAATTGTATGTTCGGAATTTTGAGGGACAATTTTTGGCCCTATTATTTTTGACGGTGTCCTGACAGGGGCTAGATATGTAAGTTTCCTCACGCAGTAAATTGAGCATTTCTTGGACGAAGTTCCACTAATAAATCGAGTTGGATTATATTATCAACAAGATGGTGCCCCTCCGTACAACCTGAGGGCAGTTACGGAATATCTACATGAAACATAAAATAATCAAAGAGCAAGAATGAGACATGCACATGCTTTCACGAATCCTATAAATTATAAGCCTTCCAAGATGGCTCATAGTTTATTGAAGAATGTTCAAAAATTAACACCTTCTAATCAGGCTTTCCTTTCTTCCCTTGGTTCAAAAGTAATGAACCAAATTAAAAATTAATAAATTTATCAAATTTATAAATCAAAAAATTGTTTGCCAGAGCTATAATAAATATTCGATTGATGTTCAACAATATTGTATTGTTTCGTAGAATCAAGTGTGATTGTAGTAGCAATTAAACAAATGCACATAGATGATGGATATATTAGACATAAACGAAAAAACTGTGTTTCATGATGCCATTACAAATGCTGAGAAACATTCACATCTACCATTCGCAGCCAGCTCACTCAATAATAATGAGAAACGAATCCCAATTCAACAGCAAGGTGCATACACACATCCATGGAATAGTTCAATATACATTGAGGGTAAACTGACTGCGATAATACAATATCGAAAACGGTGAAATCTGTAAATAATGGAATTATGCTATTGTTTGATGAGATCAGATTCATGTTTGTGGTATGGTGATTTCTAGGGTGAGAAATCCTGCGGTAGCAACCCCAATGGGCTATTGAAACCAGCACTCAGATTGAACAACTGCGATTTATAATTTTCGGGTTCAAAACTGGACTGAAAAATGAAATAACAGCTTTATTATTAAATCCACTTCAATCATAATAATTTGACGAATCTTAAAGTCTATTCAAACTCTGAAATGTTTCCATATGATCATTTTAATCTAAACTTTAAAAATAACCAATTTGCCGTCCTGTGCTAAATGTATGCTAATTTTCAAGAATCGTATTACAGTCGTGAAAACCAACCCCTGTTGTCTCCTCATAAATTCAGAGATATCGCATGTTCAGCAGTTATCGATTGTTCGCGACAGAATGAGGTACTGAAATCTGGTAGTGTCGATATCCGGCTTGAATTTGAGAAGTCTGAATATATTCCTGCAGAAACGTCAGCTTTCTGTCTGATTTTGCACGATAAATTAGTCAAATATAATCCACTTACTATTCGTATTGTGCAATGATCAAATATGTTTATCGTCGATATTCAAGGTTTTCAATATAGAAAAGGCGAGTTTATATGTAAGGAAATTGCAGTTTTACAAAATTTTACATTTTCGCACAAAAACCTAAACATTCCGATTGATTATTCGCACCTTGAAAATAGGGAGAAAGCTCAAGCAATTTGGCTCACTAAAAATGTACACGGATTAAAATGGAGCGATGTTGGAACAATTGATCACGCAGAAATAGCACAATTTTTAAACGAGTTAACAACGGGCTGCGACGGCTACATAATGGTAAAGGGTTTGCAAAAAAAAATTGGGTTGAAAAGTATGTATCTGAGAAGTATGAAGTTATTGACGTGGAATAAACTGTCCACGTTTGAGTTCTCTACTAAATAACGAATCTTTTCATTCATTGCAATCAACATTCGTTCAATTTACTACGTTGTTCGAAAAACAACGTATTCCAATTAGGAATGCGATATTTCAACAAATATTTAAAAAAAAACTGTGAATAGCACTTTGCACACCGCACTTCTCTCCACCAGAAACCAGTTCCCCCTCGTAACCATCCAGTCTTCAAAACATATAAAATATAGAACGCTTACGCTACAATATTAGTACACCTCGAATACATCGAAAAAAATGTTTGACAGAATAACCAACGAGTTTATCAGCTCCTCGATTTTCGAGGAGCAACTTGATTTCATTAAAGATGAAATTGATCATGCAGTGGAGAACTTGAGATACCTGAAAACAATAGTGATCAAAATGATGCAGCAACATCAGCAGCGCCAACAATTTTCCAGCCCCAGCCAAATTCCAATAGAATTGACAACGTCCCACAGACCATCAGAAGGGTGTGAAATCAATCAGCTAATTACGATGGATTTTGAGGAGGATGGAGTGTCTCAACCGCACCAATCAATAACAGAACCCTAATGCATATGTAAAATATGCACTATATTGATAGTCTCCGAAATCGCCAACGGCTGAATCTCAAGAAGGTGAATACCTCCCTACTCACCATTCATGTGAAAAAATATGGACCGTTTACGATAGTGATGGTTATGAGGTTGACGAAGAAGAAGAAGAAAAAGTTTCTTCTTTAGATGAATAAAAGTTGTAAATATAAATATTTAAAAAAAATTTTTTTGAATAAAATAGTATAAACACATATATTTCTTTCATTTCAAATTTTATAATAGAGTGAGATGAATTACATAAGTGATTGTAGCAGAACAAGAGTTTCTTCATAATCCGTTAATTTTATTGGGGGCCAAAGTCCACAGCATAGTCCTCAAGTCCATCCTAATTGAGCATTTTTATCTTCTTCTCCAAGTTTTATATTTTTCTCGATCAATTGAGCAATTTTATGTGAATATAATTCGATGTGGAAAGAAATGTATGGGGTTAGTGCAATTTTCCAATTACTTCAATTATTGCAGTCAAGATTTCATAGTTTGCATGATAACCTGTCTCACAAATACTCAGATCTATGACAAAGTCAATTTTTTTTTAATTTTTTCGTATATTTACGGTGTTGAATTGGGTACTTAGATCGTATTGTTTCTCACCATTCAAGTTGTTCGATAACAAATCGTATAAATAGAGTTTGTATTGCTTATTCACAAACAATTCATTATCCTCAAGAAAATTATCAATTTCGTTCAAATTCTTTATTTTAATTTTTTTAATTTTACAAATTTCAAGGAATAACTACATATTTATCGAATTCGAGTTTTTTTTTAGAAAAATTGAGTGAATTAATTGAGTGTTGATATTTATTCCGGAATCTTCTTCTAATTCGGAAATCCGTTGAAAATAGTAGGTCCTTAGTGGAAATTTCTTTGACTACTAAGCAGAGCCGATAGATTTTCAATTAATACAAAATGATATAAATTACGCTTTTCATTAAAATCATAATCAACATTATCATAGTCAACATCCATGTTTTCCACTTTTACTTCATTGTCAATTGATAGCATTAAAAGATTAATTGGTTCAATTTCAGTATTATTATGTTTACTCTGCATAACCGGATAAATTTTTTTCCATTTATGAATATATACATTGATTGATGAATTATTCATAATTTAAAATTTGGAAATGTCTTTGAGCTTGATTCGAAATTTAATTCAATTAAACTTCAAAACATTCTTAAAATGGGAATACATTTTTTTTACGATGTTTATGTTTTTTATCTGTTGGATATAATGCCGCAACTTCTTCTGTAGCTTATACTGTCCACTGCTGAACAAAAGCCTCTCTCAAATGCTTCCATTTCCCCCGT
The DNA here is from genome assembly GCA_030704885.1 of Cynegetis impunctata. Classification (NCBI taxonomy): domain Eukaryota; kingdom Metazoa; phylum Arthropoda; class Insecta; order Coleoptera; family Coccinellidae; genus Cynegetis; species Cynegetis impunctata. Next base: position 57,200 of record JARQZK010003618.1, read on the forward strand.
TCTTGTGCAACCAATATCCAGTTTCCGGCTGTTCTTCTCATATCATCGCTCCAGCGGGTAGGTGGTCGTCCTCTGTTACGATATGCGTCCTGTCTTGGACGCCATTCTGCTATCTTCTTTATCCATCGATTGTCCGTCATTCTGGCAACATGCCCCGCCCAGTTCCACTTTAAATGTAAGATAGTCTCGACAGCATCTCGTGTCTTCGTTCTAAGTCTTATAGTTGTATTTGGGACTCTGTCTCGAAGGGTGATTCCCAGCATCGATCTTTCCATCCTGCGTTGCATCACTTGTATTTTCGTAATGTTTTTTCTTGTAAGTGTTAGTGTTTCTGCACCATATGTCAACACAGGAAGGACGCATTGGTTGAACACCTTCCTCTTCAAGCATATTGGGAGATTGGACCGAAACACTGATTTTAGTTTTCCAAATGCTGCCCAAGTCAGACCTATTCTTCGCTGGATTTCGCGTGTCTGATTGTCCCGTTCGATGCTGATTTCATGTCCTAGGTATTTGTATGAATATGTCTGTTCTATATTTCTGTTGTTAATTTTTTAGAGAATTGCTTAGAACAAGGTTCGTCATAATATTGTGTCTTTGACAGATTTATTTTCAAGGCCTACCTTTTCTGCGGCTATATGTAACTTTTGTAACATTGTTTGAGCCTTAGCCGTGTTGCCTGTTATTAAGACGATGTCGTCGGCGAAGCAAAGGTGGCTTTAGATTTTCTCCATCCGATGTTAATTCCCATGTTGTTCCAACTTATTTTTGTTTAGCACACTTTGCAGCAGAGTAACGAATAGTTTAGGAGAAAGCGCGTCACCCTGTCTCAGACCCCTTTCAATTTTGAACTTGTTGGTATGTTGATTGTTGTTTATCTTTACGTATGCTGTGGATGTGGTATATATGTATTTAATAGCTGAGGAGTAACGGTAGTCAATTCGGCATTCTGCAAGTGCTTCTAGCAGTTTCTGATGGTCCACTGTATCAAAGGCCTTTTTGAAGTCTATAAAAACCAACATAAGCGGTTTGTTGTACTCTATACACTTCTCAATTATTAGTTTCATTGTGAGCAAGTGATCGTTGGTACCGTATTTTGTTCTAAAACCCGCTTGCTCTCTTGAAAGAAAGAACTCTAGTTTGTTTGTTAGACGTGTTGTTATAATCTTTGTGTAGAGCTTATAGATGTGACTTAGAAGACTTATTGGCCGGAGTTTTCAAGGTTCGTGTTATCTCCTTTCTTGTGTATGATGATGATTTGTGCACTTTCCCATTGCGATGGCATTGTTCCTTCGGAGAGGCATTTATTAAATAAGGTTTTAAGGGCATGCCGCAACTACTGACCATAAAAAACAAAAAGAATCATGGTTTTGAATATTTAAAATACATCGGGAGAAACCAGAATTATCAATTTTCAAACAAAAAATATAGTCGTTTCCATACCATACTTTAGCGCACCTGCATTAATTATTTCTCCGACTCCGAGAATTTATTTTTCAGACAGGTTCCTGCACGTCTGCACGTCTTCCCGACTCATACTATCGGGAATATAAAGGAATCGAGGTCAGTTCAGTTTATTACTTCCATAATTACTCACATATTCACATTTTTTTGGAAACCATATTATTAATTTACACACAAGTCCCTGCCCGCCTTTCAGACTCAGTAGCGTAACGAGCGATTTTAAATACAAAGGGGATCGTTCGAAATGGGTAGTTTGGTCTAAGACCCGCATATCTATACTACTGACATCTATAGAATTAAGTCATTATAAACCATCAACATCATCATTTGATGATGAAGCTGTAAGTCCATCGCCATTGAAAAATGGTGACGACAGTGATGATCAAATAGTATCAAATAATCATAGGCATGATAATATCAGTTCAGCTAATTTTTTGAGGTCTTTGTCTATACGACATAATAGAACCCATAATGCTGGGTCTCTGATTTGTTGAAATGGTTGAATACTAATCCAAATTTAGAAAATTTGCCCTGAGATGCTAGACCTTTATTTAAAACTTTATCTAGAAATTGTATGTCAAATATTGGCCGAGGACATTTTTATTATTTTATACTGAGAACTGGAATTTTGAAAGTTTTGCAATATCAAGATTGTAATTTGAATTATAGTCTTGATTTCAATTTATATGGTTTACCTACCCATAAGAGTACCAAGGAATCGATATGGCCTATTTTATGCAAAATTGCAGAATATTCAAATGAACCTGCATTTCCTGTGGCAATATATTCAGGTACAACTAAACCCCCTCTATCAGATTTCTTCTTGCAATTCATAAATGAGATGAGAAATTATTCAACTGATGGCTTAATACATGAAAGTTCGGTAATTAATATATCATGCAGATCATTTTGTTGAGATACCCCAGCTAGATGTTTCATTAAAAACAATAAAGGTCACAATGCTTATTATGGGTGTGATTAATGTCTTGTCAGTAGTACATATGAAAAGCATAAAATTATTTTCATCAATTTAAGAGCAGATTTGAGATCTGATGAATGGAATATCATAAAGGCGCTTCACCCTTAACTGATTTGAGTATAGGAATGATTTCCAGTTTTTCCAAAGTAAGTAAGGAGTAGTAAAAAAATAGTGTTTTTGTGGAGGAATGGTAGTAATCTTCTTCGAATGAAAATTAAAAATTTCATTGTTTCAGAGGACATGATTGAAAAACTATAGAATTTTTGGCCAGCAGAATATAATCGGAAACCTATTTCACTGAGAGACTTAGAGCATTGGAAGGCCATCGAATATAGACAGTTCCTTTTGTATATTTCTCCTTCACTGTGCAATATTTTGACCAAAAATATTTTTTTGTAATTTCATGTTACTAAAATTTGGAATAACCATTTTAATGACTTCAAGACTGAATTCTAATTATAACTATGCCAAAATTCCGTTAACAACTTTTGTAAAAAATGCAATAAAAATATATGGAAGAGAATTTTGTGTATACAATGTTCGCTTATTGATACATGATGCCAAAAAGTTTGGGTCACTATGCGAGGTAAAACTCTTTGCGGAAATCAAATCAATATTTACAAGAAGTTGTGAACCGAACTTTGGAAGGTAGGGAAATGATTACAAATAATATCATGAATGAGAAACACGTACAAGTTATAGGAAAATATTTGAACAAATCTACTGAAGATGTGTTGTATTTCAGGAAAATTATTTTAAAAAATTGTATTTTCTCTATTGAAACTGACGATAATTTTGCTTTCTTGAAAAATAGAGAAATATTATTAATCACCTCAATATCTAAATTTAGCAATAAGATTTATATAAAAGATCAACACTTGAAACAAATCAAACCTTTTCTGAACTATCCTGCAATAAGTGATCTCATTTTTCTCTTCGAGATATCTTTGAATCATGATGAATCAACTGAATATATCTACATGTAGATGATATTGAATTCAAAGGAATACTTTCGGAGCATGAAAATAATTACGTTGTTTCACCCTTGTGTCATTTTATCTCAAGCTGGCATGTAATATGGTTTTTCTAGTAGGTGAATTTTCAGCTTTGTAATTTTTTTTCACCATGGTGTGTGCATATTTTTGAACCTTAAACTTTTTCAGTGTCAATCAATTATATTATTTTCAATGCTTAGTATATTAATTGTTTTCATTTTAAGTTTGAAAAAAAAAAAGCTATTTCTGAATTATACAATAATTTTTATCATACTCGGATATAATTGTATATTTGTTGTGTATTATGATTTCCCACTGCATACTTACATATGTGTAGACTAATATTGATAAAGTAAAAATTAGATTGTATAGAAAATATAATTTATTCATACAGTACATTTTCTTCATGCTGAGCAAATGATCTCAATATAACATAAGTGTTTTTTACATAATTTGGGTTGCTATATGGCCATAATAAACTAAAATCAATGTTCTATTTCATGAAGCTTTTTTTTAAATAGGAATATATTCTATGTTAGGGGGAGAAAAACATTTCCCAGAGATTGTATTTGTGTATACTTATATACCACTTGTGCTGCTTCAACATTCATGAATGCCTTTTGCATTTTGATTTGTTCACCATGCAAAAATCCTCACAGCCTTTCTTAATTGATAAAATATTTGGTGGTTGAATTTCCAGAAGAGACAGATCAAAATTGAATGGTTACGATGGCGATTATTTCAAGTACTCGGATATTCGAACAAAATGGGGGTATATATTGCAATTAGGCTGATAATCAGATATTCTTAAAGGCAAAGCAGTTCAAAGTCACCTTCAAGTGATTGGTGAAAAATGCATAGTTTGTCCAATTAATGTGGGATATTTTACAGGTTTGATTTCAAATATCTAATTATTTTGTTGGCAGTAAAGTTTGAAATGGAGATATATACATATGTATATTTCACATTGTTGGTTGAATTTTTATATTATATTGTTTCACATGATTTCTCTAAAGTATGTAGAACACTTTCAACAACTAGAAATTGATTCACAAAATTAATCCGAAGCGAAAAAATAAACTAAATTTTAGTTCAACATAGGAATACAATGTTGTTGATTTATGCAACAATTTTATATAGTGTAACAAATTTTAATGCATTCATTGCATCAGATACAACTAGAAGAATTCTGAATATGCTCATGACTAATGATTTAGCAGTTTAACTAATTGGACTGGAAGAAATAATAAAAACGGCTTCAAGGATATGAAAAATATCATTGAATTAATTTATGGTATGTTTTATTATTTCCTTATGCATTAGTTCAATCATGGAATCCATGCTATTAGTAAAATGTACTGAATGTATGTAACAACCATATCTTTGAAATATATTTATTCAAGTCTGTTACCGTTATTTTTTTGTTCATGTCGGATTAACACGAAATAATGCACACAATCTAATAAATAAAATTAAAGTTTAAAAACTGAAGAACACACTTTACTTCGAATATGGACGAAAAAGTAAAAAAATTATTCTTATTGTAATTACTACAATGTTATCAACGATAAGTTAATAATATAAGAATATAGGTAAAGACCATCCACGCTTTTTATCGCATTTGAGTAATTATACATTGAAAATTATTCTTCACTTTTTAGTCCATCTCCACAGTAAAACGTGTCTTTAGTTTTTTGAACTATAATTTTATTATTTTAGGAGATACATTTTCATTTCAGTAATCAATTTGCTGTTACAAAAATATGTGAAAATCAAGTATAATCAATTTAACTCATTTGTAGTGTCTGTAAGAAATAATCCACTGACTCAATCACCAACCTTGGATGAAGTTGAAAACGTCATAAAATGTTATCTCCGTTCAGCTAGTGATAGAGAAGGGGGCGTGCTAGAAGATTTTCAAAGAAATAATTTTAGGTTTTTATAGCTTCATGAACTAACCTTATGTTTTTATTCAGTGGTATTTATAATTTATTCGGTGTATTGTTGTTTCAGATTCGACTATTTTCATAGAGTTTTATTCAATTTTGAGAAAAAATGCATGCCATTTGGAATATTCTGTTTTCATTCCTATTTATTTTATCATAAATGTCAAAATATCTGTTCTTTCTACTTCAATGAAACCGCTACTATTTTTATCCTGAAGAGTTATATGTTCATTTTTTTCTCGTTATGTTTATTTTTCATTAAAATTTTTAAGAATATTGGAAGTTAAATTGAACTACTTTTATATTAAGACAATGGCTAATAATAACAATTTACATATTTAATAGAAGGAATAACGCATGACGCACGTTTCGGTGGAACTTCACCTTCTTCAGGTGCTAATGGCAAACTGTTTTTTCATTAGCATCTGAAGAAGGTGAAGTTCCACCGACACGTCATGCGTTATTTCTTTTAATGAATGTGTAATTGTTATTATTAACCATTGTTTCAATATGTTTATCAATTTACACCATGTATCGGCCCAATCAATATAAAAAATTAACTACTTTTACTTTTCAGCTTTCAATGTTGTTGTTACAATTAATGTTGAGACTGTTATTCACAAAATATCCATTTACTTCTTTCAGTGAATAAAATACTTTTAGTTCATGCAAAAATAATAATAATTTATTCAATCCATTTTCACCGAAATCCAGAAAATTTCTACTCTTCAGCTGCTATATATAAATTGCATGAATTTGAATATTTCAATTATATATTTCTATACAAAAAATAACCTGGGGTTTCAAAACAACCAATTAGATTCACTGGCGATAGCCCTTAAAAATATGTTTGTATAATCAATATAAACAATAAAGCAGGCAATTGAATGTATCTTTGATGTGCCTATAGTTGTGCCATTAAAATTCTATTTTCAATAGATAAGGTTGACAAATCTGAGATAGTGAACAGTCAATTCAGAAAATTTCTCCTCTTCAGCTACTATATATAAATTACATGAAGTTGAATATTTCAATTATATATTTCTATACAAAAAAACTATCCTGGGATTTCAAAACAACCACTTAAATTCACCGGCGACAGCCCTTAAAAATATGTTTGTATGATCAATATAAACTATAAAGCGGGCAATTGAATGTAACTTCATAGTTATGCTATTAAAATTATATTTTCAATAGATAAGGTTGACAAATCTGAGATAGTGAACAGTAAATTTTTAAAAGGGACATTCAGCACCTTGGGACATGTAAAGCTGAACTTTATAAATGCGTCTCTTCGAACTGGACAATTTCCACAACGCTTCAGAGTAAGTACGGTAATACCAATATCAAATATAAATTATACTATATAATAGTGTGGTTTTCGTCCTATCAATACTCTTCCAACCCTTGAGAAGGTTTTGGAACTAGCAGTGTATAAGGAACTCAGCAGATACTCTGATGAAACCGGGTTATTGTTGGGTTGTCAATCCGGTTTCAGAAAAAAACATTAACGTGGGTTTGCCTTACAGTATAAATTAACAAATCGGAAAGAAAAAATTGATAAAGATAATTACGTTGTTTGTACATTCTTGGATTCAAGGAGGTCCTTTGAGACAATAGACAGACATATATTGATCCAAACGCTCGAATATTATGGTGTTGGTGATGTGGTGTTGAGATGGGTGGTGAGTTACCTCCATTTCAGGAGTCAAATAACCGGAATTAATAGGTGCTATTCGCAAGAGATGGATAATGATTTTGGAGTACCACAAGGCAATGTATTGGGACCCATACTTCTTTTAATATATATTAATTACTTATATGGAGATCACTACGATACAACCTTACAAGTAGCTGTTGAAAGGATGAATGTATCGTTGAAAAATGTTGAATTGTACCTTGGGACAAATAAACTGAAGCTAAATATCACTAAAACTGAGGCGATGATCATTACAATAAAGTATGAGCAAAATAATTTCGAAAGGAGTTCAGTATATAAAAAACACCCTGTAAAGAATTGAAGATATCTATATATTTGAACGTTGTTTTATAGAAATTACAAAACGGAATGAAAAGGAAGGCCGTTGGGGAAATATCTCAAGGACGATCTAAAATCATCAATACTGGACTTAAAGAAGCTTCCACACAAGTAAACCTTACGCCACAGGACCTTGGCAATATAAGAGAAAGCGTATATCGATCAAGAAGAAGCATTTTGTCAGTTTTACCACGATCACTACAAGAAGCTCAAGAAGCTCTGGAATCTATTGTTATCAGAACAAATAAGGACGAATACTTTTTATTGGTAAATAACGAGAACTTGAATATAATAATTTTTTTTTTGCGAAACAGGTTTACAGTATTTATGTTCCCGACAAAAAATGTATGTAAACATAACTTTCAATTATTGTCCGAAATTCTCAACTTAAGTGTTTACTTTACACACAGTAGAAAACGGATATTATATAAATTCAGTATTCATTTCACTTCCAAACGAACAATCCACTACTTACTTTGAGGCATTCCAACTATTGAAAAATTATTGTACTAGAATTAATTTAACTTTTGAGCCCAAAGAAATGGTTAGTGAATTCGAGAAAGCGAAACATGTGGCTGTTGAGAAAATTTGGCCAGATATAAATGTAATAGGATGTAGGTTTCATTTGACACAGTCCTGCTATCGCAAAATTCAAAATCTTGGATTAGTATCTGAGTAAAAAGATGTTAACTCAGCAATGGGTCAGTGGTTGCGATACAGTTTTGGGTTATTATTTCTAAATCCTAACGAAGTAGAGAATTGTTTCGTAGAAAACCTTTACTCAGATACACCTTTGAACAACAAAGTAATTGAATATGCTGATTATTTAGTTGAGAATTAAATATCTTATAATTCTGTTTTTTCTCCAAAAATATGGGCTTTTCTTAGCAGTGATCGAAAACCTACAACAAATGCATGTGAATCATTCCACAGTCATTTCAATTTCAGTTTTTATGTAGCGGATCCAGATATTTTCGAGTTTATAGATGTATTGAAAGATGTACAAATGAACTCAAATATTGAAATAAATGTTTAAATATACCTAAAGCTTATAATAATACTAGGTATAAAAAACGCAATGATTATGTGATAAACTTAATTAATTTATATGTAAATAGCAGTAATGGAAGATTAGATTTTGTTAAGAGCGTTTCGTATCAATTTGCAAAAAAATAAAATATATTTATAACGAATATTCATTATTTTATCTAGATTTTCTTTCCATGAGGAAACATATCGCACTAACAAGATTAATCAACGCGCAAGGTAACTCGAGCGCAATTGTACTATTCATTCTCTACTACCTGACAAATTTTCTGACCGCTGCGTGCAATCGTCCGTTGCACAAAGTGAGCGAATCTTTGAATAAATTGGCCAATAAACAATTGAAAACATGTAAAATGCAGGGGTTAATTCACACAAATAACACTAAATATTTAGACGAATTCCGTTTATTGCTTCCTACGTTAACAACTTGTTCTCGTTCTCCCGTGCGCAGTAGTTCCTTACTGCTGCATTGGTAGGGCGCATGTCTGCTTCCTGCCACTCGTCCGTCCATACGTAATAAATGATGGGGGGCGTAAAGAGGGTGTATAGGGATAACGTTAAGACGGCCATCCTGTGATAAGTGCGTCCTCGCACTTTGTCCATCTGTAAGCACAAAGTACGAAACAGAATTTTCGTTAAACCAAAACAATTTGTTTTTTTTTTAGGCAGAGTTGTATTGTCACTTCTGCATACTTCACGTCATATTTGAGTTTTTATAGAGTTTTTCTATATAATGTAACAGAATATAACATTTTCTCTTTATTGCCACAAATTATGTAATGTAATGGTACCTACTACCTTTAAAACGTTTTTCTATAATTATAACATAACATTTTCTATTTATTGTAACAAATTATGTAATGTACCCACTACTTTTAAAAAATACTGGTACTATCCTTCATTGAAACAAATATGGTACTAATCTTTTTTTTTAAATATATTGCCTTTTTGTAAAACATTCTGGCACTGACCTTTTTTAAAACATACTTCCTTTTCTTAAAGCATACTAGTACTAACCTTTTTTTAAAACATTCTGCCTTTTGTTCAAGTATACTGGTACTAACCTTTTTTTTCAAACATACTGCCTTTTTTGTAAGCATACTGGTACTACATAACCTCTTTTTCAAAAATACTGCCTTTTTTGAAGCATACTGGTACTAACCTCTTTTCTAAAACATACTGGTATTAACCTTTTTTTAAAACATAATGGTATCAAACTTTTTTTAAAACATAGTGGTATTGCCACTACTTCATTTCTGTGGGAGCGCCACAAACATACACACGTGACATCGTCACGTTCCTCCTTTTCAAACTGAGTGGAATCGCCACCTCCTATTTACTTGTAATTCATTTAATGGTTCTAGTTTTTTTTGAAGTAGTGGTTTTGCCACTAACCAATTTTTTTCATTATCGTCGCAATGCATGACATTCAAAACGCAACAATAATAAATGTAATACATTTGTATTACGTTGCATTTTATAAACTTCGGACTGCATTGCAATCATTCACCTAACTGACAAATTATTCAAAACGAATCAATGATAAATGTAATTCATATGTATTACACTACATTCAGTAAACTTTATACTGCATTGAAATCATTCACATAACTTATAAATTATTCAAAATTAATCAGCCAGCAGATCAATTCAATTCAACAAAAATCATAAAAGTGTTAACATACAAACATCACTGATCTTACCCCTTGTTTATGTTGTGGCATGCGACGATGTTGATAACTCATGAGCTGCTACAGTCATCCGTCGACCTCGTTTATGTATCACATATTTATCGTTCGTTAATAGAGCAGGAGCAGTGTGAGGCTCTTGATATTTCTCCCTTAATTTTCCTCCGCCAGCAAATAGAATCTTCTATAGCGACAAGGTCACCTACTGTACACAAGTTGGCTCGAGGTAGTGTTGAGTAAAATTGCTGAGCTCGATGGTTTGCACTGTTTCTTATTTTATTTCGGGCATCTGCGACATCCTTATTTGGGTCAATGAAGTTATCAGTTGGCAGTATGTCACCTAAAAACAGCTGTGTAGTCGCAAGTCTAGGATTTATTCCAAACTGAAGTACTTTTGGCGAGTATCCTGTCAACGAAGTTAAAAATTATAAGCACAACACTCTGAACTTGATTTATCTTAACAGGAACGCTATTCAAGTTCTTTATAGTAAACACTTTTTTCGATGGCAAGCTCGTTATTATGTAGTTCAAGCCCATCGCATTTCTCTCGATTCGAAGACGAAGTCGTCTAATCACATCCCATCCCATAATAAGATGGATATCGCTTGGCATAAAAATATCGAGAATAACCATAAAGTATATTTCTAAGGTCAGGGTCGACATTACAGCTATTAAATCACAACTCCCAATAGTGTAGACAACTTGAGTTCCGAGGCCCGAAAATGCTTGTACTTTTTTATTGGGTTTAATCTCACTGTTTAGTTCAAGTCAAACATTCTAAGAATTTCTCTCCAAGGAGAGTTATCATGGAATCTGCTGATGCTACGTTATTTCTGGTTACCGAACTCGGTTAGTGACTCACAATCCTGACTTAGCAACTTTATATGCCCAGGCGCCTGGTGTTTCTCTATCGGGAAAAGCAACAACTAAATGATCATAAAAATTCCAACTTCGACAAAGTGACCTCTAGTCACAGTTATAGCGATGAGCTCGGTTTTTTAATGCCTCGCTGCCTTTAACAATCATCTGGTTATCGCACACGTTCAATTCCTTTTTAAGTTTAGCGGCATCGTCAAGCCATTCCTCGATTGAGTATGCGCTTTCATCAGGGTCGAAGCTGGTTAGCTTAAATGATGTGAGCGCAAGTGTCGACAACGACGACTGCGCATTTAATCCATCTAGCCACAATGAGCTGGGCGTTGGCGTATGACACGTCGACATCGCCATCTTGGACTGACGAGTCACTTCTAACGATTGTTGTTGTTGGCTCGCTACCAAGTTCACTAAGATTTCTAGCCATTGTGATTAAGGTCGTTTTGGACTTACTGGCCTGATATCTTCCTCTTCAGCCACAACACCTTGCTCTGAGACTTCATTGTCACGACGAATATGAATTTTGTCTGCCATTTGAACTGTATAATATTAATGTTTATTTATTGTCTTTTATGGCCACACGGGACAATCCCACTTCTGATTGTAGAATTCTGTGATTCTTGCGAATGTTGCATTTCTATGATGAAAAACACGGTGACTGTTGTGAATAGTTAATATTTTATCTCCCTATACTAATGCGAATTGTTCATATATAATCAACTCTACTGTGTTCCGAAATAGATTTGTCCGATATGAAATATAATAATTTTGAGTACAATTGTCAGTCATTTTTCAAGTTATTTTCGACGCAGTTTATCCATTTTCAAGCTTAAAAACAACATTTTGGCGACCGAGACAGGATTTTATAAGCTAGGAAATGGACGTAATCAAGAAAGAACGAGAATTTATAAGAAAACATTTCTCAAAAATCTGCAAAGAGTTAGACCAGATGTTATTAGATAAGGCAACAAATGAGCAACATCTGTTAGCAGTATCAAGACAATTGGAAGACAAAAGCGATAGATTGTTCAGAGCAGATGATAACAACAGTGACAGAGATGTATATTGTAACTTGTCAAGTAGAGTACGTGAATGTAAGAAAACTCTTTTAAGTTAATAAAATCTCATTTAATCAGGGTAATCTGTTAACCATATTAGTTATTAAAGTGATACTATATGAATATAAGGTTTCATTATCAAATATATTATATTGGCGACGAAGAAGAATATAATTGTAAAGCACGTGGGTGGTTCTCTTGGTATCACGTTTACAAAGCTATCAAAGCGGAAGTAACGATTTTAAGAGGATCCATTGGAAGTCTACAAGAGTATAAAATAGAAGGTGACTGGTCTACCTATCAGGAAAGAATGTAACAATATTTCCTAGCAAATTACATAGAAGATGAGTAGCAGATTTACTCACAGTTATAGGAGATCAGGCCTACGAAATAGTAAAAGGATTGTTCGATCCAGTACTTCCTAAAGATAAAACTTACAATGAATTTTGTGCAATTTAAAAAAAAGGATTTTTCAAAGAAACTTTCAGTTTTCAAAGGGAGAATTCAATTCTATAATTTAAAACAAATTGAAAACGAAACAATCAAAGATTTTTATGTGCGTGTAGAAAATAAAGCCATAGAATGTTAATTAGGAAAATTAACAAATTTAAATTCTGTGGAAATTTATTATGTCAAATCTCATCAAAATTTTAAACCCTTCAAAAAAAATATTTTGATTAATGATAGACCATTGCAAATGGAAATTGCATTTAGGTATACCCGAGATGGTTGGCCAAATAAATTTTTAGATCATTTAAAACCATATGCTGTCAGAGCTAAGGAATTAAGCACTGATAATGATTTATTAATGTGGGGTTACCGCGTGATCATTCCACCAAAATTTAGAAATCAATTGCTCAATGAAGTACATGGCTCACATAATGGAGTAGGTACGTATGAAGGCGTGGGCTAGACAGTTTTTCTGGTAGCCTAAGTTGGATCAGGATATTGAACAATTTGTTAAAAGTTGTACTTCCTGTCTTGAAAACTCTAATTCTCCAAATAAATCAACATTGATTAAATTTCCTGAAAGTAAGCATTTTTTTGATGGGATACATATTGATTTCTTAGGTCCATTCCATGATAAGAACTTTCTTATTATAACTGATGCCTACTCCAAGTGACCAGAAGTCTATGAAATGAGTAAAATGTGTACAAATAATACAATAAATAAGTTACGTGATTGTTTTGCTAGATTTGGGTTGCCAAATGCCATTATCTCTGACAATGGTAGTCAATTTAGTTCCAACGAATTTCAGGAATTTTGTAGACATAATGGTATAAATCATATTACTTCAGCACTTTATCATCCATCGACAAATGGAGCTGCTGAAAATTCGGTAAAATCGTTTAAATTTACATTAAAATTACTAAGTGATAATAAGAGATACTAAGTGATAATAAGAGATACTAAGTGATAATAAGAGAGAGAAATTGTCCAAATTCAATATCCAAATACCTTTTTTCATATCGCAATCCTCCACACTGTGTGTCTAATGAAACACCATCAATATTAATGTTTTCACGCAAAATTGAAACTCGTATAGATTGTCTCACAGAAATTCCTCAAAAGGCTAGAGAAAGTCAAATGAAATATTTTAAAATGATAATAGGAATATAGCTTTTGAAGAGGGGAAGATGATATATACTAGAGATTATAGGAATAATCCACAAAAACCTATTTGGACTTATAATAAGATTTTTAAGAAATTAGGTTATCAAACTTATTTTTGTCAACCTATTGATAGTGCAAGTATTGTATGGAAGAGGCATAATAAACAATGGCTAAACACCCCATGTGGGGTTGCGCCGCATAAATGCTTTCTAGATCCGCTTTCTGGGGTGGATCAATCCCCATCATTCCTATAATTTCTCGCTTATTTTCCTCCATAGAGCCCTGTCCTTAGCTTCTTCCTTCCATCCAGCGACACCTACCGTTCTTGAATCCTCGTCCACTTCCTTCAGCCACTTAGATCTGGGTCTTCCTCGCCTTCTCCTACCTCCTGGTAACCACTGCACCACTGAGCAGACCATTGCATCCTCTCCTCTTCTCCATACATGGCCGAGCCATTCTATCCTTCGCTTCTTTATTCGTTTCACTATATCTTCGCCGTTCATTTCCCTCAGTATTTCATAGTTCATCCATTGCCTGAATTCATTGTCATCAACTTTTATTAGTCCTAGGATTGTTCTCATTATTCTTCGTTCCACTATTCTCAATTCCTCCTGTTCTCTTTTTGTCATTGTCATCGTTTCTGCTCGATACATCTTAACCGGTCTTATCATTGTGTTATAAATTTTGAGTTTAGTGGACCTTGTTAATAATTTACTATTTAATAGTTTCTTATTTGCATGGAACGCCCTATTAACTGCCATTATTTTTTCTTCTATTTCTGATCTCCGTTCTCCGTTACTGCTGATCGTAGCCCCCAGATATTTGAACTTTTCGACTTCCTCAAATTCGTATTCACCCATTTTTATAATTTTGTTTTCACACTGCTTCCCAAATCTCATTATCTTCGTTTTGCTGCTGTTTATTTTCAAGCCCATCTTCACACCTTCTGTTGTTATTTCTAATAGCATTTGTTTCATTATTTCTCGTCGCTTCGTTACTATGACTATGTCGTCTGCATACGCGACCATTTGACCTCTGCTCGTTCTTAAATTCCCCTTATTTACGTTTCTCATAACATACTCTAGGGCTAAATTGAACAATGTTGTTGAGAGGCCATCGCCTTGTCTTACCCTTCTATTAACTTTAAAGTCTTCTGTTTCTCCTTTACTTGTAAGTATACTCGCTTTTGACTGGTTCATAGTCATTGAAATTAATCTTCTTAACTTAGCTTCTATCCCCTGCTTTTTCAGTCCTTCCTTCAATTTACTCCTTTTGACTGAATCGAATGCTTGTTGGAAGTCTATAAATAGCATTTCTATTTCAATTTTATATTCATAGGCTTTTTCCATTATTTGCTTAATTATATGAAGGGCATCGGTTGTGGACTTCCCTTGTATGAAATCGCATTGGTATTGACCTATTATGCCTTCAGATCTTCTAGATAAACGCTTCTGTATTATTTCTGACAATATTTTATATGCCACATTTAAAAGAGTTATACCTCTATAGTTCTTGCACTCCTGTTGGTCCCCTTTTTTATGAATTGTTACAATTAGTCCAACTTCCCATTCCTCAACCATTTTCTCTTCTCTCCATATTTTCCGAATTAACTGGTAAAGTCTTTCGTGAAGCTCTTCTCCACCGTACTTTATCAATTCAATATTTATCTCGTCCTTTCCTGGTGCTTTCCCGTTCTTACTTTTTTTGATGATTTCTATTACTTCACTTTTTGTTGGTTCTTCTGTTGCGTTCTCCTCCCTTTCATCTTCCTTTTCTTCCTCTATTGCTATATCTGTAGCAGCTTCTGTTAACAGTTCTTCGAAATATTCTTTCCAGATAATTTTATATTGTGTTTCTTCTTGTATCACTTCATCGTTTTTGTTTCTTATTCCTCTTACTTTGCCTTTATATGTTTTATTTTGTTCATTTATTTTTTCATAGAAGACCTTTGTGTTTCTACTATTTCTTTCATTTTCTGTGTCTTATTTTGTTGTCCGTCCATTCTCTTTTAGCTTTTCTTATAGCTTTGTTACAGTTTTTTCTCATTTTTTCATATCTTTCTCTGTCTCCTGAGTTATTCGCGCTAATCCATTTCCTCCTAGCCTCTCCCCTTGCTTTGACCATTTCTCGACATTTTTCATTATACCATTCCTTTTTAGTTCCGTTATTTTCTTTTCCTAGCTGACTTGCCGCTGTGCTCAGTATACATTTTTTAATGTTAGACCATTCCAACTCAACATTATCCGTTTCTTCACATTCCAATAACGTTTTTTCCACTTGCTTCTCATATTCGTTTCTTATGTTTTCATGTTTGAGCTTTCCAATGTCTCATTTTGTTCGAGTTTTTTTTATAGATTTAATATATTTTTTTATTTTTTGCTTGATTGTGGCCGTTAGCATGTAGTGATCCGAGTCGGCATTTGCACCTCTGTATGTTCGTACATCTCTCACCGACGACTGCTTTCTCCTATTAATAAGCACGTGATCTATTTGTGTGCCGTATCTGTGATCTGGCGATTCCCATGTTATTTTGTGCTTTCTTGGATGGGCGAATTTGGTACTACTTATTATCATATCTAACCTTTCCGCCAAATTGCATAGGCGTTGCCCATTGTTGTTTGTTTTCTCATGCACTGTTTGTTAACCTGCCACTCTTCCCAAGTATTCCTCTTTCCCTATTTGGGCATTAAAATCGCCAATTAACAAAATTATGTCCTCTTTCGGCAGTCTTTCTATTTCTGCTTCGATATATATATTATCCTTCTCATATTTGTCTGCACTTTCAGTTGGTGCGTATATATTTATTATCGATGTATTCATCGGTTTTGCTTGTATCCTCAGACATGCCACTCGTTCACTTATTGGTCTGAACTCCAATATATCATTTCGTAAATTAATCCTTATTATAAAACCTACCCCATATTGTCCTTGATTTTTATCCCCTGAATAATAAAAACTAAAGTCATCTTTTTCTACTATCCCTTGACCTTTCCATCTTATCTCCTGCAATGCAGCTATATCTATTCTCAGTTCGTCCCCAATCTCCATTATTTTGCCAGGCAGCAACATGGTTCTGACGTTCTAAGTACATACTTTTATTTCATTCCTTTTTTTCCCTTTTGTTTTTCTAAGTCTACTGTTATTTTTATCCTTTCCATTATACTTATTGTTTTTGTTTTTATTTTCACAATTTTTTTTATTATTTATTTTCATTATATTTGTGTTTTCATAGTTCCCCTTACTACCACTACCATCAGCACCATCCCTTTTGTCCCTAGCAACCCTACTCTCATTACTAACATTATAAATGCATTTCCTGTCCCTTTCCCTTACAACGTTACTATCACTTATACTACTATCTAATGTACAATTCTTATTATTTTTAATCCTAAACCTATTTTTCTTTAAACGTCTATGCCTATTTTCCTGTCCATTTCCAATCTTGTACTCTTTTCCACTTTCTTCTATTTCCTCCTTTAGTAGTTTTTTTGCCTCGTTCCAGCTAATTTCCTTGCTTGTTCCCATTCGCTTCCTGTTTCTGGTGATCTGTCAGCTACTGTTCTTTTGCATTTATTTTCTGCTTCTTCCTCGCCTTCATCCCCTTCTTCAAAGCTGTGACTATCACAGACCTCTCCATCTACAATTAATTTGTCGTATTTGAGAAAAGCCTTTCTTCCATCTGCCCTTGCTATCTTCAATTGATGTATCAGCCGTTTTCTATCCTCCTGGACTTTCTTTGAAAAATCGTCATTTATCCATACATTTGTGCCCTTTAGATTCTTTGCCATTTTGATAACTTCCATCCTTTTTTTAAACTCTAAAAATGTGATGAGTATTGGTCTTTTTTATTGGCCCTAAACATTCCTATCTTTCGCACCTCACTAGTCTCGCTCTCTAAATTCAGTTTGATATTCGCTTTCTTTAGTATCATTTCAACTCTTGTTTCGACATCATCAGCTTTGTCTTCCTCCCTATCTTCGATTCCTTGTATTATCAGATTTTTTCTTTTCATTTCACGCTCCATTAATTCGATTCTATCGTCCTGTTTTTTCATCTGCTGTAGCAAACACTGGTTCTCCTTTTGCAATTTTATCATTT